>CM035431.1:42456003-42766003 GCA_020310875.1 Ceratopteris richardii
GTATCAAGTATCTACCAGCCTGCTTCAAACAGACGTTTGAAGAAATGTTTGTCACGGGATTCTGGGAATATCACTCAGAGATATTCATTCCCAGACCATCACATTTATTGCAGTTGTTTGTAGTGGAACAAGCTCTCCATTCAGAAAAGTTACGTACACCACATCCAGAGGTTCCCGGGCCAGTAGATTGGGATGCTCTACTCACGGACTTGGCCAAAGGGTTGCGAATTGCAGAACATCACTTAGCACAAGATGTTGTCGAGTACTACATCCAACGACCCACCCAACAAAGGTCTGTCAGGGACGACAGACACGAGAGAGGGGGGGGGGTGTTGGAAGTGAAGGACTCACAAGGCAAGGAAGCTTACGAAGGGAGTCAGAGAGAAGAGAAAGTACAAGCAGACAGAGCAGTCAACGACGATTTGGCAAGTAGGCCAATATTTTTTCAGGACACTAACGCATATAAAAGAGGTGGACACACAAGGAGAAGGAGCAAGTAGGGAGCTCCAGGAAATCTATGTCAAAATATTAATAGAAACCCCTACAAAAATAGTGAATTTCATCACTAAAAACCATTATAAATACCATTTCATATTTTTGTAGCTCCATTTTGTGCAAGCCAAGGAGTCCTTGAGCTTGAGGAGCTTTAGAAGTACCTATCTGTCAGTTTTCACATTTTTTAGACTTCGTTTGAACCTCCGAATAGGGTAGAGAACCTAATTTTTAACTAGGCCGGACACTAGGTCTGGACATGGCCAAAACCTAGTAAAAAACTATAAAAAGAGCTAGAAGGCTCATTTTTGAGGTTAGCTTGTAACTGAATTGAACTTCTATGAGCTTTTTGAAAGTAATCTAAGAACTCCATTGCTTCTCACTCTTTGTCTTGCCGTGTGTGCGCGTGTGTGTGTGTATGTGTGTGCATGTTTGTATGCTTCTCACTCACGCACTTGTGCCTTCACTTGCCCGAGGTCTTCATACCATCCTCTTGTCTTCCCGGATTGACATTAAAGGAGGTGCTACTCATCACTGAGCTACACCCCCTTAGTCAATTCTCTAGCTCAGGCTACATATGACTAGTGGTACTAACTAATTAGGGTTACATTAGGCATGGCACAAGTACAAGAACCCCTAATTACTCAATTTCAAGTGTAGTTAGAATATTATGGTGGAAAGTACTAAGGGAAAAGAGTGTAAGTTGATGGACCACACATCAAGTTGCAATAAAAACTCAAGTATTCCAAACGATGCTATTCAACAAATAAGATTACACTAGAGAACTTTGTAAAGAACAAGTAATTGTTACAAAAGAACATATTGGAACGTGGTTGTACTTGGGAAAACTTGGGATAATGGATAAGGCATATGAATCTTAGATCAGGTAGACACCTAGTTCTAGATAGAGAAAGCATCAGACCTTGTGAGGCTAGTGTCAACCACATAGCTAGGTCGTGGGCTCAATAGCTCAACGATTATCCCTACGTGCCAAGTTTGGAGACTAGTGATTCAGAAATGTCATTTAGTATGGAACGACCCATAGGTAGTTCACAACCTACTTACAGACACCAAAAGCTCCCTATAAAACACTATCAGAGTATATTATGACCAATCAATTAGGTTCCCATTTCTATGAAGATGGTCTGCAAAGGTCCATTGTCCAACTCAAAACTCATGACCAACCCTTTGGACTTGAACACTTTATGGTTCAATTCAAAGAGGGCTCTTTTATTGATAAGCAAGGGACCATGTATGTGGTCATCAACTTACTAGAGAGGACATATGAGTTTGGAAATGTCATTTCAGAGAATTAGATAGAAGACCTAGAATAAGGAAACTTAAAAGGAGGACCCAAGACACCTTGCGAAAAATCCATCATGACATGAGTGATTACCCCCAATTGTATTCCTCAGGACAACAAAAGCATTGAGCTATTCTTGAATACAGAGACAAATGAGGCTTTTTGGAGGTTTAGACCCAAAGTAGGAGAAGTCACCATATGTGAACTCAAAGACCCTAAGACACTAGGCAAGGTAGTCTATTTAGACAACACATAAGAAAGAATGTTTGTAGTGATGGAGCATGGTAGGCATGCCTACACTTGGAATGGTGAATTAGTCTTTCTCCCACAAAGGTCAAACGTCTCTTATGGTCAACAAGGAGCTAGATCATCACACCCTCATGGAACTTGGAAGGAAAGAACTAGAGATAGACCTGAAGTAAGTTTTGTGAACCCCCTTAGAAGAGAAAGAACAAGAGGAAAAATGGATAGAATGGATAACAAGAGACCTAGAGGTCACAAACATCAAAGAGGCATGGATGAGTTTCCCTTTTCAAGGCCTAGATAACACTCTAGGATGTTGATCCCTATGAAACTAATTAAATCTATGAAAAACTACCTCGATGGCACAAGAGATCCTTACAATCATGTAATGGAATCTAGATAAGTAGTACGAGCTGAATAGGTAGACGGCCTATTCAGTTAGTACAATTCCTTTGGTCTAACTCTCAAAAATGCAGCCTTGACATGGTTTCAACCACTACACCAAGGTCAATTCAAAAACATAGAACAACTCCTAGAAGCCTTTATCATTAAGTTTTCCAAGAGTGGAATCAGGCACAATGCTTCATCCCTGATACACAGCTTTAAGCAAACACCCCAAGAAATAGTCTGACTAGCTGGAAGAAGATTTAGGAAATATTTTGAAAGGTGTCCTATTATAGAACTACCCACACTAGCCAAACAAGTGGCATTGTTTTTGGATGGCTTGCTAAGTGCCAATCTAAGGTTTTATGTCTACTTAAAGGAACCTAGATCCATAGATCAATGTGTGTGTATGTGTATCAATATAGAGGATAACTTGGGTGAGGATTTAGAGATTTCAAAGATCTATAAAGACTTAGGCAATGCTACTAGTTTCACTTCAAAACTAGCTACTTCAACAGATGAGTTGGTAGATAAGGTAGCTTAAAAAATAGAGGCCTCAAGTAAGCATACCCCTAGGATGGTCTTAGTGAACATTGTTACCACTATGGAGGAGAACACATGGCCAATCTTTGCCTAATCATGTCTCAATCCCAAGGAAAACTTAATAGTCAATACTGCACCATTGAGAGGAGATATACTAACCACATTGCATAAGATTTCCCTTACAATAAGAAAGGTTTCACAAAACTATCCACAACCATATGAATAACAAAATTAGTACCTACAAAACAACAATATGTTAGGCCCTAGTAGTATCAACCTCCATACCAAGCTCAACAAAAACCTCAACCAGTGTTCGATCAACAGCCTCCTCCCCCAGCAAATGCCATCCTAGTGAAGTATGCATCAATTGAGGAAAACTTGATTAGAGTCCTAGCACTCGTGCCACCGTTGATTTTTGAAAGTGATCAAAACACTCATATCTTTGATTCAATGCATGTAGATAGCCCACCGGCTTACTATATAGATTCACCAAAGCACATTAAGATTTACCCTTATGGCAACATTAGTGAACCTAGTTGGGAGCCAGAACATTTGAATGTGATGTATGCAAATCCTAATCGGAGGCCCCAATCAAGAGAATTGAGACCCCAAGCACCCAGAGGGCCATGTTATAGATGCTCGGGAGATCATTTCATTCAAGATTGTCTAATCCCTATACTAGGAGAACCCCAACAAGTGAGAATTCAAGGATTTTGTTCCTCATTGTGGCAAGGAACACCTCTTAAGAGAGTGCCCTAAGAACCAATCCAACGTACCAAAGGTTACTCCTATTAATATAATTGGATTGATAGTGGATTCTAGTGATGGTGTGACTAAAATAGACCTCGTACAAGTAGTCACTAGAGGTCATACATTACAACACAACCAAGGCTTAGGAAAAGAAAAGAATTTTGAAGTTTGCGAGAGTGAGAGCATAACTAAGAAGAGGACCAGAGCTAGGAAGGATATCCACGAGTAGATGAAAAGACAATGGACAAAGAAGATGAGTGAACTCGAAGAAAGATTAAAGGAGACTAACGCTAAACTTATAGAAATAACATCTCAGATTCACTCTCACACACCACCGCCATCACCATCAGTTAACACTAATCAACCCCATATAACCCCATCACCACCTAGAGTCGGATTGGTCTTAGCGAATCGTGCTCAAGAAGGCCTAGATATGATGCTTAAAGCATATCAAGCTAGAATCCAAGAAGGGCCAAATGTGATCGAATAGGAAAAATGTTACCCTAGAGTCGACCTATCGATTGAATGAACTAAGTTGTGTGCAAAAATGGTAGAACTAGCTCAAACCATGTTTGAAGCCAGTCACCTTTTTAATTGCACAAACTCAGCCAAGGCACATTTGCACTTTGATGGATTGTTAGAGCGATTAGAGAAGATAATAGCCAATTCTAGGAAGTCAGTTACATCATGTAATTTACAGTGGGAGGGCCTTGTGGCGGTGCTAGATAAACATAATTTAACCACTTTGCACAACCCTTGACGTTCTTGACAGCAATTGTAAACTCTGGCCAAGTGCGCCAGCGGAATACTGGAACATAACAAGGATTGTATTTAATAAAAAGGGGCATGTTAGTCCAGGTATGAACCATTTCCGGGTAGGTTTCAAGAAGACGGATTCTCCAAGTTGGTTGATGAATGGAGCCTTTCTTCGCACTTTCTGGGATATCCTCCGGCCCAAATTGTGTGGCAAAAGTTGGAGGTTTGCAACAACTGCATTGAATCTTTGCATTGTAGTCCGCAAGGAGCACACAATATGGCACATATTGATCATCGTTGGTGCCGATCCATCTATGATGAGACATGCTTCGGAAGTATTCAGACTTGATGATGGTGTCTTCTAACTTTGCCATAGATTGGATTTGAATGGCCACTCTATCTTCATGGGTTGTTGCAGTCTTCTCTAGTGTTTGGAGCCATTCAGGTACTTCCACTTCTAATGTGTCCATTCCTTCTGAGGTCCATGCACCACCTGGCATCGGCATAGGAACGTATGGTTCCTCATATGTTTCATCCACCTCAATGGGTACTAAATCCTCCGGTTCGAGTTCTACAACTGGGGAGGGCTGCCTTTCATATTCTAGTAACTTCTTCTGGAGCTCAGCCACCTGCTCTGTCAATGCCTTTACTTCCTCTGAAGTCGAGGCCGTTTCTATTACCTTGGGTGGAGCCTCCTGTTCCCTGAGCTGGCTACGTAGCTCATTTTGTTCCCTTTCCAAATCATCATGTGCTTCTAATAAATCCGCATAACTTTCCAAGATGGTTTTCATTGTTTCTGTGGGAACCGCTTTGAACTGTTCTGGATCAATCTCATGGGGGGAACCTTCCATGGCTGCTTCCATGTTTTCTTCATTTTGTTTCTGCAACCGTTTATTTTCTTCAAGTGCTATAGCCATATGCTTTCAAAGTAGAGTTAAATTACGCCGGACTCTCAGGTTATCTGTTTGGTATACTTCCAGCAAGGCTTCAAGTTGTTTAACACCGGGTTCTGCTGATGGTTGGAGTGTCTCCAGGAGTGTTTGATGGGCTTGCTCGAGAGTTGTGTAGCGCTGGTTGAGTTTCACATTTTCTTCTTCTAGCGTTGTGAGTTGTCTTTGTAGGTTCTGATGATTCGTTGTCAACTGTTGATGGCGGCCTTCGAGATCCCTGTACTCACGCTGAAGTTGATATACACACTGATGTAATGATAGGAATATACTATTTACATTAAAGGATGCAGGTAAAGATGAAGATGCAGGGGGAATGGGGATGGGGAAGGGAGTTGTGAATGCTATGGAATCAAGTGGTGAAGTTGGTGGAGGGGGTATGGGAGATTGAGGTTGTGTGGGGGGTGGGGGTGGTACTGTGGCGGGTGATGTCTCCATCGTGTCAAATGTGGGTGTGACAGTAAAGAGGGGGACCGTGGGTGGGGTGGAAGTGATATTGGTGAAGAGTGTCGTGAAGGTTGGCATGGAAACTCCTCCGAATTGGATGCCGGGAGAGAGAGGAATTCCCATGACAACTGTGGTAGTGGTAGAAAAGGGCGTGGTCGTGCCGGTTGGTGAGGTGAATTGTGTAGCGAGAGGTGAGGTGGGTGGGGAGAGTGGTTCCTCTTGATGTTCTTCTGTTTGCATGTTGCCTTCCGGTTCTGATACATTGATGTGTATTTGTTTTCCAGATCGCCTAGGGCGGGCAGACACACGTTTCTCAAATCGATTAATGTATGTCATGGCCTCATGTATGGCCTCATCCAAGCCGATTGCCTTTGCGTGCAGGTTCTTGGATTCGATAAACATATCATCCACACCTTCCTCAGCCAATAGTTGGCTCATGAGCACCTTGCCTGATTCAAGTGACATTTTGTGTTGTTCTTGAACTCGCTTCATGGTTTGGTACAATCTTTTTATTTGTGTCGAATATGCTGGGGCACTTGCTAGTTCTGAGAGTTCATCATATTCTTGATATTGTTCTTCGTCGGCTTCTTCTTCTTCTCCTCCTGCCTCTTGTTCATCTCCTTCGACTTCTACGACGACTGGTTGTGTCGGGGCTGGTGTTGTTGTGGTGGGGTGTGGTTCTTGGGCCTGGTCTGCTTTTGTTTCAAGATTAGATTCGTAGATCAGCCTGGCAACTTCTTCATCCGTGAGGTCATTGAGAGTAAATCCGTGTGGAAATTCCAAGTCTGATGGAATGGGGGGAAACACCAAGTTGGCCCCTTCTGTACTTGGTCTGGGAAGATGAATGGTGAATGGCCGAACACGCCTAGTTTGAGGAGGAGTCACCTCAGGTGTGGTAGTGGCTCCCCTTGGTTGAGCACATGGTAATTGGACGCCCCCTCTCATCTTCTTCGATGGAGGACCCGCTGTTGATAGTCGCCTTTGGAATTCTTGGGCCCTGGACCACACTAGTGCTCTTTGAATGGGCACGTTGTCGGAGAGATTTCTCTCTCCCCACTCAAATAATGAAGAAGACATTACATATAATGGCATGAGGATTTTTATGTGCCATAAGAAAAAGCTAAGAGCTATATCATGATTTCAATAAAAGGAGATATGGAAGACAATCAACTTGTCAAGCAATGTACTATGTACTGTTAGATATGTAGGAATTTTTAAAAGATAATATCAAGGCATATACAAACAATTGCGTGATGAATTGTTTTCGAGAACAATCAAACAATGCGCAGAATAGTAGCCATCGGGTTTTGATGCGAACCATGCTTTTTCAGAATCTAAAGAATGAACGAGAGGGAAAAGGACCGATGCATGATTAATTTAATCGGGTGGCAATCATTAAAAGGGAACGTAAAAGAAGGAGGAACTCGGAGAGCAGTTCGTTTTAATGATCTGTTTTCACAATTATCGGGGGAGGCTTCATGGGCGGATAGGACGTGCGCACTATCATGCAAAAAGAAAGGTGACTTCAGTTGGCGCATGGAGAGGTGTGTGTAGGAAGGAGGCAGCGCTGATGATCATAGGGGAGATTATTTCTCTCTGATTTTTTTGTGGGAGTTGAAGCAGAGAAGTGGAGGAGAACTGGAGATCATCTCTCGGATGGGTGACAGATATCAGAATCGAAGGCCAATTTTCGTGTTTCCGTCTAGAAGGTTTGTTGAAGATGATGACAGTGTTTGATGATGGCTGCTCCTTACTTTGCGATCGATGCATCAGTTCCATGGACTTTGTCTAGTGATATACAACATGGGGCTGTTCGTGAAGGAGCTCATTGACTCTAACTTTGGAGGCATGATTGATCAGAGGAGGACATGCGCATAAGAAGACAGTCAGGATAGTATACATGTGCAAAATTTAAGAGGACAAGAGGAAATCGTGGGGAACTCGAGAAGTTATATCATAAAAAGGAGGGTGTTCTTAACAGAACACTGGAGACAAAAGGAGGAGTTTTTTGTTCTGCTGAGGAGGATCGCACCAGAAGCCAGGAGAAGAAAGGCGCAACGAACAATTCTTCAGAAACGATAGGCAATTCACAGTCAGCAGTTTCTATGCTGATGATCAATTTCTGTTTGAAGGTCATAATGCTTATAATCTGACAAAGGTGTAGATAGAGGAGCTACTCAAACAAAATCATGTGGAGGATTTGCATCTTGAGACAGACGATGTAAAGTTTAATCGATATCAGTTCTAATGCTCTGCATAACTTGGAGTTTGTGATATAAACATACAAGAAGACTGGGTGATCTGAAGAAGACAGAAGCAGCCGCATGCATTAGAAGAATGTGCGCGTAAGGAGGCCAAAACGTGATTTGTTTTTTTTCTTAAAAACAAATGATGTTCATTACCAGTACCAAGAACGCTTGCATATACAATTGATATGCACGCAATATGGTTAGTTATCTGATCCATGTTTTGATATCCATGTTTGATCTGATGAAAGGATTAAAATCTGAGTATGTTTACCTTTTATGCTGCTGCTAATTGGTGATTCTAGATATGTCTTTTACTGTGGTTTGCTGATGACTTCAATTTGCGCTCAGTAGTTCTGATGTCTTCTACCAATAAGACCATATTCAACAGCTGAACGACATTTTCAATGCTTTACCTGACCATCAAATGTAACGTGCACTGTAGTGTTTTCCGCTTTAAGTGCTTCGATGTTTCAGGAACATGTGCGCTTTGCATTCAAGGTAGTTTAAGAGTATAAATAATAATATACTTAGTAATATAAATATTAATATAAATTTACGTATCAGTGCTTAGAGCCTTGACGGAAACACATGCATATTCCAAGTTTTTCGAATCGAAGACTTTCATAAAAAAAAAAAGTGATCAATTAACGATGATATGTCTATTATACAATCATTAATTCTGCAAGACTGTTTTGATATTCTACAGATCAGAATGCTCGTTGATATCAAACACTGTAACCCATGTGCATTTTTGAATTTAGATATGCTTGTCAAAGGAATTTGGATTCTTTCGGTAAACTGGAATTATGGATCTTTTGTGTAATCTGTAGCATACCAAATCAATTATCTTGTCCTTCTTTTATAATGTTCTAAAGTATCACAGTATAAGCTGATGCCGTGACAAATGACGAGCTTGGAATTCGAAATTAAAGGTTTATTCCATTTGAAATTGACAAAACATGATGATTAGGATTTTCTAATGGTTTCTCTTTGCGAAATTATCTGATCTATTCTTCTTTGAATGGCCACTTTGCCTGAGCATGCTCCAAGCATTTTGTTTTGATTGCTTCACGGTTATATAGCTATTGATGTCTCTCTGTACAGTTGAAACGAACACGGCTTAAGGGCAGTTTATATACTACATTGTGAACAACAATTTCAAAGGTCATATGGAATGAAAAGGAATTTATGTAAAAGTTCTGATTCTCTTCTCTTGAGTTTGCGTTGCTCTTTGAGTCTCCTTGTACCTGAGATTGCTCCAAGCACCCGGCGTGCGCCGTATTTTTGGCGGTCGCCCTGATCCACCGACCGTGACTTTCGCGCCGACAACGTCATATGCTAGGCACTTGTAAATTATTCTTGTTAGGGCACAACAGCCATGAAGTACATTTTTCTGCTTCTTATTCCAGTGCTGATGGGCTAGGTGTATCTGATCGATGACCCAGTGCGGTATGTTGAGGGTGAGGTTCTCTGTTTCTGCCAAGTATAAGCTGAACCATATTTTCTTAGGGGGCATAGTGAATCGTTCTTGTGCGGGAAAAGCAAAATGTTGCATAACAGTTTGTAAGTGGAAAGCAATGGTAGGCGTAATTGCCACCATGTCCTTCAATTTATTGAGATCCTTATGCTTCATCCTACCCGGAACCATTGTTTCTTTCTCGGTGGGAATGTGCATACCTTGCATGTTCAATGCCTCGCGTACCAGATTGAGAGTCAGTTTGAATCTCTTGAGTTCGTGTCCTGGCAACAATGATGGTAGTACAAAAGTACTATCGCCTCCCTTGGCCCTGCTGGGAGTGATGGTACTGATAAAATAGGAGCAGCGTAGAAAATCAGGTTTAGGCAAGTGTGCCCTGAAATATCTATCCAGGCCTGCCTTGGTCCAAACTGATCGCATTACCTTTGCATTCTGATAGTTCTCGAATTCCCGAGTGAAAAAGTGGTAGCGTCCCCATTTGCCATTAAATTCAATTTCTGCTTCCCAGAAGTAGGTGCCTTCACCCAATGGCCCTGCTACATCACTAAACCAATGAGCATGTTTCCCCACTTGAGAAGTGTGTCCTTGAAGGGGGTCCTGGATAGGAAGGACATGCATCGCTTGAAGTTCTTGAGGTCTTTCGGTGAGTGGCGGTTCCAGAAGAATGGTTTCAATGTCCACAATCTGTGCGCTGGACCCTGCCTGGGAATTGGTGCCTCCAGCTTCTGCCATAGTTATTGCTTGCTACTGGTTCTGTCGAGAATATAGAGCATGCGTTAATATTGTAATGGACAAGATAGAACACGTTTTGCCCCCGTTACAATATTATCGTGAGGTGAGTAATGGGTTAGTGGTCAGTGAGTGCACGATGACAGTGTGTGTAGTTAATGCCTAGATAGTCCTAGGAGCTAGATGGAAAGATGCAGTGTCTGACTAATGCAGTTAGTAAGTGGAGATGAATTCACAAATTGGGGTCGGGGGGTTTATTACAAGTCTTAGGTTGCCAAACACCATGGATGGCTTTTGGTCTTGGTTTTGTGGAGACTCGAGAGGGTTGCATGAGTAATTCCGCTGGGGGTTGTTATGTCTTTGGGACCCATTTACGAGTGAGTCTGTGCGTGCTTCTAGGTGGCAGTGTGTTCGAGTGTATCAGACAAGAGTGGGTGGCAGCTGCTTGAGCGAGTGGACCCTGTCGTGTATGATGTGAATTGTGTGGGACTAGTTGAGCCCGCAAGCAAGCCTTAGGCACCCAAATTTGTCTTAGTTGTGGGTCAGCCTTCATCGACTTCTTGGGCACCCAGATAGATTTCACTTTCTCAACAGAGGTTTTAGAAGTCCTCTTATTAGTATCATGTCGTTGATTACTAATAGGTGGTTGAGACAGTTGTCGCGACTTGGCTATAGTCGGCAGCTCATCTTTTCGCACCCATATTTGTTTCACTGGTTGAGTTGTTCGGCTTCGCGCGTTCTTTTGGTCTCCCGCATAGATAGTCTTCAGTAATTGATCTGCCCTTAGTTGCTGCCTCCTTCTGGCCTTTGGAAAAGAAGGGAGTTCCGCCAATGCCTTGACTTTTCTATTGAGATCTCCATTCCTCTGCATCACATAGCTTTGGACAAGAACAGCATGGTCAACTTCATGTGTACCCCTGGAAGGACCAGGAGTCTGTGCCTTTCCTAGTTCCTAGAGTGCTCCATTATCTAACTCAACGGTAATTCTACTATGATTCACCCATACCTGAAGAAGTCCACTTCTTAGGTTTAAGTTGACTGCTTGGTCATAAATCCAGACTTGACCCAAGACAAGAGGTTTGGTGAGGTCCTCATCTTGACACACTAGTACTCTGACTGTCAATACTTCGTCTTGAATGGAGATGGGAAGATCCACCTCGCCCAGGCAAGGGGTTTCCACACCTCCCAATCCTATGAGATATGCTTCTATAGGATTGACAGTTAAGTTCAACTCTTGACAATAAGACAATTGAACAGCACTAGTGGCTGCACCTGAGTCAATCAAGGCTCTTACAGTCTTTGCACTTTTTCCTTGTCCTATATCTAAGGTTATAAAAGGACGTCGATCAATTATCCTATGAGAGCTGATACGTGAAACTTCACACATAGCCATGTGATATCCTTGGTCTGCATCGGCATCTGGCCTAGGTTGTTCTCTACCTCTTCTTCTTAATTTCATTCTCTGTATGCGCTCTAGGGCTTCTGCTTGAGCTTCTTCTCGAATTCGCTTTTCTTCTTCTTTGTGTTTCTTAGCAGTGTTGAGTCGGCTTAGCATTTCCTCTGTGAGAGGTTCCTGATACAACTTGACTCTGCAACCACTAATGTAACTTGGAAGAACATCGCCTTCTAATGTGGCTAGCTGCACTGCTCCACTTGTTGAGATTCTATTAATGATCATGGGTCCATAGCCTCTCTTCTCTAGTTTCCTCGCATATTGTTTCAACGTGTATACTAGTACTAGGTCGCCTGCCTTCAAACCTTTATCCTTAATGTGGGCATCAAAGTATGCCTTCTGTCGTTTCTTGGCTGCATATATCCCTGCAGCCGCCCTCAGTCTTGTTTCTCCTAATCGTTCAAGGTCAAAAAGTCTTGAGGAGAGTTCGTGACCCGTCCATTCATGCTCTTGTGCCACTTTCAATGTAGGTATTAAGAAGTCCAACGGTAGCACTGCATTTTGACCAAATACCATCTGAAAGGGAGTGGCTTGGAGTACCGTTTTGTAGGCGACTCGGTATGCCCAAATAGCATGGTGTAGCTGTTTGTCCTAATCAGAGCGTCGGTTGTTCACTAGCTTGGTCAACACATTGCACAGAATCTTGTTTGTGCTTTCGGCTTGCCCATTAGCTTGTGGGTGGTAGGGGGCAGACTTTTTATGTACTACCAAGAACTCTTGGAGTAGATTTTCAATTACTTCATTCAAGAAGTGAGTGCCTCTATCACTTACTAACTCTATAGGTAGCCCGTATCTTGTGAATACATTCTCAAACAAGAATTTAGCAGTTGTTTGAGCATAGAGATGGTCAGCTCTCACGTGAGTCCTACCTTTCCTTACCACAACGTCGAAGTCATATTCCATTAGTAAGAGAAACCATCTTGCTAATCTA
This sequence comes from Ceratopteris richardii, assembly GCA_020310875.1. NCBI lineage: Eukaryota > Viridiplantae > Streptophyta > Polypodiopsida > Polypodiales > Pteridaceae > Ceratopteris > Ceratopteris richardii. Next base: position 42,468,708 of record CM035431.1, read on the forward strand.
CCTGTATTGCATGGCTTGTTCACGAGATATAGCAGTGCCTGATGGTCAGTAAAAAATTTAAACTTATTTGCAAGCAAATAATGTCTAAACTTTTTAACTGCATATATCATGCCTAATCCTTCTCGTTCGGTGGTTGTATAATTTCGTTCAGCTGCATTCAATTGTCTACTAGCATAGGCAATTGGAATATCCATATTACCTTCACCAGTAGGTTGCGCGAGTACACACCCAATAGCATAATTGGAAGCATCCACATGAACATGGAATGGCTTGTTCCAATCTGGTGTGGTCAAGATTGGTGCTGAACACAATCTTCGTTTAAGCTCTTGGAAGGAATTCTCACATTCGTCAGTCCACTCAAAGTTAGTCAAAAGTCCATACAGAGGCTTTGCTATGATGGCATACATGTGTATAAACCGTCGGTAATAACCACAATGCCCCATGAAAGCTTGTACTTCCTTGACATTCCTTGGCCTAGGTAGCTCTGCTATGGCTCTCACTTTCTCTTCATCAGTGGATATGCCATTCTTTGACACTATGTGTCCTAGAATCTTGCCTTGCTTAACCATAAAGACACACTTTTCTGGGTTCAAGGAGACCTGATATTCTCTACATTTATCGAAGATTTGTCTGAGTTCAGGGATATGGGTTTGTCTAATGTTGGAATGAGCACAAAGATCATCAACATAGACTTCTAAGTTCTTCCTCAGGAACTCTTTAAATACATGGCACATCAGCCTTTGGAAGGTTGCTGGTGCATTGGTAAGCCCAAATGGCATTACCCTACAGGCAAATATGCCCCATTCAGTGGCAAAAGCCGTCTTATGCTGATCTTCTGGAGCTATGGCTACTTGGTTGTAGCCGGAAAATCCATCAAGGAAGCTGTACACTTCCTTGCCTGCTACTCTTTCTAAGAGATGCTCTGTGATCGGAAGCGGATAGTTATCTCAAATTGTGGCTACATTGACCTTCTTTAAGTTAATAAATACACGCAGCTTTCCATTTTTCTTGGGCACTACTATGATGGGGGATACCCACTCAGTGTGCTCAATTTCATAGATGAATCCAGCTTCAACCAGTCTATCTATCTCCTCTTTGATCTTAGCAGCATAATTATCATTATATGTGTATGGCTTTTGCTTAGAAGGTTTGGCATCCGAGGTCATGGGGATAGTGTGTGAGCATATGTCTGGATCAACACCTTTCAAATCCTTGTAACTCCAAGCGAATACATCTCTGTATTCTCTTAGCAAGGCTATCAATTCTTGCTCTTCTTCTTCCGTCAGGTCATGTCCTATGTAAGTGCATCTCTCTTCTCCTTCCTCTATGGCTACCACTATTTTCTTGGTGGTTTCTTTGTTATCATAGGCCTCCCCTGATTGCGCCTCTTGTTTAGGCATTCTGATCATGACTCTCCTGTCATCTATCTCATACTTCTTAAAATTTTCTGGGACCTCAAACAAAGATTCTTCCTCTTCTGGTGTGACTTCTCTCTTCTTTCTTTTCTTTCCTTCTTCCTTCGGGGTCACATGTGTGGCTAGTCTTACATCACTTGTAAGCTCTCCATACCTCTGGGGTTGAAATTCTACTTCATGGAAGTATTCTTCATCTGATGCAAAAGGTGGGTCCATAATGATTGACTCTAGATCGGAGTCACTCGCATCCTCAAATGCATCAGGGTTAGGTTCGCATTCTTCTAACACTGCCTCTCCCATGATTGGCTCTATGGAGAAAACTGAAATGTCATAGCCATCCTCATCACAGTGAGGTGTCCATTGTTCTTCATTGATGGCTACATCCATTGTTGCTAGAATTTCTGCCCAGCCGTGAGGTTCGAATTCTTCGTCTGGAAAAACTACAGGTGCATAGGTTGGGTCTTGGATTGATCTATGGGTTTCTTTTGCACCTATCTCCCTGGCTTTTTCTCTCTTCTCTTCTTCTACTGCTACCTTACACATCCATAACTGGGTATCTTCATGCATCCATGAGGATCCTGATCCTATGGAATGCACCGATTCTGTATCATCTTTAGCTTTATGGATGGGATTCCATTGGATAGGAGGGACATCTCTATGAGAGTAATCTTTGAGATTCACTTTGGTCGTGACACCTAGGTGTTGCAAATACAAGGAGTTGGTTCCCCAATCCTGTACCACTTGCAACTGTCGCATAAACGATCTTCCCAAAATCATCTCATAGGCATGATTTTTGCTAAAGTCACATATAGCAAACGTATGCTCGAACTCAACACCACATGTGGTGAGAGTTATTCCTTCTAGCAGGCCTAAGGGCCTTTCTATATGACCATCAGCCATCTGCAATTTCATCCTCGTGGGCCTGAGTGCTGGCTTGCCCCAACGCTTCCATAGGGAAGTGGTAGCAATTGCAACTCCTGCACCTGAGTCCAAAATTGCCTTGGTGGTGTACCCCTAGTAGGTAATGGGAAGATAGGTGTTCCCTTCTTCACCTTCACACATGTCTCCTATCTTATCCAAGGGTATCTCTGGCACTGTCCTATGTGATCCTACCTGGGAATGAGGTTTCACTATCGCTGGCACTTGTTTGGCGACGTGTTTTCATAATTCAGGTCTAACCTTGAGTAGCTCTTCTAACTTGAGATTGCACTGCACTTTAGTGTTTTTCACTACCCATGTGTTCCTAGGTAAGACTGAGTCCTCATTTCGTACCATGACCGTGGGTGCTCTCATACAAGTAGCCTTAGCTTCCCATGGGCCTGTGAAGTGGGGTAATTCTTGTAGAGAGTTAGACTCAAAGTCTAGTCTTTCTTGAGAGTGGGCGCTCTCCTGCTCCTCATAAATGGATGGGATGTCTTGTGGGAATTGGTCGTGTGCATCATCCACCAGTTCAATGGGAGGAGGTACTTCACTTTCTTTAGCCCATTTGTCTTCTTGAATCTCTCGTAGGAATTCTGGTGCGAATCGATTCATAGAAGATGATGTGTCTGGCTCCGTAGAGTTAGGCACATAGACTTCAGGCACATATGCTTCCTGGGCAGGAAGTCCTGCTCTTTCACTTGCCTTGTCCTTATGTTGAGAGGCGGGTTCCTTTTCTGATTGTGCAATTAGCTTCTCTATTCTTTCTAACAATCCATCAAAGTGCAATTGTGTCTTTGCTGAACTAGAGATGTTAAATAGGCGACTGGCCTCAAACATGGTCTGAGCCAATTCCACCATCTTAGCACAAATTTTGGTTCGTTCTAGTTCTAGTTCTGCTCTAGGGTAACACTTTTCATGATCAGTTATGTTTGGCCCTTTTTGGATTCTGGCTTGATATGCTTTAAGCATCATGTTTAGGTCCTTGGGAGTTGGATCTGCTAGGACTGATCCTACTCTGGGGGGTGGTGGTATTAGTTGAGGCGGGTTGGAAGGTGGCGGGTTGGATGGAGATGGAAATGGTGGTGGTGGGGTAGTGTGAGAGGGAGTTTGAGATGTGAGTTCAGTTATCCTGGCCTTTATTTCTCTAGGGCTTTCCTCGAGTCACTCATCTTTTTCGCCCATTGCCTTTTCATTCTTTCACGACTATCTCTCCAATCTCTAGTCCTCTTCTTTGTCATGCTCTCTATTTCACTAACATCTGGGCTCTTTTCCTGGCCTACCCCTTGGTTTTGTGAGCTCTAGTGATCACTTGCACTGGTGTAGTGGACATCACACTTCCTGTGGAGTCTACTACTAACCCAATAACGTTAATAGGAGTGATTTTTGGCATATTATTAGGATTCTTAGGGCAGTCTCATAAGAGATGCTCCTTTCCACACTCCTGGCAATAGCCCTGGATCGTCACTGACTGGGGTTGTGTAGGTGGAGGCAAGGGACTATCACGAATGAGATGATCTCCCTGACATCTGTAGCATGGTCCTCTAGGGAATGGAGGTCTTACTTGCCTAGGTTGGGGTCTTGAGTTAGGGTTTGTATACATTACATTTGTGTACTCTGGTTCCCAACTAGGTTCATTTGGCTCTTCACTGTAATAGGACTCACCATGTTCCGGAGATTGCATGTAGTAGGCCTGGGGGCTGTCAATATGCATCGAATCAAAGCTATGGTCACTCGGGTCACTTTCAGAAAGCAATGGTGGTACAGGGACTATAGCTCTACTCAGGTTCTCTTCTGCAGCTGCATATTTTACTGGGATCACATTAGCTGGGGTAGGGGGTTGTTGTGCTAACACAGGCTGAGGCCTTTGCTGGGCTTGATATTGCGGTTGGTAATTTTGCTGAGGCCTAGTATACTGTTGTGGTGGGTATTGGTTCTGGTATCTGCCTTGTTGAGGGTATGGCTGAGGGTAGGTTTGCCTAACAGCTTGCTTATTGTATGGGCAGTCTTGTGCTGTGTGATTTGTGTATCTTTGTTCTATGGTGCAGTACTGGCTACTAGGATTTACTTGGGTTTGAGCCATAATGGGGCATACATTTGCCATATGGTCACCCCCACAAGTATAGCATCTTTTCACAGGGGCAAACCTTGGGATTTGTTTGCTAGAGACACCTAGTTTTTGTGCCACTTTCTCAGCGAGTTCCTCAAGTGATGTGGATTGCGGGGAAGAGAGGCTAGAGGCACTATCTGAATCTTTGTATATTTTGGAAAGCTCTAACTCCTCCCCTAGGTTGTCCTCGATGTCAATGCACATGCGTACACACTCTTCTATGGTCCTAGGGTCCTTCAAGTACACATAAGATCTCAATTTGGTACTTAGCAATCCATCCAAGAATAAAGCCACTTGCTTAGCTGGTGTGGGTAGCTCCGAAACAGGGCATCTTTCTAAGTATTGCCTAAATCTTCTTCCTGCAAGTCTCACGGTTTCTTGAGGGGTTTGCTTGAAGTTGTGAATCAGCGAGGAGGTATTATGTCTTATGCCACTCTTAGAGAATTCAATAATGAAAGCCTCTAGGAGTTGGTCTATATTCCTGAACTGCCTCTCGTTTAGTGGTTGAAACCATGTCAGGGCAGTGTTCCTAAGGGTTAGACCAAAGGCATTGTACTGTGTGAATAGATCCTCCACTTGTTCAGCTCTCAAGACTTGCCTAAACTCAGCCACATGATCGTATGGATCTCCAGTGCCATCGAAGTAGTTCTTCATGGACTTAACTAGCTGAGTCGGTCTCAGGGTTCTCGTGTGCTCTCTTGGTCTTGGCAAAGGGAAATCATCGGCATTTCTTCGATTTCCTGGGGCTCTAAGTATCTTAGGTTCCACCCTATTTGTCTCCATTCTCGTTCTTTCTCTGCCCCCTATCTCTACTTCTGTCTCTTTGAGTTCCATGAGCTTGGGATGTTCCAGCTCCCAGGTGACCATAGGACACGTTCGATCTTGGTTGGGGGAAAACGAATTCACCCTTCCAAGTATAAGCATGTCTATCATGTTCCGTAACCACAAAGATCCTCTCTGAGGCGTGATCTAGGTAGGTCACTCTACCTGGGTTATCTGGATCTTTAAACTCATAGATCATGATTGTTCCTATGTCATTTGGCCACTCAGATTTATACCTCCAAAAGGCTTCGTCAGTCTCTCGGTTCAGAAGCAGATCTATAATCTTGTTGTCTTGGGGAACCCACTCAGGATTGAGGATTCTGGTAAGAAAAGATTTGCCTCGGGGGGTTCTAGGTTCTACACCCGTGTTTCCTTGCTCCAGGTCACCTAAATCCGCTTCTGAGATCACATTTCCGAATTCGTCTGTCCTATCTGGGTGACTGGTGACTACGTATATGGTTCCTTCTTTGTCCAAGTATGCTCCGTTTTCAAACTTGATAGCGGGGTGCTCTAGTCCAATGGATTGGTCAGGGTTTTTAATCTGGATCACGGACCTTCCTAGGCCGTCCTCATAGATGCTAGCACCTAGTCGGTTAGTCCTAATGTATTCCAATTGCGTCTTGTAGGGGCCTTCCACCCTATACAGATATGGCACTCCTGAACTTCCTGTAGGTCTGTCCATGCCTTGAGACATCTCTGATTCACTTGTCTCAGAGCTAGGGTAATGCGAGTGGTGGCTCAGCTGCTGGGCCCAAGACCTAGCAGTGTGACTAATGCTAGCCTCTGAAGACCTAAGGCTTTGTCTATCCCTTACTAGATGTCGTACTGATCTAAGGTTCATAAGCCTAATTGAATAGCCCAAATTTTCCCAAGTACAACCTCGTTGCTGAGTTTTTTTGTATCAGTTACTTGATTCTTTTTAGTGGTTACCGTTTTTATGCTCTTGTCAGAAATCACGTCGTCAGGAATACTTGAGTGTATTTTCCGCACTTGAAGTTGATCGTTCCACGTTAGATCCTTTCCTTTAAGGTTATCGCATCACGAAGAGATTATGTTTAATCTTAAACTTGAGTGCATAGGTAGTCTTCAATTTGATTGATGCCTATCGCCGCCCTGGCCTACTCCTATCACTAGTCGTTCTTAGCCTAAGCTAGGAATTGACAGAGGGAGTTGAGGATTTTCCAACCTTGAGTTTCTTTCCTTGTGTTGTTGCCCTGGTGTGCCCAGGATGCGTATTCCCAAGCTTGCACTTACTCTTGCTTGAATGCCCTCAAGTGCTCTTACTAGACCTGTAAACGTCCCACGGTTAGCTCAAGACTTAGATTCAAATGACACAATAGACTACTTTCATGCATGTAACTCACAGACCAAATTATCCTTTGCTTTTATGGAAATCCATCCCAAGGATCCCTAAGTTTTCCTACCTCGGGTATGGTCAACTTCAAAATTCCCTATCTAATCCTCGCGAGCTTTCCAACAAAACAAGAATCACAGCAAACGGATTTCGTATGAGAAAGTTATGTCAGTTCAGGCTTCAGGGATTAAAACAGGGTTCAAAACAGTTTAATCAGGCAGGCATAAATTCTTGAATTACTTGGGTTGCGGCCTCAACACGCAATGCTAACCCCGAGTGTTTGTCCCACAAATTGACCAAATTAGCCCCCTATTCTTTGCCCTAAAAAATTGGCCAAATTTGCCCTTCTATCACGTTCGCAAGTTCTGTCAGTCGCGATTGATAGGTCAATCGCGATTGATGTGTCGATCGCGATTGACAGGTCCGTCGTGGCTATCAGTCACGATTGATGAGTCAATCGCGATTGACACATGGCTCAAAAAGTCAATCAATCATGGTCAAAGGGTCGTTGACTCTGTCAGTCGCGATTGATGGGTCGATCACGATTGACAGGTCGGTCGCGAGGGGCTGTCCATCGTGGTCAAACAATCGTTGACTGTGTCGGTCGCGATTGATAGAGTCGTCGTGGGCTGTCAGTCGCGATTGATGAGTCAATCGCGATTGATGACTCGATCGCGATTGACACGTGTCACGCGTATGATCCGTCAGTCGTGGTCAATCGGTCGTTGACTCTGTCGGTCGCGATTGATAGAGCCGTCGTGGGTTGTCAGTCGCGATTGATGAGTCAATCGCGATTGACAGGTCTGTCCGTCGTGGTTTGTCGATCGCGATTGACAGAGCGATCGGGATTGACACGAATCTGATGAATTTCAAAAATCTAAACATAGTTTTGGGAAGCTCTAGGCCTATAGATCATGGTTTTGTACTTTGTTTGGCAAATGGAGCATTTTTTCTGTCAGTCGCGATTGACAGAGATCGGCGACACAGAGACAGTTGCCAAGATTTCCGTACCTGTGCGGAGTGCTGGAGAAGATGATGCAGCATGTACCTGCAAGACAGCTCAAGAAACATGCAAGAACAGCACACACAATATCGCTCTCTCGCTCTCTCTCACAAGTGAAATGAGGGAAGTGAAAGGGGGAAGGAGATATAGTCAAAAAACTGAAATTTTTGTGATGATGGAGATGGAGGTGGGAGGTGGTGATGATGATGATGGTGATGAAGAAAACAAAAGGAAATAGATAAAAGTGAAGAAAATACCTATAACTCCAACGCTTCAACTCTACGTCTTACCATCACACGCTCGTCCTCAAAGCTCGATCCCCGGCAACGGTGCCAAAATTTAGTGTAGCTCAGTGATGAGTAGCACCTCCTTTAATGTCAATCCGGGAAGACGTGAGGATGGTATGAAGACCTCGAGCAAGTGAAGGCACAAGTGCGTGAGTGAGAAGCACACCAACATGCACACACATACACACACACGCGCACACACAGTAAGACAAAGAGTGAGAAGCAATGGAGTTCTTAGATTACTTTCAAAAAGCTCATACAAGTTTTGATCAATTACAAGCTGACCCCAAAAATGAGCTCTCTAGCTCCTTTTATAGTTTTTGACTAGCTTTGGCCCTGTCCAGACCTAGTGTCCGGCCTAGTTAAAAATTAGGTTCCAGGGCTTATTTGAGGGCTCAAACGAGGTCTAAAAAATATGAAAATTGGCAGGTAGATACTTCTAAAGCTCCTCAAGCTCAAGGACTCCTTGCCTTGCACAAAACGGAGCTACAAAAATACGAAATGGTATTTACAATGGTGTTTAGTGATTAAAATCACTATTTGTGTAGGGATTTTCTCTATTGATTTGTCATACACATCTTTGAGCTCCCTACTTGCTCTTTCTTCTTGTGTGTTCAACTCTTTGATGTCTGAAAAATTTAGATGGCCTACTTGCCAGATCTTCTTTGGCTACTGTGTCTACTTGTGCTATCTCTTCGTTCCGACCCTCTTTGTCTTGTGGCTCCTTCGGTTCCCTGACTGCTGCCAACAGTCACTAAGTGGTCTTCCGGGACATAAAAATGACGAGGTTTCCCCAATTCGTTAGCTGATTGTAAAAGTTGATGTAGAGTAGCTCCATCCATAGCAACATTATCATCTATATCTATGTCTCCGGTCACGGGAACAACCGTACAGACTGCCAAAATCCAGTTATCTGCTATAGCTTGAAGATCTATAGTACCTAAGGAAATCAAATCTTTATTTGTTCGTCAAAAATGCCTCTTCTTCATCGTCAGATAAGCCATCCAACATATGGACTGGCTCTGCTACATAGGGTCTGGCATGAAGTTCGCAGGGCTGAATGGCATCCAGTTTGACAACATATTTATGGTGATTGTATTTAAAAGTCAGTTCCTGTGCTGACCAATCCTGTATAACTTTAGCCTGTTTCAATCACGGTCAACCGAAAAGGAGATTGTAATCGAGGCTGGATTCTAGTAGTTCTAAGACTACGCTACAAAAGTCATTTTGAACGTTTTACCTTGCAAAGTAATCGGGATATTCCGGACTAATCCCATCGGATGGATGCAGGATTGGTATGCCATTCTGACAAAGAATTGAATGGGCTCAATTTGGGTCCACCCTGACTTCTTGCAGAGAGCTGTAGTTGCTATGTTCACACCGGAACCGCCATCGATTAACACTTGCATAATCTTGTGATTTTTATGCGAGACAATGATTAAGGGGACAGAATGATCCACCGTAGAATCATTTTCCGGTTGTATGGTTGCAGTCGCCGGAGTATTGGAAGATTCAGGGCTGACCTGTTGCTGGAATTGTTGCCTAACTCCGGGCACCATGGCGAGTAGTTGCCCCAAAGGAAGTGTAATTGAAGCCTTCGAGAGAATATCCCATACCTGGTCTGTTGGAATTGCATTCTTCACTGGTTCCGATGATGATTCTCCTATTACTAGAGTAGAGTCTTGTTCATGTGCTCTCACATTTGGTAGGGGAACCTGTGTCACCGGGATTGGATCGGGGAACACGGTCGGCTCTTTGGCGATCCATTGGCTGGCTTTGGTATACATTCGCTGCTCTTCACGGATACAAGGTTCAAACACCTCAGCTACGGTTTCCAACTGCTTACCAGATCTTGTCTGGACCACTGCTGCTTGCGATTCCACTGGGGAGATATAGACCATGTTGGTCATCGGGTTTTGGTGCTCTTTCTTTCGTTTATCATATTCCGCTTCATCCTTGCAAAATCTCCAGATGTGACCAATTTCACCGCAAAAATGACATCGAGGTGGTGGCAGAGAAGTATTCTCTTCTGATGTACTGGCCTGCCAACGATTTGCATTGAAGTTAGAATTTCGCTGTCCCCGGTAATTTCGGTATCCTTGCGGTTGATTGTTTCACATCTGCAATGGTACATAGTGGGTTGCGGGTTGACCTGGTTCTTGTATAATGGCGTTTACAGCTACTCGTCCCTGCACTTTGGCATTATACACACAATTTTTGGTTGAGTGTCCGGTGGTATTGCAGATGGCACAATACATCTGATTAAGGGCACAGGTAGCACTCGTATGCCCTGGATTTTTGCACTTGGTGCAATACATCTGTTTAGCCTGATCATCTATACCATGCTTACTGGCCTTCAGCCATTCCAAGTGTTCAGTGAATCCCCCAACCTTATGCTCTAGTTGTAGGGCCATCGCAATAACAGCATCTAGCGTCATAGCACCTACACAACGGATGATCATGATTTGTCTTAGCTGTGGGGTCAACCATTAATGAACCATTGGGTTATCACATCATCCGTCTGGTTGGCATGCGCCGGAGGCAGTTGTCTTAAATGAGCTCTAAATAATGTGGCGTATTCCTGAACAGCCTGGTGCAACTTCTGTTGATTGTTCTACAGATAGTCAAAAATTTCGACAGGGTTTTTCTTCAACCGGAACCGCTGTAAAAATGCATCTCTTACTACCTCATATGTAACGAAATGATTGAAATCATACTCTGTTAACCATCTCGTTGCTTCATTGACTAATGTAGATTGGAATACGATGGCCTTATATGCTGGATCGGGTGGATGGCTTAGTACGGCATAACTTATCTCAAAGGTACGCACATGTGCATCAAGGTCGTCACCTGGAAATCCACCGAACTTTGTGTACGTCACCCTTGTTGGAACAGGTCGAAGTGGAAGTGGCTGTTGCTGTTGTTGTTGCTTCTGTTGTTGTTGTTGTTGTTGTTGTTGTCGACTCATGGTGCTAGTAGTGGTACCGTTGCTATCTCCTGAGTTCTGAGGAGGTGTTTCCGGTCCTTCGGAATCTGTATGGTCAGACTGCTCACCTTCCGGCTTGAAAATAGCATTCAATCTCTTACGGATCTCCAAATCGAAGAGCCTATCCTCACCTTGGATATCCCAGTTAGGCAAATTTACCCCGAACAGTGGTGTCCGAGATGAAGATTCACCAAGAAGTATCACACTGTCACCGGAAAACTGTAAATTCCCTGCAACTCGGATCGAACTGTCAGCAAAATTTGTCGAACTTTCCCCAAAACAAGGTATTCTTTCACCGACAATGATCTCTCTGGGTAACACCACTTTATTCTCGGAGGAGCTCGAATCCTGACTAGACAGTGTCGGGTCAACTGCGCACTGTGTCCCTGTACACTCCAAAGTTATTGTACCTTCTACAGACTACACCGGAATTTGCCGAAATTTCCTCCTGTGTCACTAGAATTTTACCGAAATCACTACTAACAGACTCTATTCCTTCGACAATTGGACTTAACCGGTCTATGCTTCTGCCGACTGGGGGTGTCCCTAATAAATTTGGTACTGTCCAGGGATGCTGGTCTCTCCTGTACTTCGGATACGTCTCGTCGGACCGAGTAACCGGCATATATCACGTCTGCACCACTTGCATACTACTCCACCTTACTGATTATTCACAGTTATGTGCCACTTTCCCAAAGACGGTGCCAGTGTTAAAATGCTCTTTTACATTACAGGCCTTTTAAGTTCTTTCAGGTTCTTGGGAGTGGTAGGGGTCTGATAAATCAGAGGTCCTATAACTTGATTTCCCCAATTAACTTATCCAAACCGCAGTACGTTAACATTCAAAACTCTGTTTAATATGAATTACTGTCAAGACTTAAGGTAAGGACGACAATACTCTGACTTCACGAACACTGCACTACGGCTTCTCCACAGACCGCAATCGCCCAGACAGACAGTTTGGCGATCCCGCTTGTCGTTACCGGAGTGTCACCGCAATGTCTTTTTATTAGTTGATAAGTCGATACATCTCTTCACACGACCTTTCGGTTCGTGCGGAATATGAAACCTTTCGGTTCGCGCGGGATAGGAAACTATAGGAATTATGAAAATACAAAATGCCAATCCGGCGGCTTACAACACACACATACATGCATACACATACACATATACATACACTTACATATACATACCCACACATATAGATACACACATACATAATAAATACATGCATACACATACCCACACATATAGATACACACATATACATCATAAATACATGCACACATACGCATACACACACATACATCCATATATACATACATACATACACATGTCATACATTTTATAGTTTTGTATGTGTATTTTGTATGTCAAAATGTGTATTTGTGCATATATGAATATGTGTGTATGTGTAAATATGTATATGTGAATATATATATATATATATATATATATATATATATATATATATATATATATATATATATATATATATATATATATATATATATATATATATATCTGATTAACTTATAAAGAAACAGGATACTCTCCTTTTCAACTCGTTTATGGCCTTGTTCCCATTGAACCATTTGAGTTCATCAAGGGCTCCATCAAAACGGAAGGGGTTGAGAAAAACGGTATAGAAGTTCCAGCTAGATTGACTGCCTTGCATCAACTAGAAGAGTCAAGGATTTTAGCCTCCAAACAGTTAGAGAATATTCAGATACAGAGGAAGGAGACTCATGACAAAAATTTATGGCACAACAAATTGAAGCCTGGTGACTTAGCTCTTTTACACAGACCACAGATTTCTACTCAAGCCAAAGGAAAATGGATCCCTCACTGGGAAGGCCCTTTTCGCGTTGTGAAGATGTTGCATTGGGGTGTTGTGCAATTGGAAACACTCAATGGAGACCCCCTGCCGCTAGTAAATATTTCCAGGCTCAAAGCCTATTATAAAAAGTGTAAACAATAGATTCTTGCTTTCTTAATAATTTCGTTTTTTTTATTTAGTTTTTATTTTTTTGGCAATAAATAATTGCGAACGCATAATCTTTGGCGCCCATTTTTAAGCTCTTCTCTTTTTGGCGTCCATTTTTAAGGCTATCTAATTCTCATAATAACTTTAGTTGCCCACCTTTTCTTTATTTCTCTCTTTTATGGGTGAGAAATGGTGGTAGTATCACCTCCCCTTCGAACTTCCTTTAATTTTGAGCCCCCCTTTCTCTCTTAGGTGTTAATCACTTCTTCTTGCTATTTAACTCCCTACGACCTTCCCATTCTCAACCCATCCATCATCATTCCTCTCCCTCGTCAAGATTATGCGCAACCCTATTCGTCTCCCGACGGCTGCTTCCTCATGTGACCAGAGACTCCAAGACCCCCCAACCCTCCATTAAACCCCAATCCAAGCTCCACCCTCCCTCCCTACGCTCCACCCTCCCTCCATAAGCTCCACCCTCCCTCCCTACGCTACACCCTCCCTCCCTACCTGGTAGCCTCTCCCGCGGCGACCCCCTCACCCTCCCCCTCACCCTCACCCTCCCCCTCACCCTCACCCTCCCCCTCACCCTCACCCACCGCCCTCTTCCGATCCCGCCGCTCCTCCCTACCCCGCTTGCCCCGCCTTCACGCCCTCGCCTTCATCCCACTCCCACGAACCCGCCAGACGCCGCCAGAACCCGCCCCGCTGACCCGCCGTCCCCTCGTCGTCCCCGCCCAACGCCCCTCCAGGCCAATCCATACCTACCCTGCCGTAGCGCCTTTGCCTCCTCGCCTTCCACCCACTACCACGACCCCACCGACATACCCAGCCCAGCTCCACGCCTCCCTCCGCCCAGCCGCTCCGCAGGCCTCCGCCACTACCCGCCTTCCTCCGCCCTGCCACCCTTCCAAGCCCCGCACCTCTCCGCATCCCTCCGCCCAGCCGCCCCGCAGACCTCCGCAACTACCCGCCTCCTTCCGCCCTGCCACCCCTCCGAGCTCCGCCCCTCTCCGCATCCCTCCGCCCAGCCGCCCCGTAGACCTCCGCAACTACCCGCCTCCCTCCGCCCTGCCACCCCTCCGAGCTCCGTCCCTCTCCACCTCCCTCCGCACAGCCGCCCCGCAGACCTCCGTAAATACCCGCCTCCCTCCGCCCTGCCGCCCCTCCGAGCTCCGCCCCTACCCGCCTCCCTCCGCCCAGCCGCCCCTCCGAGCTCCGCCCCTACCCGCCTCCCTCCGCCCAGCCGCCCCGCATCCCTCCGCCACTACCCGCCTCCCTCCGCCCAGACGCCCCGCAGACCTCCGCCACTACCCGCCTCCCTCCGCCCTGCCGCCCCGCATGGCTCCGCCGCTGCCAGCCTTCCCCGCCCCGCCGCCCCCTGCCCAGTTCCGCTGCCCCGCTGATCATCTCTGAGCGGCGCTTGCAATCGTCATCTTCCATAGTGCACCCCTTACCTCCACCCCACCGCATGCATTGCCGACCCAAAGCACATCCTCCAATTTCCCCCCTCCACACATCACCACCCGGTGATCCCCCCGGTGATCCCTCCCGCATTGCCCATCAAACATCATCATTCCACCATCCCTCCCGCATCGCACATCAACCACCATCCCTCCACCATCGCTCCTGACCCCAAGTGATCCCTCCGGCATCGCCCATCAACCAACTATTCCCAAAACCAATAACCCGACTCCATTATAGCTCACCTTTTATCATTAAATCATTCTTCCTAGCACCTATGGCAGATTCAACTGCACCAGATGATTATTCGGATCTCAGTCCTTCCGCACTGCATACAACCAACCCCACTTACCCTCATCCCGCCCCATCGTTGCCAACCCACATCCAGGCACCTTTTGATGATCACCAAATCCCAACATTGCCTGCAAATCCAACCATCCCGACATTGCCTGCAAACCCAACCAATGTCGATTTGACTCCACCACTCCCCACTCCAATTCTCAACATTCCTACTTATTCGGTTCAATCGGATTCCACTGCCATCTATTCTCCACCTCCACTCCCTCGCCCTCGTTCTCCTTCTCCGTCGGCTTCTCAGTCATACCAAATCAATTCACCTTCAGGAGATTATATGTGACTTTTTCTTCCAACCGATTTAGATCTGCAGATTCGTATTCACTTGTCCCTACCCACCATCGAACTCCGTCGTCTCTTTTCAGTCGAAAATCTTCAGCAGGCGGGTCTTTGGGGATTAGCAAATGTTTTCCTCAATGATCCTTCCAATGATAGCGATGTCTATGAGGCTCTTTGCCTCTTTCCTAATTTTCGAACAGGCACTCTCTCCATTTCGGCCATTGCAGCTGGTCTAGGATCCTCCCTCCTCCACTTCAATAATCCGCCCTTCTTATATTCTGGAATGTCAGCCTCTGCCACAATTGACTTTTGTCGAGATCGCCTTGACCATAGTGCCCGATACTCCATCCGCATGACATCCATACTTAATTCATTTATTTTTTTCTTTTTGCTTCAAAACCCCACATCTTCAATTCCATGGTCCGATATTCGCATTGCGGATCCCCTATTTTGCTTCCTCACTAGCTGCCCATATCCTTACGCCGCCCTCCTCTTTGGTTCCTTATAGTTGCGTTCCCGTTGTCTTCGTGAGGCTCTGACAAGGGGCTCTCGCGCATTCTCTATTTACTCTGCCCCATTCATCGCTTGGATATACCACTTACCATTGAACTCTAGCACTGTCTGTCCACCATCTACATCCAACCTCCCTAATTCACCTCCAATCTCCATTGACTCAACTTCCGCTTCCACTCCTGCCCATGCAAACATTCCCACTCCTGACCCCATCATTTCTTCTAGCCCTCCTTCCGCAGAAGCTTCTGGCCCTTCTCCTCCTCCTCCTGCAGCCACTTCTGGACCCTCTCCTACATCGGCCGCTTTCCGACCGCTCATTCAAACACAACTCAACCCCCACAACCCAACCTGTACACCCCCTCGTCCTCCCATTTCCATCACCCCCCCTACCACTCAGCTCCCCCATACCCGACCCATCCCATCTTCAGCTCCTACCCATATTCCCAATCCGCATGTCGCACCTGCACCGCCAACTGATCTTCCTTCGGCTCCTTCCTTTTTAGATTTAATCCGAGCGGCCAGTGCCATTGCTCTTGGAAGTGCTAACGCCTCCAACATATCCTTAGATTCTGTCTCGGCTGCAGCTTCTATTCATCAGCAATATATTTCTACAATTGATAACATAAATCGGATGGCCACGTCTCAATGGCAATCCCTCCAGGAATCGGCTCGATTACTCAGAGAAGAAAGAGACAGATATAGAGATATGGCTGAATCCGCGTTAAAAGCATTGTCGGATATTCAAAATCGCTCTTCCTTCGGGTTATGTGATAATGCTGCTTGCCGTCGTATCAAACGTGAACGGGACAATCTTAGGCAGTGCCTTAGTTCTCTCCAGCTCATGATTAAACAAGCTTCAACTCCGTTGCCCCCTTCCCCGCAAACATCCGATGCACAAATAAACCCCTCTTTTCCATAATTCCAATTGCTTCGCATTCTAGGCTTCAGCTTCTAGTACCTAGATTCAACCAATAATTTCTTCTTCTGCAATTTTAATTGTTTCAATTGTTTCCTTTATTATTCAGGTGTAATAACACATGATTTTTTTTCTATGCTTCTCGTCTCTGTGCTACTTTCTTCTGTGTTTAGCTCAATGTGTTCCTGTAAAAGTTATTTTGGTCTCTCCGGGACGGAGAGTACATTAGGTGGTGGGCATCTATTGAGCAGGATGAAGCCAGCAAAGTCAAGATCACAATCAAGCATAGACAAGAGTAAAGGGTCAGAAATCAAGGGTCAAAGTGCACCGGTAGTGCACCTCCAATTGTTCATAAAAAGGGGGAATTTTAATTGTTCACAGACAAGGGTAAAATGAAGATTAAATTGGAGAGTGTTGCAGAGGTATCTCTCTAATTTTCTCAAGGTTCAAAGTGGGTTTTAAAGTGTTTTGGAAGGTTCAGGTGAACCCTCTCTTAGGTGCAAAAGTGAAGGCTTAAAATGAAAAGGTGAAAGTATGTGAAGCGGCAATGAACGCACAAGTAAAATGTGGCCCCCCCAATTAAATCTTTTGAGTTTTTGTCTAAAGTCACTACAAGACAAAAGAAGGAGTCGTTGGTTGCACTTGAAAGGACAAATCTTGGGACATCAAGGGACACCAAGATACCACTGCGGTTAGGCGCGTACGTGATCGACACACTAAGGATCAAGGCAAGGACAACTTGCTGGCATCAATCGGAGAGTAAGCAAGAGAGCATAGTCTAGGAGAGCAAGAGGAAGAAGTGCAAGAGTCACCAGTGTGCGACGCAGAGAAGTGGAAGTGAAGGAGTGCATAGTGAGTGCCTAAGGGATTGTGCAGAGTGTGCTAAGCTAGTCCCCCCCGCAAGTATCTCAAGGTCCATTGCAGTGGGCGCGTGCCGACAGAAGGTATTCACTCCTCCCCCTTTGTGGAAGCTTGGTGCAAGGTGTGCACAAGGATAAGCTTGAAGCAGGTGGAGGTCTGGTGCAGAGGAGGCCAGCGGCAAGAAGACTTGGGATATTGGGTATTTTGTAATTGGGCACTCTGTGGTATTGTGTACAGAGGTATTGGCTTGTCTTGTACTTCAAATATTGTAATTGTCTTACTGTAATCAATCGGCAGAAGCTTCTAGAATATTTTCTCTTCTTATTTCTTCCCCTTTTCTCCTACAAACCCTCAAACTCCTTCTTGTCTAAGAATCCACCAACACCATTGTCTGACCCTTCGGTATCATATCGTTCATAGAACTAGTATCGTATCGTGTACGTATCGTCCCTTACCTTGGTATCGTATCGTGTGATTTCTGGTATCGTATCATGACCACTCCTAGTATCGTATCGTGCAAGTTGGTATCCTCTTGGTGGTATTGTATCGTCTAAGGTGGTATCATCCATAGTGGTATCGCGTATCATGGAAAATCTAGTATCGTATCGCCTTTCTTGAAGTACTCCCAGAGAGATGTTGTTTCCCTGTTTTAACCCCCAAAACCCTGAGCTGACATAACTTTCTCATATGAAATCCGTTCGGAGTGATTTTGGGTTCGTTGGAAAGCTCCTCGGGATTACTACCAAAAATTAATACGTGGATTATTAGATAGGGTATTTTGAAGTTTCCCCTCAGGTTGGGCTAGGAAGCACGAGGTTCCACAAGATTTTGAGCAATTCAAAGGACATTTTTGGACTTGTAGATAAGGCTTATGAACCTAAGCTCAAGTTGATACTTAGGAAGAGATAGATAAAGTACCAAATCACTTGAACCTAGTGTCAACCACACAATCAAGTCGGGGACTCACAACTTAGTGGTTAGCACTACATGCTGAGTTCACAGACGAGTGAGTCAGAAATGTCATTTAATTGGGAGAGACTCTTGGCTTCTGAAGACATGCATAGTTCAGTACCTAGGGAAGGTTTTATGTCTATAGTGGAAGGGGAATATCGGATATCTCTTCAATACATATCCACTAACTTGCAAGGAATACAAATCTACCTTGATGGTCTACACATGTCAGTAGCAAGAATGATAAACATGACAGAATCTGAAATAGTTCCAAAACCAGCTGTCAAGTATGAAGGTGGAGTTTACATGGAGAAGATGGGCCAGATATATGTAGTGAACAAAAACCCTAATCAGATTAATGAAAGAGGAAAGTTAGAGGGACAAGGCACTTTTGGGAGAACCAACAATGGAGATACAATGACTACCCCTAGTGGAAAGTCAATAATGACTCAAGGTTTGCAAGCAGACAAGTTACTCCAATTAGATGAATATCTGAGGGATGTATACTTGGTGCATGGATCAGACCTACTCCTACAAACGGATTCATTGACACAAGGAGAAAACAAAAGCCCAACAACTATATACGAGTTTAGGGATCAGGAAAATCCATCTAGAGTTACATACCTAGACCAAAATCAAAGGATATATTGGCCTATAGATGAAGTGGAAAGATCTAGATTAAAGTATATGAATCTGCCTATATTCCCTCCTCGAGATCAGGTAACTACCTCACAAAACCCATTCCAGACCCAACAAAGAATGGAAAATGCGATGTTAGGACAAACGAGCCAATGTAGTATGCCCAACAGACCATAGGAGCAATTCACCATGCCAGGAATTAATCCCCACAACCAAACAAGCCAAGGAATTGGGAATATGAATAGAACCACATTTAGGGTAGAATCATCGCAAGGTGTCGGAGCTGGAATACACCCAGTAAAACCTACTATTCCCATCATAATTCGATCCTTAGAGCCCAAGAGAAGACTGAGACCAATCCAATTTGCCAAATGTATGCGAAATCGTTATGATGGCATAAGAGAGCCCTATGACCACATTGCAGAATTCAAGCAGGTATTGTGAGCGAAGCAAGTGGATGATGTTTTCGTGCAATATGAATCCTTTGGGCTAACCCTCACGGGAATAGCCTTAACCTGGTTTCAATCCTTGGATCCAAGTTGCTTTGGCCATATCGAACATTTCTTCCAAGAAGTTATTTGGGAATTCACTAAGCAAGGGATCAAGCACAATTCGTCATCCTTACTACATAGGTTCAAACAAGCTCCTAATGAGACAATAAAAAATGCAGCATGAAGATTTAATCAATATGTGGACCAATGCCCTATGACAGAGAGGCCTTCTCAACAGAAAATGATATTGCTAATTTTAGAAGGTCTAACCAACGGAACATTGAGAATCTTGCAAACTCTCAGTGAGTGTCTTCAAGAGTGCATAGATTTGGAAGATTTAATCAATATGTGGACCAATGCCCTATGACAGAGAGGCCTTCTCAACAAAAAATGATATTGCTAATTTTAGAAGGTCTAACCAACGGAACATTGAGAATCTTGCAAACTCTCAGTGAGTGTCTTCAAGAGTGCATAGATTTGGAAGACAACTTAACTGAGGATCTCAAAATTACCCAAACCCCTACCAAAACAGAGGATATAAGGAGCAGTGATGTTGGAGACCTCTTAATCTCCAAAGGTTTGATCTATACTGATTTAAGAACACTTCTATATCAGTTACAAACCAAACTTTACACAAATATTGTTCTTCTTTACCAAAACTTCCATTAACACTTCTCTGAGTGAAGAAGTGTTTACTTCAGAAAGTCTGCTTCAGAAATCAACTTCATTATCTGCATATAACTTCAAATTTCTTCAAACAAATGATGCACAAGTATTCGCAATACCTTTGCGCAACCATACCAATCATTAGTTCTCAAAACTAATCATCAAAAGTTTAATTTGATCCTTAAGATCAAAGATATGTCATAACTGTCTTCCAGAGGTAGCGCCTTCGACATGGTCAACTTCTTAAGTTGATTTCTCACAGTACAAGTCCCGTTTTGCTAAATGATTCTAGCCATAGCTTCCTTATCTCCTAACTTAGATTTTAAGTGCTCACTCATCAAAAAATTTACAGTATACACTGAGATCTAAGCAAAACACTGAGACGGAAAAATGCGCTACTCTCAGACTTCAGTTTTCACTTCTACATACAAATGTTCCTATTGATCATTCTCACAGTAGGAGAGGAATTAGATCATGAAACTCTGAACATAGCTTCATTAGCTTCTCAATTAGATGTGTAAAAAAGGAATCTTGATCCACATGATCAGACAGAGAGCACTCAGAGAAAAACCCGTCGCTATTTTCTGGAAAAAACTCTCTACACATCTCTAAGACATTTGTCATGTACAAATGACTCTCACTCACATTTCTTATCATCATTAACTTATATATACATGATTTTAGACTTATCCTACGTCTATGATATTACTCCTTATCATCCTAAAGATTTAGCTCTACTCAGTTTACAAGAATTTCCACTTATATGTACATATGTGTACAAGATATCATTCTGAAATCTCCTTCACTTTCTCAAGTATCTTCTTTCACTTCATTCTGACCATAAGCCTTCTTCAAGATCTTTATAATCACTAATTTGTGATTGATTTGTTCCAACAGCTCCCCCTCAATCACTAATTGTGATTATTCCATTCTTCTTCACTCTTGCCATCTCTTTGAATCTCTGTAGCTTAGGTCCATCCAAGCTCTTTGTCATCATATCTGCCACTTGTTCTTTTGTTGGAGTATACATCACCTCAATCTCTTTATCAAGTACCTTTTCCCTCAAGAAATGATACTGAATCTCTATGTGCTTCGTCCTGGCATGGAAAACAGGATTAGCTGCCAAATACAAAGAACTCATATTATCTCCAAAAATAATTGGAGTACTCTGATCAGTTTCAAAACTCTTCATCAAGGTCTTCAACCATATCACTTCTTTTGCAGCTTCTACCATTCCTTTATACTCAGCTTCTGTGGATGATAAAGCAACTGTATGTTGCTTCTTTGAACACCAAGAAACTAATTTATCTCCAATATAACAGAGATACCCATGAGTAGACCTTCTATCATCTGAGTCACCTGCCCAATCTGCATCACTAAACACTTTGATTCTTGTGTCAGAAGTGAATCCATAATACAAACCTTCACTTAGGGTTCCTTTGATATATCTGAGTACCCTTTGAGCTGCAATCCAATGAGTCTTCTTTGGACAATGCATAAATTGTGACAACACACCTACTGCATATGATAAATCTGGTCTTGTCAAGGTAGCATAGATTAAACTACCTACCAAACTCTGATATTTCTTCATATCATTGAATTCTTCACCTCCATACCTGCTCAATTTATGATTTACCTCCAATGGTGTAGTTGAAGTCTTGCAATCTTCCATGTTAAACTTGACTAGAAGATTCTTCAAATATCTCTCTTGTGAAACATATACTCCATGTTGAGTATACACAATCTGCATTCCTAAGAAATAAGATAAGTTACCCAAATCACTTATCTTAAAATCCTTCTCTATTTGCCTTTTAAGTTCATTGATTCCTTGAGCATCTGTTTCTGTGACAATAATATCATCAACATAAATGCACATGTAAATGTACCCATTTTCACTTGCCTTCACTAGCAAGCTACTATCTGCCTTTGATGCTTGAAATCCACATTCATTCAAGAACTTGACAAGTCTGTAATTCCAAGCTCTTGGGGCCTGCTTCAACCCATACAAAGCTCTCTTGAGCTTACACACATAATCTGATCCAATTGAATTCATAAAACCTTCTGGTTGCTCCATGTATACTTCATCTGCAATGTATCCATTTAGAAATGCATTTTTCACATCTAATTGTGATAACTTCCATCCTTTACAAGCAGCAATAGCAATCAATGTTCTAATTGTAGACATTTTAGCAACAGGACTAAAGGTTTCATCATAATCTACCCCATAAGTTTGAGCATAACCTTTGACCACAAGTCTAGCCTTGTATCTAGACACCTTACCATCTGCAAACCTTTTTGTTTTATATACCCACTTACATCCAATGACTTTCTGATTCTTTAGTCTTGGTACTAATTCCCAAGTTTCATTTTCAAGTAGAGCATCATACTCTTCCTGCATTGCCCTCTCCCAATTCTGTTTACCTTTGGCTTCTTCATAAGTGATTGGATCTTCTTCTGTCTTCACAATGTAAGCATAATCTTTTGTTGTTAGAAAAGATGTATCATAACTATACCTTATAGGTTCTTTCCTTTCCCTTGAGGATCTTCTGATTTCTGCACTTCTCGAGTTTCAGCTTCATTTGATTTTGGATCAAATCTTGGCCCTTCTTCTACATGATCGTGCAATCTACTTTTAGAGTCAACATCATCAATACTTTCTTCATACATTTTTACTTTTGCCTTTCCTTTTCTTTGTATCTCTTCAACACCTGCATAATCATTTGTTGATCCTGTATACCATGTATTTTGCTCATCAAATGTCACATCTTTGGTAACAAGAAATTGCTTTGTGGATGGACTCCACAACCTGTAACCCATCTGTCTATCATCATAACCAATGAACACATACTTTTCTGCCTTGGGTTCTAGCTTATGTCTTAATTGTGAAGGAACATAAGCATATGCTACACATCCAAATACCTTACAATGATCAAGAGTAGGTTTCTTACCCCACCATGCTTCATAAGGGGTTCCTCCATCCAAAGCTTTACAAGGTAACCTATTCACAAGGTATGTTGTAGTATTAATGGCTTCTGCCCATAAGTAATTTGGACAATTCTTTTCCTTCATCATTGCTCTTGCAAATTCTACAAGAGTCCTATTTCTCCTTTCTGCTACTCCATTCTGTTGAGGGGAGTACCTGCAAGTTACTTCTCTTCTTATACCTGCATTCCACAAATAATCATCAAACTCTTTAGAGAAATACTCTCCCCCTCCATCTGACCTTAACCTCTTAAGCTTTTGCCCTGTGATCCTTTCTGCATAGGCATGAAAATGTTTGAATGTCTTGAAAACTTCTGATTTATCCTTGATTACATATAAAGTAATCCATCTGGTTGCATCATCAACAAACAACACATAATATCTGGATCCATTTATGCTATAGTCCCTTGAGGGACCCCATACATCTGTATGAACCAATTCAAGCATATTTGAATGCTTGTACCCTGATTTGTTGTAAGAACCTTTATGTGCTTTACCTAATTGACAAGCTTCACACTTGTACACCATATGTTGCCCTTCAACATTTGGCAATCCAAGCACCACCTGATTCTTTGACATTTCCTTTATAGCTCTCTCATTGAAATGACCTAGCCTTTTATGCCATAGGTCTAATTCAGACACCTTTTGACTTCCATAAGTAAATAATGCATGTCCCACATTACCTTGGACTTTGAGAGTGAACAATCTTCCTTCCTTTTTCCCTGCAATTATATTTCTATATCCTGGATTTGGATCTTGCACATAAACACCATCATTTGTGAATCTTACCTCATATCCTTTCTCCACAATTTGCCCTACACTTATCAAATTTTTAGGAATAGTAGGAACATAAACTACCTTGCTCAAAAGTGTACTTCCACTCTTTGTCTTCACTGATCCAATGCTCTCCACTTTATGTTTGGTATTGTCACCTGTTTGAACTGTATGTCCATTCACCTTTGCTTCCATGTCAGTCATCAAGGATAGATTCCCACTCAGATGGTTGCTACATCCTGAGTCAATGTAAAACACTCTTTGATCTTCTCCCACTGATTCATGAGTTGCATTCAAGATAAGAGTCATATCATCCTTCTGATCTGATGCATAATTATAATAATTGTTGTTGTAGGACTGAGATTGGAAGTTTCTTCCACCTCCTCTAGCATATGATGTCCTACCACCTCTTCCTCTGAAGTTGCCTCTTTGGTTTCTGCCTCCTCTACCTCTTTGATTAAAATTCTGATTATTGCTTCCACTATTTTGATTGTTATACCAACAATCATTTGCCAAATGATTGGTTCTGCCAAAAATCCAACAAGCTTTAGCATTATCTTTGTTCTTACCTCCTCTTCCTTTACCTCTGAAATTCATCTTTCCTTTTGTGAAGTTAGCTTGACTTGAAGTCCCTTCATCATCAGTCAATTGCTTTCCCTTGCCATTCTTTTTCTTGTCCTTGGAGTACATAGCTTGACTTGCACTTCTATCATTGTCTCCTTTAATGTCCTGCTCAAAAGTTAGCATATGTCCTAGCAATTGATTAAGATCAAGAGTAAAGTGATCAAGTGACAAGTCTATGGACAATATGAAAGGCTTCCACTTCTCATCTCCTCTCAGACCTGTAAGTATTTGTCTTACCAACTTATCCTCTTCAATGTCTTCATCCACTACTCCCAAGCTATCTGCAATATCCTTCATCCTTGCCACATAATCAGAAATTGATTGTGAGCTCTTCTTCTTGAAGGTTGTGAACTCAGCCCATAGTGAAGACTTCCTTGACTTGGTTGTATTTTGGAAATGCTCTTCCAAAGCATTCCAAACATCTGCTGCACTTTCCAATCCTCTAATGTGAGGTAGAAGATAATCATTTACAGCCATGTAAATGGTACTCCTTGCTTGATCATCCTTTCTCATCCAAGTCTTCAAAATTGCAAGTTCTTCCCTAGTTGGAATACTAGGATCTGCAAATTCAGGCTTTTCTTCATCTCCTGTAATGAATGCCATCAAATCTTTACTCATGAGGTGTGCCTCCATCCTCATGGACCAAGCTGGATAGTTTTCCCTATCTAGCTTATCAATCTGCAAGCTTTCTCCCATCCTTGACCTTCTGTATCTGCAATTACTATGGTTTATAAGGATAAAGTGTAGCTTTGATATGAAGTTGTGATCCTTCTTGATTCTTTTCGAACTCGTGCTTTGAACTTCTACAGGTTATCTTCAATAATTTGTCCTTGTCCTCCTTTGATTTGGAAGAACTCCAATATCTGCACCAATCGGAACTTCAATTGTCTTTTCTTCTCTTGTATTGCACCTTCAGCTTTGATACCACTGTTGGAGACCTCTTAATCTCCAAAGGTTTGATCTATACTGATTTAAGAACACTTCTATATCAGTTACAAACCAAACTTTACACAAATATTGTTCTTCTTTACCAAAACTTCCATTAACACTTCTCTGAGTGAAGAAGTGTTTACTTCAGAAAGTCTGCTTCAGAAATCAACTTCATTATCTGCATATAACTTCAAATTTCTTCAAACAAATGATGCAGAAGTATTCGCAATACCTTTGCGCAACCATACCAATCATTATTTCTCAAAACTAATCATCAAAAGTTTAATTTGATCCTTAAGATCAAAGCTATGTCATAACTGTCTTCCAGAGGTAGCGCCTTCGACATGGTCAACTTCTTAAGTTGATTTCTCACAGTACAAGTCCCGTTTTGCTAAATGCTTCTAGCCATAGCTTCCTTATCTCTTAACTTAGATTTTAAGTGCTCACTCATCAAAAACTTTACAGTATACACTGAGATCTAAGCAAAACACTGAGACGGAAAAATTCGCTACTCTCAGACTTCAGTTTTCACTTCTACATACAAATGTTCCTATTGATCATTCTCACAGTAGGAGAGGAATTAGATCATGAAACTCTGAACATAGCTTCATTAGCTTCTCAATTAGATGTGTACAAAAGGAATCTTGATCCACATGATCAGACAGAGAGCACTCAGAGAAAAACCCGTCGCTATTTTCTGGAAAAAACTCTCTACACATCTCTAAGACATTTGTCATGTACAAATGACTCTCACTCACATTTCTTATCATCATTAACTTATATATACATGATTTTAGACTTATCCCGCGTCTATGATATTACTCCTTATCATCCTAAAGATTTAGCTCTACTCAGATTACAAGGATTTCCACTTATATGTACATATGTGTACAAGATATCATTCTGAAATCTCCTTCACTTTCTCAAGTATCTTCTTTCACTTCATTCTGACCATAAGCCTTCTTCAAGATCTTTATAATCACTAATTTGTGATTGATTTTTTCCAACAAGTGAGACATCTAGTTTGAGTTATGTGGATGAAGTGGCAACATTAGTGGCCAAGAAATTAGGGGTACAAAGACAAAGGAACTACCAGAACTCTTCCTTGAGAGTGCCAATGTTAGAGGGTTGCACACTTTGCGGTGGAGATCATCCATCTCATGTCTGCACCAGAGAAGGATTAGGGTTGTCACAACCTTACCCTTACGATGGACAACCAACTCACAAGCCTAACATGTACTCTTATAGTGAGCAGAAGTACATCAACTACAACACTGAAAACTATCCAATGAATAGACAGCCACAACCTTTTGTACCACCCCAATGTAGACCATACGAGTACCCTCCTAGAGAACAAGGCAAAGAAGTTCATAGGTATAACCCATGTCCAAGACCATGAGGAGTAGCTAGACCATATGAACATGGAGGATATAGCCAACCTCAACCTATACCAAGTCAACAACCACCCCACCCACTAGCTCCGATACAAGGGTAGAACATCACAATACAAGTCGTTTGTCTTGAGTAAGGCAAAGAACAACTCCTGAGAGATTGTCCCGGACATCCCTCTAGTGCACCAAAGGTTACACCCATTAATCTAGTAGGCTTAGTAGGGGATTCAAGTTCCAGTAGCGATAATGTGGCTCCTATACATGTAGTGACTAGGGCACAAGCCTTACAAAGAGCTAAACCAGCTGAGCAAACACAGCCAAGTGAATCAAGAGAGCCTAGTAAGAGAAAAACAAGAACATGGAAGGATACTAGAGAGAAGGCCAATCATAAGTGGACCAGAAAGTTATCTGAACTAGAAGAAAGCCTGAAAGATGCAAAAACAAGAATAGAAGATATTGCCTCTCAAAATTTCTCGCATGGTGAAACTCCATCCACACCTCCTCATCCCCCACCTCACCCCCAACCGCATCCCCACCCACCAACCATTGTAAATAGACCACAACTAGGGTTTGTTCTTGCAGATCCAACCCCTAAAGACTTGGACATGATGTTCAAGGCAAACCAGGCTCGACTTCAAGAAGGGCCAACACCTGCAAACCTAGACAAGAGCTACCCTAGAGCAGATTTAGAGATTGAACAGACAAAAATGTGCATAAAAATGGTGGAACTAGCTCAAGCTATGTTCGAGGCCAATCAATCATTCAATCAGACAAATGCTATTACACTAGGTTTGCATTTCCAGGGCTTACTACATAGATTAGAGCAGTTGGTAAATAAACCACAAGTTTCTTTACCTCCACAGGCTCCACCAACTATTGAAAGAGAAAGCTCATCACCAAAGAAAGTCTATGTTCCTGAATCCATAGATGATGGAGAACCTCTTGCAATTCAACAACACTCTCAAACGTTCTTGTGGAAAATACAAGAAGGGAAATGGGCCAAGGAGAAGGATAATCCCCCTCCTATTCTTGAGATTGATGACCTTCATGATCAATTCCACAAGACATTCCATCTATTTATGGAGATCAAATAGAGCAACAAGAGGAAGAAAGTTCAGGATTTAAATCCAATTCTTTACAAGAGTTGCCACAGTTCACATGCCCATGGGAATCTGAATCTCTCAAGATCAGAGCTCCCATAATATTGATCAGAAACGAAGACTCACTAGTTCCTGGAAACACTTATGTCATGAAGAACACTAAGGTTCAGTGTCATCTCAATGTAGAAGAGCTGCTCAAAGTAAAACCGGAATTATGGAAACATGTGGCAAATCAGATCCCAAAACTTGATTCCAACATGCCAAAACGAGGCTCTAAACAAAAAGTACCAGAGATACCTCTAGACAAAATAGGGGACATGAGCGAAGGTGAAGAAGGTATTACTTATCTTTCGATCACCTACCAAGGTTACACCTCCAAAGCAATCATAGACTCAGGTGCTAGTGTTGCTATTGCGACCACTTCCTTGTGGAAGCAATGGGGTAAACCCGCATTAAGACGAACTAGAATGAAACTTCAGATGGCTTACGGCCATGTGGAAAAACCTCTAGGATTGGTAGAACGGATAACTCTAACCACTTGTGGTGTGGAGTTTGAGCACACCTTTGCTATATGTGACTTTCGTAAAACTAATACCTATGAAATGATCCTAGGAAGGCCCTTCCTATGACAACTGCAAGTTGTACAGGATTGGGGAACCAATTCCTTGTACTTGCAGTGCTTAGGGGTCACAACCAAGGTCAATTTGAGGGATTACACCTTCAGAGATGTACCACCCCTACAGTGGAATCCCATCCACAAGGAGCAAGAAGATTCAATCTCTGTGCATTCTAAAAGTTCATTTGATACATCCTGGATGCATGAAGATACTCATTTGTGGATGTGCAAATTCGCAAAGGAAGAGGAAAAACGCTTAAAGGCAAGAGAAAAAGGAACTTCTTAAGGAGATAGACCAGTTAAAGACCCAGCCTATACACCGATGATCTTTTCGGATGAGGAATTTGAGCCTCATGGCTGGGCAGAGAAATCTTAGCCACTATGGACATTGCGGTCAATGAAGAACAATGGACACCTCATTGTGATGAGGAGGGTTATGATATTTCAGTGTTCATGTGTCAGCCCTTGTTGGAAGAATGTGACCCTAGTGACTTCATAGAAGAAGAAGAGAACGATGATGATCTAGAGTCTATTGTGATGGATAGTTGCTTTATTTCAGAAGAGCACTATCTGGAAGACATAGGAGTATTTACACAAAAAGAAGAAGAACCTCTCACAAGCATTAAAACCGTAAATTCAAAGGAGGAGAGTGAAGGAGGACAAAAGAAAAAGAAGAGAAAAGCTATGAAACAAGAAGAGGAGGAACCATTGTTTGAGGTACTAGAAAATTTCAAGAAACATGAAGTTGAAGACCGAAAAATTTTGGTACGAATGCCTAAGAGAGAGGCCACCACAAGAGAAGCATATGATAACAAAGAAAAGACAAAAAAAATTGTAGGCACCATCAAAGAGAACGAAGAGAGATGTACGTACATAGGAGATGACCTAAGTAAAGAAGAGGAAGTAGAGTTGGTAGCCTTATTAAGGGAATATAGGGACATGTTTGCGTGGCACTATAGAGTTTTGAAGGGAGTAGATCCAAAAATTTGCTCTCATACGCTGATGCCAAGCCCACCAAACAAAAGCCCTACACATATAATGACACTTATGCAACTAAAATCAAAGAAGAAATTTACAGGCTGACTGAAGCTAGATTTATCTATGAGGTTGAGCATACTGAATGGATGTCCCCCATCGTAGTGGTGCCCAAGAAGAATGGAAAGTTACGTGTGTGTATTAACCTTAAAAAAGTTAATGCCACTACGGTAAGAGATAGTTATCCACTTCCAATCACCGACCATTTATTGGAGTGTGTTGCAGGCAAGGAAGTTTATAGCTTCCTTGATGGGTTTTCAGGCTACAACCAAGTAGCCATTGCCCTAGAAGATCAACACAAAACCGCATTTCCCATAGAGTGAGGAGTCTTTGCATTTCGTGTGATGCCATTTGGGCTCACCGATGCACCTGCAACATTCCAAAGGCTCATGTGTCATTTCTTCAAAGAGTTCTTGCGAAAGAGCTTAGAAGTATATGTGGACAATTTATGTGCTCATTCCCAAGAAAGGAGATGTCACATCCCTGAGCTCAGATAGATCTTCAACAGTGTAGAGACTACCGAGTGTGTGTGAACCCAGAAAAGTGTGTGTTCATGGTACGGTAAGGTAAAATCTTAGGTCATATTGTTTCGAAGAATGGAATATCAACAGATGATGACAAAGTAAGAGCCATAGCTGAGTTACCGAGGCCAAGGAATGTTAAAGAGGTACAAGCCTTTATGGGCCATTGTGGAGATGGAATATCAACAGATGATGACAAAGTAAGAGCCATAGCTGAGTTACCGAGGCCAAGGAATGTTAAAGAGGTACAAGCCTTTATGGGCCATTGTGGAGATTACCCAAGGTTTATTCACATGTATGCAATTATAGCTAAGCCTCTTTATGCCTTGTTGACAAATTCGGAGTGGAACGACAAATACGAGAAGTCCTTCAATGAGTTGAAGAGACGTTTGTGCACAACACCAATATTGACCACTCCTAATTGGAATAAGCCATTCCATGTACATGTGGATGCATCCAATTATACAATAGGATGTGTGTTGTCATAGGTGAAGGAAATCTAGATTTGCCTATAGCATATGCGAGCAGACAACTAAATGCTGCAGAACGAAATTATACAACAACTGAGAGAGAAGGCTTAGGCATGGTAATGGCGTAAAGAAGTTTAGACACTATCTATTGGCCAACAAGTTTAAGTTTTTCACTGATCATCAAGCCTTATTATACTTGGTCAATAAACCTTGCAATACCGGATGCTTAGTAAGATGGTTCCTCTTACTAATGGAATATGACTTTGAAGTGGTGGTTAGGAAAGGTAAGACCCACCTCAGAGCAGATCACCTTTCTCGCATCACTTCATGCGAGTCACCGCAAGGAGTGTCTGATGAATTACCCGACGCTTATCTGTTCAATCTAGAAGTTGTTCCAAAATGGGCAAATAAGTTGGTACCAATCCTAACCTTCGGACCCGCAAATAAGAATGTAAAAACAAACAAAGATGAAATTGTAAAATCACAAAAATATCAAATATTGGCAGGAAGCATGTACAAACAAGATACAGAAGGTGTATTAGCTTGTTGTGTCGAGGACGATGAACACAATAGTTGGTTGCAACAAGCCCATGAAGGATTTCTAGGGAATCACTACTCCAAACAAAAAACATTGCAAAATCTAAAACGTTTAGGAATATATTGGCCTAGCATGGACAAAGAAACACATGAGTGGATTAAGAACTGTCCAGTGTGCCAGGAGAGACCCCCGGTGGAGCATGCGACTCTTTATCATGTATCATTAATTCCAGATTGGAGTGCTCCATTGGTAGAATTCATGAGATCAGGAACATTATCCAATGAGGCTAGTCTAGCAAGGAAACGAAGCATGGAACAACAGGCACTAGACTATGCCTTAGTAGGAGACAATCTATACCAAAGAGGCAAAGATGGTTACTTAAGATTGTGCGTTCATGAATCTGACTATTTGAAAATCTTAGAAACTGCTCATAGTAGTGTTGCAGGTGGACATTTTGGTCCTAACCGAGTAATTAAGAATATTCTATTCTCAGGACTTTGGTGGCCCACTCTTCTGGATGCACATACCTATGTGAAGACATGTGATACATGTCAACGTGCCTTTGAGGCCAATGATGAGAGGAAGTGCATTCTCGAAGTGGGGTATAGACTTTGTAGGTCCTATTAACCCCCTGTTGGCAGTAGCCAGAGGCACAGACGTTGAGGAAGCATGTAAAAGACAGAGACAATGAAGTAGTGGGGAGCCAGTCGAATTATTTTTTCAAACAAATATGTTTCAAAATACTTTTCAAAAACCTCCAACAGTGATTTTCATCACTTTTGTACCATATGTAACATAGAAAAACCCTTTTTGTAATTTGTAGCTCCATTTTGTGCAAGCCGAGGAGTCCTCAAGCTTGAGGAGCTTAGGTAGAACGAGCCTACCAATTTTGGTTAATTTTAGAGTTCGTTTAGCCCTTCAAATAGCACGTGGTTCTCACCATTGTGCTAGAGCAACACCAAATTTGGTGCCGTTGCCGGGGATCGAGTATAGGACGAATGTGTGATGGTAAGAGTATAGCAAGAAGTGGCGTTGGAAGGTAAAAATTTTAGTTTTTTTTGTTGTTTTTACTTAGTTTTTTGTTTTTTTCATCTCCTCTATACTCCTTCTTCACCACTGCATCATCTTCTTCCACTCCAAAAAATTCAGAAAATTCACCATATCCACCCATTCTCCTCATTTCCCCTCATTTGTGCATGCAAGAGAGAGAGAGCTTTTGTGCTTCTATGTGCTTTTGTGTTTTTGAGTTTTCTTGCAAGTATAGTGCTCCAAAGCATCAAAAAAGCTTCCAAAAGGTAAAAAATCACTTTTTGTCAGAGATCTGCCATGTGTGTCAGACCATCACGATGGTCTACCAACTTCGGCATTTTTGGTAAGCGAGTTCACCACCGTATAGGCGATAGTGGTGCACACACGAATCCATTGTTGCATTTCAAAAATCATTGATTTGGTGGACCATCGCGATTGGCTCATGCCATCGGGATGGCTCGGCCGGACCATCGCGACGGTTCACTTGAGCCATCGCGATGGTCCTTGACCATCGCGACGATCCCGTCGACTCACGCCATCGCGATTGGCTCATGCCATCGCTCGGACGCTGCCACGTGTCAAGCCAGACCATTGTGATTGTTCACTAGCCACGCCATCGTGACGATACCAGGTACGCCATCGTGATGCCTCGAAAGTTGGACCATCGCGATTGGCTCGAGCCATTGTGCCTCGTGACCATCACGACGGGCTCACGCCATCGCGATTGTTACGTTGACCATTGACCACACCATCGATTGTTCACTAATTAGACCATCACGATTGCTCACATTTAGACCATCGCGACGCCTCGCACCCGCGGACCATCGCGATTGTACCATGCCATCGCGACGGTTCACCTGAGCC
This sequence comes from Ceratopteris richardii, assembly GCA_020310875.1. Lineage (NCBI taxonomy): Eukaryota > Viridiplantae > Streptophyta > Polypodiopsida > Polypodiales > Pteridaceae > Ceratopteris > Ceratopteris richardii. The sequence continues at coordinate 42,501,598 of CM035431.1, forward strand.
ATCGTGATGGTCCCAGACCATTGCAATTGTCACAGACCATCACGATTGTCCTAGACCATTGCGATTGTCCACCCCACACCCAAAAATTAGGGTTTCAATTTTTGGGAAAATTTGAGGCTATTTTTTGAAAATTTTTGGGTGACTAAGCTCATAGGAGACCCCTTAGCTCATATTTGGAGAAAAACCTGTTTGTCAGTTTTTGACCTAGTGTGGGACTAGAAAAGCCAAGGGGCATTAAAAATTTTGGGCAAGGAAGAAAGGATCTTAGAAGTGTATATATCAAAGTGCTTGATCATCAATTGTGAATTGGTCTAAACATTGAATTTTTATAGGTCTAGCAAGGGCTATTAAGAGCAACCAAGGCAAGGCAGTGAAGAATGCAAGGCTTGGGAAGTGCGACTTCTTGGGCATCAGAGCGACCAAAGCAGCTGACTCGAGGTTGGAAGAATACTCAACCTCCTCAGTCAATTATTAGCTTAGGCTAGACGTTAACATTGTGGATTAAAGACGATAGGAACGCAAGTTCAAGAGACTTAAGTTTTCGAGTCCAAGACTAAAATAAAAGTTGTGCAATACGATAACCAAAAGGAAAGAATTAAAGTTTAACGGAACGAGAACCCAAAAGTACCATGGAAAGTCGATTCCTGACGTATATATTGGATACAAGACAAGAATCTAAAGATATTAAAAGAGAACCAAGCAATTAAAAACAAGGAACATTGACGATCAGAGAGTTCCACGAAGTAAGTTCATGAACCTTAGATCAGACAAGCATATAGGTAAGCCAGACTGACAGAGCCTTAGATCATGAGAAGCAAGTGTAGGAACTACTGCACGTTCGTGGGCACAACAGTTGAACAACTATCCTTACGAGTTGAGCTCAGATACTAGTGAATCGGAAATGGTTCTTAGCATGGAAAGACCAGAAGGAGGGTTAAACATTGCATGTTTGGAAAAAGCCGAAGGACCCTACAGAACTCAATTAGAGTTTGTCCGAAACAACCGCTTAGGTGCTCGCATCTATGAGGATGGTTTGTGAAGACAAGTGATGCAAATGCATAACCGTCATCAACCCATTGGATTGGATGTCCAGTGGTGAAATTTGAAAGAGACGTGTACATAGACAAAGAGGGAACAATGTACATCATAAGTACTCAGCCAAATAATACCAATGAGTTTGGCGTAGTTCAGTTAGAGACAGAAGCGAGAACCCAAGAAAAAGAACCAGTAGGAGAAGAACCTAGGACACCTAGAGGGAAATGTACTAAGAAGAGTACTAATCCCAGAGTGGATCCCTCAGGATAACAGAAGCATAGAGTTGTTTGTGAATAAGGAAACTGATGAAGCATTTTGGAGGTATAGAATGGAACAACCTAGTGAGGTAGGTTCCATCATGATTTATGAATTTAAGGACCCAAATACACCTAGAAAGGTTGTATACCTGGATGAAACTTCAGAAAGAGTATTTGTGGTACCAGACCATGCGAGAAATACCTACACATGGAGAGGTGATTTAGTCTTCCCTCCATCTCGAGCAAATGTAAACACGATCCATCAAGGGGCAGGAACATCCTCAGCCCATGGTAATCAAAGAGAGAAGAACAAAGAGAGACCAAAAGTGAGTTTCACTCATCCCTTAGGGAGAGATAGAACAACCACAAACACCAATAGAGTGGAGAGACAAAGAGAACCTAGAATACCAGGTGGTAGAGACGATTTTCCTCTACCTAGACCATGTGAGCATCCAAGGATATTGAGACCCACTCAATTAGTAAAGTCCATGAAAAACTACTTCGATGGGACAGGAGATCCCTACGACCATGTTGCGGAATTTAAGCAAGTGTTACGAGCAGAGCAAGTAGAATACATGTTCACGCAATATAATGCTTTTGGACTAACCTTAAAGAACACCGCTTTAACTTGGTTCCAACCATTATAACAAAGGAAATTTAGAGACATCCATCACTTGTTAGAGTCATTCATCACTGAATTCTCTAAAAGTGGAATCAGACATGATACGTCTTTGTTAATTCATAGCTTCAAACAGACCCCTCAAGAAACAGTTAGACTTGCAAGACATAGGTTTAGACAATATGTTGAGAGATGCCCAATGCAAGAGTTACCCTCACAGGCCAAGCAAGTGTCGTTCTTTTTAGATGGCCTCTTGAGCTCTAAACAACGCTCTTATGTGTACTTGAAGGAACCCAAAACCCTAGAGCAATGTGTAAGAATTTGTATAGACATTGAGGACAACCTAGGAGACGACTTGGAACTCTCAAAGGTCTATAAGGACTCAGATTGTTCATCTCCAACGTCCTCAAAATTGTCCAGTTCAATAGAAGACCTAGCAGAAAAAGTGGCCCAGAAACTAGGAGTTTCTAGCAAAGAGATGCCTAGGTTAACAACAAACAAGTGTTGTTACATCTGTGGCGGTTATCATATGGCAAATGTGTGTCCCAATTCAACACAACCGCAAGCCAACCCTAGTGGCCAATATTGTACAATTGAGAGATGATACACAAATCATACGGCTCAGGACTACCCATACAACAAACAAGTAGTGAGACAGAACTACCCGCAAGCATACCCCCAGCTAGGTAGATATCAAGGCCAGTATAATGCTCAGCCTCATTACTATAGGCCTCCTCAAAACTATCCTTATCAGACTCAACAAAGTCCACAACTTGTTTTAGCTCAGTAGCCACCCCCACCAACGAATGTCATCTCAGTCAAATATGCTGCTACAGAAGAGAACCTCAATAGGGCTTTAGTTCCCTCTTCACCCTTAATTATTGAAAGTGACCTTAATTCTAACAGTTTTGGCTCTAATCATGTAGATGGTCCACCCACATATTATTCAGAGTCACCAGAATATGTGGAAACATATCAATATGATAGTCCACCATTGGAAGCTAGTTGGGAGCCCGACTACGCTAATATGTTGTACACAAACCCTAATCCACGGCCCCAATTGAGACAACAAAGACCACATGGCCCTAGACGACCATGCTTTAGGTGCCAAGGAGATCATTTCATAAAGGATTGTCCACATCCTCCGATAGCAGGACAGTCACAATACTATAACATACAAGGTTTTTGTGTTGATTGTGGTAAAGAGCATTGTCAGATTGTCCCACAAACCTTGCTAATGCTTCAAAAGTGACACCGATCAATGTGATAGGTATTGTACACAATGCAGATGGATCCAACCCTACATATGTGCCTATCCAAGCTATAACAAGAGCCCAGGCGCTCTTACAAAAACAACAGCTTAATCCTGAGAACGAACTAGTGAAGTTGGAGAGTCTAGTAGTAAAAAGACGAAATCTTGGAAAGATTCCAGAGAAAGGATTAAGAGAAAATGGAGTTGGAAGGAAGTTCAAAGGAATCGAGAGCCAAAATCCTAGAATTGACTTCTCAAGAATCAAATCAGGAGAGCCGAGCTCAGAGATCAGGATCATTTCTAGTAGAACCCATACCAGAAAACCTAGACATGATGTTTCGTGCATATCAGGCTAGAATAAAAGAAGGACCCCAGATAGCTGAAATGAGTAAGAATTATCCAAGAGCAGATTTAGAAATTGAGAGAACTAAACTTTGCATGAAGATGGTAGAATTAGCACAGACCATGTTCGAAGCCTCACGATATCTTAATTGGAATAACATGGCAAAACCTGAACTACACTTTCAAGGACTAATGGAGAGGTTAGAATACTTGATCGAAAGTAAGGAGAAAAAGAATCTGCATAGGAATCCAGATGACTTTGAGGCACAAGAAAAGAATGCACCATCCCTATCTCAAGTACCAAATACAAAAGATGGAGACAATTTGTCTTCCATACAGAAGTATTCACACAAATTTCTAAGAGAAATCCAAGAAGAGAAGTGGAGAAAAGAACAAGGAACCCATCCTCCTATTCAAGAAATAGACGACTTGCAAGAACAATTTCCCCAAGACATCCCCTCTATTTATGACGATGTAGAGGAAGAAGAACTAAGTGAACACACAGGTTTTGAATCCAATTCTTTGCAAGAATTACCTCAGTTCACCGGACCTTAGGAAGCCAAGTCTATTAGCATGAGAGCTCCCACGATAATTATGAGGAATGAAGAATCAGTAATCCCTAGAAACACAGAAGTGATCAAGAACACCAAAGTACAATGTCACCTCACTCTAGAGGAATTCTTGAAGGTTAAATCAAAATTGTGGAAGCATGTAGCAAATCAATTCCTCAAGCTTGCTACTGGTCCTTCTCAGATAGGATCACACAAGAAGGTACCAAAGATAGCCATACAAAGGATCAGAATGTAAGCGAAGGAGAGGAAGGTAACACTTATCTTCTTATAACCCATCAGGGCTACACCACCAAAGCCATCTTAGATTCAGGAGCCGGAGTAGCCATCGCTACCGCTGCTTTGTGGAAACGTTGGGGTTAGCCAGCATTAAGCCCCACTAGGATAAAGCTACAAATGGCCGACGGACATACAGAGAAGCCATTAGGCTTACTAGAAGGCATATCTCTCACCACTTGTGGTGTGGAGTTTGAGCATGCTTTTTCCATTTGTGATTTTGGGAAAAATCACGCTTACGAGATGATTTTAGGACGACCATTCATGCATTAGTTGCAAATTGTACAAGATTGGGGAACTAATTCTTTGTACTTGCAACATTTAGGAGTGACTACGAAAGTCAATCTTAAAGACTATCCCCATCAAGATGTACCCCCAATACAATGGAATACCATCCATAAGACACAAGAGGAAACAGAATTGGTACACTCATTGGCATCAGAACCCTCATGGTTGCATGAGGATACTCATCTATGGATGTGTAAAGTAGCAAAACAAGAGGAAGAACGATTAGAAGCCAGGACTTTAGGTTCAGAACAACATCCACGAACTCTTCAAGACCTAGCTTACGCACCTGTAGTATTTCCAAAAGAAGAATTCGAGCCTCATGATTGGGCAGAAATTTTAGCCACAATGGATGTAGCCATCAATGAAGAACAATGGACACCCCACTGTGACAAGGATGGCTATGAAATTTCAGTCTTCACAATGGAGCCAATCATGTGTGATTCAATTATAGAAGAATGTGAACCTAGCACTGATGCATTTGAGGAGGCAAGTGACTTTGATCTAGATTCAATTATTATGGACCCTCCCTTCACATCAGATGAAGAATATTTCTACAAAGTAGAAGCTCACCCTCAGAGACACGAAGAAATTATGAATGATGTGAGGTTAACCACACAAGTGATTGCCAAAAGTGAAGGTAAGAAGAGAAAGAAGAAAGAAACCACATCAGAGGAAGAAGAATCCCTGTTTGATGTACCGGAGAACTTTAAGAAGTACGAAATAGAAGATAGACAAATCATGGTACGAATGCAGGCTAACGGAAAAGCTGATGTTGGAGAAGTATATGATAACCGAGAGAAAACCAAAAAAATCATAGTCACCATAGAAGGAGAAGAGGAAAAGTGTACATACATTGGGCATGATTTGACAAATGAAGAAGAAGAAGAAGAATTGATTGCTCTATTGCGTCAATATAGAGATGTGTTTGCTTGGAGTTATAAAGACTTGAAAGGAGTAGACCCGGATATATGTTCCCATAGAATCCCTATAACTCCAGATGCAAAACCTACGAAACAGAAACCATACACGTACAATGATAACTATGCTGCAAAGATTAAAGAAGAAATAGATCTTTTGATAGAAGCAGGATTCATTTACGAAATTGATCATACCGAATGGGTATCCCCCATTGTGGTCGTGCCCAAGAAGAATGGAAAATTGCGTGTGTGTATTAACCTTAAAAAAGTTAATGATGCCACGATTAGAGACAACTATCCTCTTCCTATCACGGAACATTTATTGGAAAGAGTTGCGGGCAAGGAAGTTTATAGCTTTCTTGATGGTTTTTTTGGATATAATCAAGTAGCCATTGCTCCAGAAGATCAACACAAGAGAGATTTTTCCACAGAATGGATATAATCGTGCAATGCCATTCGGGCTAACAAATGCACCGGCTACTTTCCAGTGACTCATGTGTCATGTTTTCAAGGAATTATTATGCAAGAATTTGGAAGTTTATGTCGATGACATATGTGCACATTCAAATATGAGTCTGACTCATATACCAGAATTAAGGCAAGTATTTGACAAATGTCGAGAATATCAAGTTTGTTTGAACCCAGAAAAATGCGTTTTCATGGTCAGACAAGGCAAAATTCTAGGACACATTGTGTCAAAGAATGGAATCTCTACAGATGAAGAAAAAGTGAAAGTAATTGCAGAACTACCTAGGCCAAATAATGTAAAAGAGGTACAGGCATTTATGGGCCATTGCGGTTATTACATACGATTCATACACATGTATGCAATCATAGCCAAGCCTCTGTACTCTCTTTTGAACAATTTTGAATGGACAGATGAATGTGAGAATTCATTCAATGAACTTAAACGACGTTTGTGCTCAGTACCAATATTAACAACCCCAGATTGGAGTAAGCCATTCCATGTACATGTGGATGCATCCAACTATGCCATAGGATGTGTGTTAGCACAACCCACGAATGAAGGCAATGTAGATCTCCCCATAGCTTATGCAAGTAGACAGTTGAATGCAACAGAAAGAAATTACACCACTACAAAACGAGAAGGATTAGGAATGATCTATGCAATAAAGAAATTCAGGCATTATTTGTTGGCAAAATAAGTTCAAATTCTTTACAGATCACCAATCATTATTGTACTTAGTCAACAAGCCTTGTAATACTGGACGGTTGATACGTTGGTTTCTATTACTCATGGAGAATGACTTCGAAGTAGTAGTCAGGAAGGGAAGGACACATCTGAGAGCTGACCACCTTTCAAGATTAACCACACAAGAAGCTCCTCAAGGAATAGCCGATGAATTACTAGACGCATATTTGTTTAACCTTGAGATAGTACCAGAATGGGGTAAGCCTATTGTCCCTATTCTCACATATGGACCCAAGAATCCTAGGATAAGGATCAAAGGAGAGATTACCAAGTCACAGAGATATCAAATCATTACAGTAAGTATATAATACAAGATAATCAAAAGATTCTTGCTTGTTGTGTAGATGAATCAGAACATGCGAATTGGTTGCAATTAGCACATGTAGGTGCATTAAAGCAACATCATTCAAAACATCGAACATTACACACTCTGCATAGACTAGGAGTATATTGGCCTTCTATGGAAGTAGACGTCTACAAGTTGTGTAAAGAATGTCATGTTTGTTGTGGAAGACCACCAGTAGAACATGCTACATTGTATCATGTGTCTCTCACACCAGAATGGAGTGAAACTTTAGTGACGTACTTGAGGACGAAAACATTCCCTCAAGGAATGACCTTAGCACGACAACGCAGTCTAGAGTAAGAAGCTCAAGACTATTCACTTATTGGTGACAACCTATACAAACGAGGACGAGACGGATACTTAAGACAATGTGTTCATGAAAGCGATTATTTGATCGTACTAGAGACTACACACCAAGGTGTTGCAGGAGGTCATTTTGGCCCTGACAGGATAATCAAAGCCATCCTCTTTGCAGGATTATGGTGGCCCACTCTTCACATGGATGCACATACCTATGTTAAGAGATGTGATGTGTGCCAGAGAACTCAGTTTCCTACTCGTAGAGATGAAATGCCATTGAAACCCATGTTGGAAGGACGTGCATTTTCTAGGTAGGGTATAGATTTTGTAGGACCCATTAACCCCCCTGCAAAAGGTACACATGCAGAATACATTATTGTCATGACATATTATCTTACCAAATGGGTAGAGGCCAAGGCCACAAAAAAGAATGATGCACACACGACTGCAAAATTATTATTTGAAAATGTCTTTACAAGATATGGACTGCCTATAGAGTTAGTGAGCGATCGAGGAACTCACTTTCTAAACCAAGTCATTGAATATTTGTTACAGGATTTTATGGTGATTCACAAGAAATCCGCACCATATCATCCTCAGGCCAATGGTCAAGCAGAAAGTACTAACAAGATCCTTTGTAATGTACTGACGAAACTCGTGAACAACAAACGTTCAGATTGGGACAAACAGTTACACCACGCTGTTTGGGCAAATCGAGTGGCCTACAAGACCGTACTCAATGCAACTCCCTTTCAGATGGTTTTTGGTCAGAATGGTGTGCTTCCTTTGGACTTCTTGATACCGACCCTTAAGGTTGCACAAGAACATCAGTGGACGGGCCATGAATTATCAGCAAGAATAATGGACTTGGAACAATTAGGAGAAACGAGGCTAAAAGCAGCAGTAGGTATATATGCAACAAAGAAGCGACAAAAAAGCATATTTTGATGCACATGTGAAAGATAAAGGCTTAAAAGAAGGAGATTTAGTCCTAGTGTACACGCTGAAACAACACACACGGAAGTTAGAAAAGCGAGGTTATGGACCTATGATCATTAACAGACTCTCGACAAGTGGAGAAGTACAATTAGCAACCCTAGAAGGAGACATAATGCCTAATTACATTAGTGGCTATAGAGTTAGGCTATACTAGGAACATCTTACTAAGGATATGCTTAGAAGACTCACATTGGAAAAGAAGCATAAGGAGGAAGAAAATAGAATACGTGTTGAAGCTCAGTCAAAAGCTATAGATCGCATTAAGCGCATGAAGTTAAGAAGACAAGGACTAGGGAGAGAACATTATAACCATCTGGAAACAACACCCAGATACCCCATGGCCATGTGTCAAGTAAAGTCAACCACTCATCCTAGCATAGTGGATAGGAGACCATTCATCACGATTAGTAAATTCTTCATTCTTAGTCTTCACACATGGAAATTGTTTTACACACACACACACACACACACACACACATATATATATATATATATATATATATATATATATATATATAGCACACACAAAGATTGAGGCAAGGAATAATGACCTGAAATAGTAATACAATAAGTGCAATATATAAAGAATAGTACATAAGGAAAATCCTAATGTATGCAAATGAGTGAGCTGGCAATAAAACAAATGTGCCATCACTCCCATAAATCTAGTAAATCTCGATGAAGTATCCCTGACATATACCTGCATGACCACTATACATGTCACAGAAATGAAAAAGTGATATGTGTCATCCCCGATCATCACATGCTGAGCTTGATATCTCAAAAACCAAGAGAGTTTTTAGATATCTTAAAGGCACTATAAACAAAGGTTTATTCTACTCATATGATGAAGATTTGCAAGTGAAAGCTTATTGTGATGTAGATTGGGCAGGCATGAAGGATGATAGGAGGAGTACAAGTGCCTATGTGATCATGATTGGAAGCAAGAATATCTCACGGAGCTCCAAGAAGCAGCCGAGAGTAGCACTCTCTTCCACCAAATCCAAATATAGAGCCTTAGCCCTTGTTACATGTGATCTTATGTCCATGAAGAAGCTCTTTAAAGATTTGAACTTGCCGGTGAAACAGATTAGTGTACACCTAACTTTGAATCTGATTTACCATGCTCAGTCCAACACATTGAAGTACACTACCACTTCAGCAAAGAGAAGGTGATTGCAAAGGAAGTCAAGGTGGAGCATGTGAGTACCAAAGATCAATTTTCATATATGTTTACAAAGGGATTGGAGGGAACAAAGCTACTAAAATGCAAAAGAAGCATTGGCATTGTAGATTTAAGTTCAAGGCTTGAGGGGGAGTGTTAAGTAATCAAGCCTTAAACATGACCAAAGATATTTATGGTGTTTCACAAAAAAATATTTCTGACGTTTCACCAAAAATATTTTCGGTGTTCCACCAAAAATATTTTTCGGTGTTTCACCAAAAATATTTTCCGGTGTTTTATCAAAAATATTTTCGGTGTTCAAGTGTTCAGGTGTTCCAGTGGTGTGGTGGTTTTCCATTGTTCTAGTGGTCCTATTATTTGAAGGTTTCAAATCAAGAATTCTAGCTACCAATAAGTTATGAATTGCTTTCCTAAATCATAGCTTACCAAAAGTGTTAAGCAGTTGATTGGGAGATCCTTGCAAGATCATAGGAGCACTTTTTCACAGCCTATATATGTATGAATCCAAGTCATGAGTTGAGTATAGTGAGTCCACAACCTCCACTTCTTTTCCAAGGTAGACAAGAGTGCCTGGGCATGATGCACTCAACACGCATCAAGGCTCAACTCAAGGCAATGGTGGTAATAGCAGAGAACATACTCCAATCTACTTATTTTGCGGAACTCGCACCACACAGATACATTTAGACTAATGAACTTCAATATAAACCATACTTTATGTATCTTGACAAGGACGACTTAAAGATGAAACACATTATAGCAGATGTTGGGTTGTAGGGTATGCACACATCTTCAATTGTGCATAAGAACCACCCCTAGATCATAAGAATAACTCTTTTTGTAACTACTTAGAATTTCACACAAAAACACCCCCTTAGGAAACTTTTTGATATTCTCTTATACTAAGGTAGAGAAGCCTTGTAAATAGCCATCTCTCTTGCACACATATGAGAGAACACACGCCAAAAACCCACACCCATATTTCTTGGGATTTGGTGGTTACAAAAGTAATATTTGCCCAAGATATGTTAGTTAGAGAGAGATTCATTTTTTGACTTTTCAAAAGAGCACATGGGGAATAGAGCTTAGCCTATATATAGAAGCTCATTTTTGTAAAGAAGGAGCTTTTTGGTCAATGTGCTATCATGTAATATCACTTATCAATGGAAGAAGGCTCTCTTTTACTCCAACACTATTTACATTTATGTATTGTGTCTTTGTGAGTGTGTGAGAGTGGTGTGTGTGTGCCTATGCATGTCTCTCCTTTTTGTGAGTAGAGTAGTTGCATTCACTTGTATTTTACTCATGGACTAAGATCCTTGACTCCTTATTCTCCATGTTTTCAAGCATGTGGCATAGCATGTGTCTGATGCCAATGGCTTGAACATGTTGGAGATAGGGGTGGATGAGAGGAGAGTCACTCTTGAGCCTTCCTTCTTGCTTCCATGCAAGGTGGTGAGGGTTTTGGTCTTTCCTTGCTACAACCTCAACACTTTTTGGTGCCATTATAGGGGATGGTTGGCCTTTCATCACTTGGAGAGCTCAAGAATGTGTTGCAATCTTTTTCGCTCAATTGCATAGGATTTGAGTTCTTGCATGGCACTTTCATCCTCCCATTGGATCATTAGCTCCACATTTTCTTGTTTTTGTAGTGTAGTTTTAGTTTATTTTAGTTTGATGCACAAAAACAACCCCTAACCTCCTCTCTCTTACTTCTTTTTTTCTTATTTTTATTTTAAAATGGAGGTTCAACCGAGGCCTACTCCTCCAGGCTCTAACTTTGAAATTGCAGCTGTACAAGGAAGGGCATAGTACCCATGGAACCCCCCTTATCCCACAACAAAAAGGGTTTACATAGCTAGGTTAGACTACGGTCACAACTATCGCGAAGCAGGACAAACAGTGGCACACCACCCACAAGATACAAATTTCCATGATAACATGTCCCACACATCACACACTCACTCATAGGCATCACTCTCCACCACTCTCATTCCTTGTTTTGAGTGGTTGTCTTGGAAAGGGGGATGGGTAGTACCCTCTCTGATCCCCTCTCCCTCTTCTTTATCATTAAAAAAAATTACAAAAAGAAGTGAATAATTTTTAGCATCAAATTGTCTCCGGAATTGAATTGGGTGGAAAATTTGAAGACCTCTAGAACCTTGATATGTGTTAATGCTGGAATGCTTGGCATTCAAGTTTTTTAAATTCCGCACTCACTCTTAATGTGAGTGGGTGAGGATATATGTTTGTGGTGAGAGCCGTTGTGCTCGTTGGGGTAGTTGAGGAGGTTATTTCCCTTACTGCCTTCATTATGTTCATTTAGACACTCATACATGACAGTACTGGGTCCTCTATCTCTCTCTTCCTAGCTAGATATCTTGCCACACTATGGTGTCATTTCTGCCTTGCCCTCACCTTGTGGTTGAGCTCGATCATGAGCTTCCCCTGTGGGTGGGATGACAGGGGAGGTTGCACAAGCTCAAGGTATTTGGCTTTCTCTCCATCTTCACGCTGGGCTCTGTTAAAAATAAAGAAGTAAGCTCATATATATTTTTGCAAAAAGGATTTTCTTCAAGTAGAAGGAAAATACAAAAATGAAAAATAGAAGCATTTACTTCAGCAAGTAGTGGAGGCCAAAAGAGAATCATTCAAAAGAGAATCAAATCCAAAAGCTGAACTGTAAGAGGAGTGGTTGTCCAAAGTAGTGGAGAAATGATGGAGAAGAGCTCTCAAACTCATCATGAGAGTTTTTGGTCACTTGGCTATAAAAGAGACAAGGGAGGACACTCAAGAATAGAGGAAGAAGGCGTGGAAGCCCCCTTGTAGCTACTTCAATTGTTTTGAGTCATTTCGTTCAGTTTACTCTCATAGAATATGTCCAACCACACACCCATTTTTGGGTAGTCTACTTGTGAGAGTCATATCTCTCAATATATGTATCCAATTTCAGTGTTTAAACATTCTTTGGAAAGGTTATCTCGAGTACTTCCTCTATCAAGAACATCTTTATGAAATTCTTTATGCTCTCTGAGTTATTCAGGTTTTAGTGAAGTCCAGTTTTCAGCTTAACTGAGTGGACAGGTAGTCTGTTTTGAATCAAATAGTTGTTAACTCAAATCTACTGCAACTTGAGTGTTTTATATCTCATTTGAAAGATCTAGGTGTCTAGTTTGAGTGACCAAAGTTTCAAGTTCATTGTATATTTCAGTTGGTACCAGTTTTCATTTGAAGGTTCTGCTGTTGGCAAGAGTCTTGATCCTGAGAAGGTCTTCTACACTTTCCGCTGCAATTAGGAGAGGAATTCTCCAACAATTGGTATCAGAGCATTGGAGTTTGAAGATTCAAAGCATTGGAACTGAATTGAAGCAAAGGAGAAGCTACAAATCAAGGGGGAGCTTCGTGAAGTCAAGAAAGAGCGCCACAACATACTTGAGGTAAACTTCAATCTTGGAAGTTTTCAATGGCTGATTTAGGACAACAAGTTGAGAAGTTAGACAAAGATAATTTCCAATCTTGGAGGTATAGAATGATAAATTACCTTAAAGGTAAAGGTTTATGGAGTCTATTTAGTGGACATGATCCACAACTGGTGGACATTGAAGATCCCAACATTACTCCGGCACAAAGGAGACAATTTGCTGATTGGGAAGAGAGGAATCGAAGGGTGATGTTCTTCATCTCACAAGTTATTTCTAACACTATGATTGGTCATGTGCAAAGCTTAGAAACAGGCAAGGAAGTTTGGGAAGCATTGGCGAAGGTGTATGCTACCTCAACAAGGTCTCGAAGGATGCAACTCAAGAACGAGCTCAACAACATGAGGAAAAGCTCAAACCAAAGCATTAGTGAGTATACATTGAGGATCAAAGAGCTTCGAGATCAGCTAACATCAGTTGGATGCAAGATAAGAGGAAGACATCGTCCAAACAACCCTCAATGGCTGAGAAGTGAAGAAAAGTGGAAGCCCCTCATCACAAACATCCTTTATAGAGATCCTCTACCAACATTCGACGAGATTATACCAAATCTTGTGGCTGAAGACGTTTCTCAACAAGTAGAAGGCAACAAAGGTAAGGACAACGATAGTCAAATGTTATATGCAGGAAGAGGTAGAGGAAGGAACTCAAGAGGAGGCTCGAGAGGAAGAGGAAGAAGCTACAACAACACAAATTTCAGCCAACACAACACGGAGGACAACAAGGACAACTCAAATGACAACACACATGGAAGAGGTCGAGGAAGAAATAGAGGAAGAGGTCGAGGTTCATACAATCCTCTTAAAGGTATAACATGTTATCATTGTGGTAAACTAGGACATTATGCAAATGATTGTTGGCAAAAGAATGGAAGGCTGAATGGAGGCAACCAAAGGAGCCAAAATAACTATGTGAGTACATCAAGTGAAGGAGACAAGCAAACCATGCTTGCCATGAAGCATGACCACAACAACTTGAGAAGTGATGACCAAAACTGGTTCATAGATTCAGGTTGCAGCAACCATATGACATGCCAAGGAGATTTGTTCACAAAGCTACAAGCTCCAAGTGGAAAAGGATGTGTGGAGACCGGCGATGAAACTCAACACGCAATTGAGCATGTTGGAGATATCAAGCTTGGAGACAAGAAGGTATTGGCTGATGTTCTTCATGTTCCTACTATTGCAAAGAATTTGATTTCAGTAGGACAAATGCTAGAGAAAGGATATCATGTTATCTTCAATGAAAAAGGCTGCTTTATAAAGAATCCAAAAGAAGGATTCAAGGTCATTGCTCAAGGAAGGAAAGAAGGAAGGATGTTCACTTTGGACATTCAACAACCGCATGGAAAGGTGATGTATATTCAGTTTGGAAACAAGAGGATTGCTGAAATCGATTTGTGGCACAAAAGGTTTGGACATATCAACATTCCCAAGCTCAAGGACATGAGCAACCATGAAGTGGTAAGAGGTCTTACAAGATTCAATGATGCCTGACTACATGAGTTTTGTGAAGCATGCCAACTAGGAAAGCAAACTCGACAACCATTCAAGAAAAGCAACTATGTGGCAAGGAATGTCCTCGACTTGATACACACGGATGTATGGGGACCATCACAACAACCATCAGTGGCTGGTAATAGATATTTTATTACTTTTATTGATGATCATTCAAGGAAAATATGGATGTTTTGCATAAAACAAAAATCAGATGTGTTCTCCATGTTCAAGAGATTTAAAGCACAGGTAGAAAAGGAAACAGGACACTACATAAAGACTTGAGGTCAGATGGAGGATGAGAATATTTCTCCAAAGAATTTTCAGATTTTCTTTATGAAAATGGCATCAAGAGACAATTTACATGTAGGTACACACCTCAACAAAATGGAATAGCTGAAAGGAAAAATTGACATATCACAGAAGTTGCAAGATGCATGCTCAACGAGATGAAGATGCCACTAAACTATTGGGCTGAAGCAACTAGTACGGCCGTTTATTTGATGAACAAGTGCACAACGGCTGGAGTGCATAATCTAACTCCCGAGGAGGTTTATTCCGGTAAGAAGCCTGACCTTACACATCTCAAAGTTTTTGGATGTGTGTGTTATGTTCACATCCCTCAAGAACTAAGGACAAAGGTGGAGGCAAAGTCCAAAAAATGTATTTTTATTGGATATTCATCGGAGCAAAAGGGATATAGGTGCTACAATCCTGTGACAAAGGAGCTACGAGTCTCACAAGATGTGGTATTTGATGAGCTAAGACCATGGTTTGGAGACAAAGGGAAAGAGAAGATTCTTGAAGAAGATTGCGAAGATGATGGAGGTGTTGTCCAAGAAGAATTTCAGCAAACAAGCACTCAAATGTCAGGTCCAGAAGCTTCTACATCACTTGGAGAAAGCTCAACATGGAAGGGGAGGCTAAGGAGTCATTCCTCATCACCAACATCAGCTTATGAAAGATCTAAAGCTGAAAGTGCTGCCCAAAATAGTGATTCAAATGCAAGTGAAGAAGAGTATGAAGAGGTGATCACACCGAAGGTAAAGTTGAACCGGTTGAAGAAGCAATGTTCAAAAGGAAATCAAAGGAGGTCTTCAAGAGCAAGGTATCCAATTGAAAGGCTGAGCTATGATAGTTTTATTGCAAAGCATTTTGCATATATGACACAGGTGGTCAAAGACAAAGAAGCGGATGCATATGAAGAAGCATGTACACAAAAAGAATGGCAAGAAGCTATGCAAGAAGAGATGAAAGCTCTCAAGGACAATCACACATGGGAGCTAGTTCCAAAGGTTGAAGGTATGAAGATTGTTCCAAATAAATGGGTGTTTAAAATAAAGAGAAATGTTGATGGTTCTCTAGCAAGGCATAAAGCTAGACTAGTAGCAAAAGGATTCAAGCAAACTCACGGCATCGATTATGAAGAGACTTTCAGCCCGGTTGCAAAGATGGGAACAATTAGAACCTTGATTGCAGTGAGTGCAGCAAGGAGATGCCCATTGTACCAACTTGACATAAAAAATGCTTTTCTCAATGGTGAACTTCAAGAAGAGGTATACATGAGTCAACCGATTGGATTTGAAGACAAAAAGCATCCAAATTTTGTTTGTAGATTGAAGAAAGCTTTGTATGGGTTGAAGCAAGCACCACGTGCTTGGAATCAAAGATTGGTCGAGTACCTCACAAGGTGTGGGTATAGTCCAAGTAATGCAGATCCCTCTCTCTACATGAAGAAAGAAGAAGGCAAGCAAGTATATATTTGCATATATGTTGATGATCTCATCATAACAGGAAGTAATGTTACAGGAATACAAGAGATCAAAAGGAAACTCGGTAAGGAGTTTAAAATTTTAGATCTTGCAAGTAGTGGAGGCCAAAAGAGAATCATTCAAAAGAGAATCAAATCCAAAAGCTGAAATGTAAGAGGAGTGGCTATCCACAGTAGTGGAGAAATGATGGACAAGAGCTCTCAAACTCATCATGAGAGTTTTTGGTCACTTGGCTATAAAAGAGGCAAGGGAGGACACTGAAGAATAGAGGAAGAAGGCATGGAAGCCCCTTGTAGCTACTTCAATTGTTTTGAGTCATTTCGTTCAGTTTACTCTCATAGAGTATGTCCAGCCGCACACCCATTTTTGGGTAGTCTACTTGTAAGAGTCATATCTCTCAATATATGTATCCAATTTTAGTGTTTAAACATTCGTTGGAAAGCTTATCTTAAGTAATTCCTCTTTCTAGAACAGTTTTATGAAATTCTTTATGCTCTATGAGGTATTCAGGTTTTAGTGAAGTCTAGTTTTCAGCTTAACTGAGTGGATAGGTAGTATGTTTTGAATCAAATAGTTGCCAACTCAAATCTACTCCAAATTGAGTGTTTGATATCTCATTTGAAAGCTCTAGGTGTCTAGTTTGAGTGACCAAAGTTTCAAGTTGAAAGCTCTAGGTGTCTAGTTTGAGTAAGCAAAGTCTCAAGTTCATTGTATATTTCAGTTGGTACCAGTTTTCATTTGAAGGTTTTGTTGTTGGCAAGAGTCTTGATCCTGAGAAGATCTCCTACACTTTCCGCTACGATTAGGAGAGGAATTCTCCAACAGGCTCTGCAAGCTTCCACTGTGTGCACCTCACATTTGGTACCCCTGTTGCCACGATGATGTGCAGTCGAATTCTTGATAGTAGATGTGCTGAAGCCATGAGTTTCCCCATGCTTGGGATCAAGTCGTGCGCACTTCCGCCCTCATGTCTGATCGCATGGATCTCTAGCCGTCTCTTGCTTGCAATGCTCTACGTCAATGTCTTCAGGAACATACTCCTGAATGACGATTGGGGTTGAGCACGATTCAAGCTTCCCCTCCATCTCTTTGGCTTGCTTCACACCAAAATGCTAATGCAGTTGTTGGGCATGACTATGGGATGCCATTTGAGCTACTGTGTATTCCTCTCCTTGGGCTGCCCTTGGATTCAACTAAAGGAACAGGCGGCTTGCGGGGTAAAACTCTCCTTTGTTGTCAGGATATTTGTTGAGCATCCCTGTCATCATTCTTTGATGTGTAGGGCTCTAACCAGCTGACATTGGGGAAGCTGTGTTGCGACATTGTCTACTGAATGAGTCAAGATGGCCCCCAAGTCCTTTATAGCCTTTCAAAGTCTTGTTCCCCGATTTTCAATGACTTCATATATTTGATACAATGGCAAAATGTTTGTGTATACATTATGCAGAGCAGGCTGAGAAATAAGTCCCTCAATGCAACGTCTCTCGTTGCACTCCACTTCTTGGTATCAAAATTCTTGGAATGAGCCATTGTGCTCTCTCGAATTTGCTAGGAGGCGAGTTCTCTATTATAAAAGTCATGATAAAGTTGTATTTCTATATTTTTGGTCCCATCCCACTCTTTGCATGATGGCACACTCCTTGCCTTCAAGCAAGCATGCAGGCTTGTGGATATGCAGTGCCCGTACATTCCATGCCAAACTAGTTCGGATATATGCAGTACTTTGTGCAAGTCATCATGACCTCCCTGGGGAGTATCATGGGGTCGTCATGTTGTTACCACTGTGTATGTCATATTACCTATGATTTCTTGTCACCTTTCTTCACACTCGGAATTTCATCTGTTGCTCAAATGAAATCATCATTGAAACCAACATTATCATTTTCTCAGAATGCATTAAAAGGATCTACACTAGAGGATCTAGTCCAGCCCAATGATAATATATGCTTGTATCCCAGTTTGAGTCAACAACTCATCTGGACATCAATATCTATGTTGTTACGTGCTTCAATGCTATCACTTTGATTGTCTGCTGCCTCTTTGTTTGACTGATGTGTTGAGCTTGGGGTGTTGTTTAATTCAAAATATGTCGGCAAACGGATGATTGCACTTTCATTTTCTATATATTATTGCGACAAAATGTACAAAACTTGCTTTCTCCATTATGTTGAGGAACAATGAGCATTAGGCCTCTTGTTCGGCCACCCATGTCTGCTCGTCATAGAGAGAAGGTTAGTTCTCCATCACTCAGCTCTGCTCCAAGAATGGGTGGTGTCTTTGCCTTGTACTTGTTCATAGGTTCCATAGAATGCTCATGGTCTGACTGTTGGTGATGACCCATGCACCCGGATTCTATCCCAGTCCCCTTATCACAAAAAACCTAGCATTTTTGCATGTGCTGCCATGGGTTCATCATGTTGCAGAAGTCACAGTCCACCATGGCTTCAACATATCACCTGAAGAGCTCTCTGCATAGTAGTTTGTTGTGTGAAACTTTACCCCAATATTGAGAGCCAAAACACACTCACAAGTTATAACCCGAAACGGGAAATCTACTAGGGACTGTAAACTCCACTCGATGCTTGTCCAATACTTGATAAAATTACCGATTGGAAAGATACCACTCTTGCATTACTTGCAGACATTGGGAGTCCGGTAATCTCTAAGATGGTAGGGTTGCATGGGGATGAAAGTTACCGATAATACATATTCTAAATGTTGATTAAGTTATGGAATTTTCTTCATGATCCAATTCGAAAGGACCTTTTGAAAATGTTTTTTATGATTCTTCCACGTGGCAATTATTCTTTACAACTAGTATGTGTTTTTGGAACTACTCAAATCGTTGTTTTGAGAATCACTTACAGGTGATGTTATGTCTGATCCATTATTGTTTGTATTAATCAATTGTTCTCAACATCATATCTTTTCCATGAGTCGCAAAAAAAATTTTTAAGTTGTACCTCTCCCCGAATAGTGCTCTACCTGGCCACTGATGCTCACTTGTGCTTGTTGGATGCCTAACCCTCCATGGAAAATCTGTGTGCTTTTTCCATCTTCATATATGTATTATATGAATTTGTCATGCATACATAGGCCCATCACTCTACACCCTAGACGTAAAAAAATCCCCTTAGCCCCAATTACCAAAACAAATGACCTTCACTATTTTGTAGTAAAACATGACTGTCTTTGATTATTGTTGTCGAGCAATTATAGTTAGACTCTTAAAACGTCATAGCCTTGAATAAATTCATTCACTCACTCATGATTGGCCAGTTAAAGGATAGATGGTTTTGTAAAGATGTGTAGCATATTGAAGATCTCAAGACTTCGAGCTGTTTTTGGGCTATGGACTTCTTAAGGATTTTAGGGCTAAGAATTCTAGAGAACTTTTGATTTTGTTTGATAGATGTGACGGTTTTTATCATGCTCCTTGGGCCATGTTCGGCAACATGGAAATATGGGTTGGTATGACTGATGCAGGGATGGTGCCCACATTCCCTTTCCCAAAGAAACTCACAAGCTTGATTGGTCAAAACTCAGACTATTCTTTGATGTGTAATAATTGTTTGTTGACACATCTAAGCCATTGATAAAAGATGATTATCTCTTCCTATTGCTATGTATAAACCAAGGTGCACTTAACTAAGTTATGTGTGACACTGCTTTATTTGTAGGGGATTAAGTCCACACATTGTGACACCACATAAAGGAACGATAGCCCTATTGCTTGAGTTCATCTGAGTGGCTACTGATTTTGCTAGAATGAGAATACTCATCAAGACTTGTTCTGACACAGGAAGAGTCATAGTCTATTATGTTATTTACTTACATTCCAGGTCTAACGATGGCTGGGGTTGCCTATTTGATACTGCTGTTATAACTTCTGATAATAATTCTAGAATTTCATTTCAAACCTCAATGTTGATAGCACATGGCCAACCTTCTTTTTTCTGGGTCACTTTTTATGTTGACAGAAGCTCATATTGGGAAATCAATATAGGAAGTCCATGTTTGTTCATCTACTGAAGATGATCTAATTGCTCCATTGCTCAGTGTTCTCATTGGTTATGGTATGAATAACTTGCACTTCATATCTATATTCATGTCTAATGCTAAGAAATAAATTGTTGTTACTAATAATATTGTTGTGCTCTTTGTAGAAGTTCAGGCTAATTAGGTCACCTAGAGATGTGTTATAGGGAAAATTGCCAACAAAGAACCAAGAGAACAGATTTTGCACTGTCTTGTGGAAATCTTCTTGAATGTTCTAAGATCAAAGAGTGGACCCGCACTTAAGCACGAATGCAATGATAGAATTCACTCTTTCCTTTTTTTTTGAAAATTTGCTGATACCTCGAAGATCCATGTGTGTTGTAGGCCTGCCCTTCATGTTGCTGATAGGAGATGTTTATGTCCTTGAAAGATGTGTCTGATGCATGTCACTTGGAGGTTTTTTTCCTCAGGGTAAGGAGCTCTAATAATTGTTGAGAATGCAATATCTGTTTCATTACAAGATCATGCATCCATTGCTCAGGGTCATTTCCATTTATGCTGGCTCTTCCTAAATGAGTCATCCCTTATGACTCATATTATGCCTGATAAAAGATGATTAATTGACTGATGAACAATGATCTATTTTGCCTAATGATAGATGAAATATTAGGAGAATGCATCTACCAAACCATTTGAAGACTCGAAAGCATCTTAGGTTGGGGAGTATCTTCCAATGCTTATTGCTTTTTAGAAAAGACAACTCTGAGTATGGGTGTCTGCAGTCCCTGGTTCATAGGATACACAGGTGCATGGTTGGGAAGAAACTCAGGATTCATAGGTTGAGATGCACTGATGTTGATTGTTGAGCTTTTTGTGATTACCATACAGGAATAATGTGTAAATTTCCATCTAGAATACTAGGTAGGAACTCTACTTTTAATTGTTTACATTTTATGAAATACCTTGGGGGTGCTAAAAGTTATCTGTTTTTCTTTCTAGTCACTCCTATGTCCAATCACTGTGCAGAGATACTTCATTCTAATAGAATTGCTTGTATTGTAGAGCATTTTTTTTAAAGGGAACTGCTGTATAGATTTAGACCAGTGCTTAGATTTGGAGCTTTTCGGTACAACTAGGTGTTGATCTATGGGAGTTGGGTAGCTATGCTTTCCCTCCTAGATGCTATAATGGTATTATGATTACTGTATGGGGGGATCATATCACTTTGGTACTATTATGTTAACTTGACAATACATAGGCCAGGGCACACTCATTAAGTTTTATATGAGAGGAACATCTATTTCATGAGTTACAATAAATAATCAGATTGTGTCTATTTCAGTGTGAAAGTCATAAAGGTTTAAGTACTGCTTATGAATGACATTTTGTGAGATTGGCTAACTGATAGGAATTCTGCCTTAGACTCACAAATCTTGCTTTTGATCTCTTTTGATGTCATATTTTAATATTCAATACCACAAGTGGTGGCTTCTAGTTCATAACTTTGCCATGCAGTTCATATCGTTGGTATGGATTGATTGGAGGTTTTTTACTTTTCGGCATGTGTGCTTGAGAAAGAATCATATGCATGGTCATCATATTTGAATCTTCATATACTATGAGATAACGATAATTGGCTTATTCATTAAAAATAGGCCATCGCAAGCTCATTTGAGGCACTAAAAGGGCAACATTCATTTCATGTTTTCAATGCAACATGTCACACTTGCACCTATTTGTTAACACAATATGTTTGATTGTGGCACATTTAAGATCAGTGAGATATGCAGAATTAGAAGGCTATTATTGTTGATGGGCTCTCTGGAACTATTTTTTATTGAGTTGCAAGAATATGAAGATTTTCTTGTCAAGATAGGATAATTTTTGCTACTACCATGAAGGGGTAGCTATCATTCATATGCACTCCATGGCAAGATAGATCTTCAAGAGAATTTCTCTCTAGATGAGCAAGTCTTGGAGGACTTGATGCTCCCTGAAGTGGAAACTAAAAATTAGACCAAATGTTATGCTCTACTTCTTTTCAGAAACAGTCTACTTGTTGTGTATGTTTAATTTTGGGTTTGGGAGCTCTTGGGTGAGGCTCTATCAGTCCTACATGGGACTATGCAGTGAGATGTATGCTAGGCTGGCTGCCCCCCAAGGGGATTGTGTCGCCCAGCTCTGAAGTCTGAAGATTTGCAGATTGAAGGAAAGACTGACGGCTTGCAGATCGGAAAATTGACGTGCTGCAGATTTGAAGATTATGAAGACTTGAAGACTTGTAGCCTGAAGCTTTGCAGACTGAAGAATTGCAAATCTGAAGACCTGAAGATTTGAAGTGGGATAAGTTCAGCTATGTATGCTCCTCTTATCTTATCTTTGTCAAGCACGACAAAGTCTAGGGGGAGGAGAGTGTTGGGTTGTAGGGTATGCACACATCTTCAATTGTGCATAAGAACCACCCCTAGATCATAAGAATAACTCTTTTTGTATCTACTTGAAATTTCAAATAAAAACACCATCTTAGGACACTTTTTGATATTCTCTTATACTAAGGTAGAGAAGCCTTGTAAATAGCCATCTCTCTTGCACACATATGAGAGAACACACGTCAAAAACCCACGCCCATATTTCTTGGGATTTGATGGTTACAAAAGGAATATTTGCCCAAGATATGTTAGTTACAGAGAGATTCACTTTTTGACTTTTTCAAAAGAGCACATGGGGAATAGAGCTTAGCCTATATATAGAAGCTCATTTTTGTAAAGAAGGAGCTTTTTGGTCGAGGTGCTCTCATGTAATATCTCTTATCAATGGAAGAAGGCTCTCTTTTACTCCAAGACTATTTACATTTATGTATTGTGTCTTTGTGAGTGTGTGAGAGTGGGGTGTGTGTGCCTATGCATGTCTCTCCTTTGTGTGAATAGAGTAGTTGCATTCACTTATATTTTACTCATGAACTAGGATCCTTGACTCTCTATTCTCCATGTTTTCAAGCATGTGGCATAGGATGTGTCTGATGCCGATGGCTTGAACATGTTGGAGATAGGGGGTGGATGAGAGGAGAGTCACTCTTGAGCCTTCCTTCTTGCTTCCATGCAAGGTGGTGAGGGTTTTGGTCTTTCCTTGCTACAACCTCAAAAGGGGAGAAACCAACACATGCCACATAATTCCAAGTAGAGGACCTCCCTCCACAAGCAACTAAAGACACAATCTTTCAACCAGACTCGAGACGGGACTAATTGACAGAATACCTAGAAATTCTATACACATGGTCTAAAGCTCCTACCCACATGATGTACAATCCATGCTATGGATCGGTCCCTCAACATTGGTCTTGGTGAGCATTCGCGATTAAAGTGAAAAATGATCCAAAGTGTTAAGATTGAGTCAATTACCCATACTTTGCACCCCCTCAAGGACCCCCATATTGGCATACATGATGGCAACCATCCGACACGAGCATCCTCATCTAATTCATATGATCCGTATAGCAGTGAGGATGTCCATCAAAATTTTTGACCTCATGCAAACCACATTCAAGGTCTTTAGAAGGGCCCATGCACCTCATGATTCAACATCAGTCTTCAAGCATGGCAATGCAGATCTCGTACATGATATGAGCACGACCCCCTCGCTCAAAACTTGATAAGCCTGGAATTGCCACATAAAGTACCTACCCACATGCTATAAACAAACTTCAGGAGATATTTACCACCAGGTTTTGGGAATATCACTTTGAAGTGTCCAAACGAGGCCACCCATCTTCTTTAATTATTTGCATGTGAACAAATCTTCTACTTGTCTCACTATCACTATCCACCACTTCATACATTGAGGTCATAGCTTCCAACAAATTAGAAGTTGACCTCGCACGGGGCATACATATAAACGAGCACATCCTCGCTCATGACCTCTTACAGAATTACATTGATCGCTCCATATAGCAAGGTTCTATCAGGGGTGACAGACACAAGAAGAATGGGGTTGTTGGTAGCAGTTCACATCATAGACAAAGAGAGAGTATGTAAGAAGCAAAGCAAGGAGACCAAAGGTGGGACCCACCAATGACATTTCCATTCAATATTGATTTAGAGTGGTCAAATCTTATCAGAAACATCAACAATGATTCTAATCACTAACGAATGTAATATATAACCAACCGATTTTGATATTTAGCACTCCATTTTGTGCAAGCCAAGGAATCGTCAAACCTAAAGAGCTTAGATAGAACATGCCTGCCAGTTTTCATATTTTTTCAACCTCATTTGATAGCCCAAAAATAGCTTAGAACATAAATTTTAACTAGACCAATCATTAGATGTGAAAATAATCATTTCACCTCAAAACTATAAATAGAGCTAGAGAGCTCATTTTTGGAGTAAGCTAGTGAAAGAAGTTGGAGGTGTTTGGAGAACCTTGGGAGTATGGCTATCAAGTAGTGAAGATGGTCCAACAAATGAGCACAAGACCTACCCTAGGTCTTTGCATATGTAAAGTAAACCTTGTTGGATTGTGGTTAGTACAATAAAACCTAATAGGTACTTTGGAACATCAACAATAACAAGTTGATGCAAAACAGGTCACTTACACCTTGACTAGCTCACAAAAACCTCCTAATTTGGATGGAAGTTATGACTTCAAACACTTAGAGCAGCCTGTACAGTTACAATTGGAAACATTCCTCTTACCAAAGTGTCATACATAGGGTTGACTTGATATAGTGCATAAAATCCTTAATTTAAAAAAACCAATGAAGGAGCAATAAGCTTGACACTGATTGGATATCATCTTGATTTTTAGAGCTATGTCGAAGATGACCCCAAGACAATAAAATGTAGATATATCAATAGTTACTCAACCAAATGCTTTGAAACCTTGTATACATAATTTATAGAGTGATATCTTCCTAATGAATGCTTAATACTCTGATTTGGAGCTCTATAGAGAGAACAGAAGCCCCTGTAAGATGTATGAGTTTAAGGAATAAGGAGTAGATAATAGATATGGCACCAAGCATTGATCAAAAGAGTATATGTCTTGCATCAAATCAAAACCCTTATCATGTAAAAATGTTTTAGAGTCTTTATATAGACTCTCAAGGACCTACCCATGCCTTTTCTTAATGAATCCAAGCTCAAAAATGTGTGGGTTTGTTTGTTGTGATTGAATAGATCTACTTTCTTAGAATCTAGGAAACGTAAGGTGATCTGATCTTGATCTACTTTTGGTGGCTTATTGATTGATTGTTTGATCAAGTTAAAAACACCTCTAATGCATTATTTTTGAGCCTTTAATTTGCCCTTTTACAATTTTAAAGCTCCAGTCTTTTAGAAAAATAAATGATCACAAAAGAGCTTTATGACAATACAATAGAAAATGAATATCTATGAAGTAAGAGATATCTTTGGCACTTTCCAAATGATGGATTGATGAATTAGAACAAGTCCACCTCAAACATAATGCAATCTTGATGTTCCAACAGCTCTCGGCCAAGATAAGGAAAGAAATAGGAGGTGTTAAGATAAGCTTGGAAGTAGGGTTGTCAATCAGTAAAGATGGTCTAGCAAACTAGCACATGACCTACCTTGGGTCTCTAGATATGTAAACCTTCTAGGCTTGTGTTCATTGCAATAAAACCCAATAGGTATTTTGGAACAGAAAAAAGAACACATTTATGCAAAACAGATCACTTGCAGCTTGAGTAGCTCACAAAAACCTTCTAATTTGGACAAAAGTTATGACTTCAAACACTCAAAGATGCCAACATAGTTACAATTGGAAAATTCCTCTTACTAGAGTGCCATACATAGGGTTGGCTTGCTATAATGCATAATCCTAATTTACAACAACCAATGAAGGAGAAATAAGCTTGACACTGATTAGATGTCATCTAGATTTTTCAGAAAGATGACCCGAAGAGAGTGATATCTTTCCAATCAATGCTTAATCACTTGACTTGGAGTTTTGTAGAGAGAAC
This sequence comes from Ceratopteris richardii, assembly GCA_020310875.1. Classification (NCBI taxonomy): domain Eukaryota; kingdom Viridiplantae; phylum Streptophyta; class Polypodiopsida; order Polypodiales; family Pteridaceae; genus Ceratopteris; species Ceratopteris richardii. The sequence continues at coordinate 42,527,923 of CM035431.1, forward strand.
TCTAGCCTCTACAAGATGCCTGAGTCTGAGGAAGGAGCAGAGAATAGATATTGCGCCAAGCAATGATCAAAAGAGTACATGTACATCAAAACAACATTCTCATCATGTAAAAATGTTTTAGAGTCTTTATATAGACTCAAAAGGATATATCCATGGCTTTCTTGCATGGAAAATTTAAAAAATGAGTGGGATTTTTTGTTGTGATTGAATGGATTTACTTTCCTACAATATAGGAAAAGTAAAGTGATCTAATCTTCATCACCTTTTGATGGCTAATTGATTGATTGATTGATCAAGTTACAACCACCTCTAACCCATGAACTTTTAGCCTTAAGTTTACCCTTTTTCAAGTGTAAAGCTCTAGGATTTTACACAAATAAATTAGCACAAAATATCCTTATGAAAATACAATGGAAAATTAAGATCGATGAAGAATCTCTTTAAGAGATATCTTTGGCACATTCCAAATGATGGATTGACGAAGTAGAACAATTCCACCTCAAGCATAATGCAAGGTTGATGTTCCAACAACTAGTTGAGGAAAGAACTTGAATGAGAGCATTCGTATTTTGAGTAATGAGAAGAAGTTATTTTCCTTCCATTGCCTCTCCTATTGTTTCTTCCTTGTGTGTGTATATGTGTGTGGACTAGCATGCGTCCCACCTTCATCTTCGTGCACCTCACTCGTTTAAGATCTTTATATCATCCTTGCATCTCTATAGATTGACAATTTAGGAGGTGGAGCTCTAAGACGTGATACTCAACCTTCTCTAGAGCAACATTTATCCATCTTGAATTTCAAGAGTAGATCTTGAATATACCTTCTTTGCATCAAGTACATTCCTTAGTCTATATAGATTACCTACATACCTAAGAACAATGTGAGTTATCCAAGGTCACTGGTCTTGAATTCCTCTTGCATGTCTTTTGATCCTTTCTATTCCATTTAAGGCATTACATGTCATAATTATGTCATCTATATACACACAAAAATAGATAACGTCATTATGAACCTTCTTGATGAACAATGAAGGATCTACATTGCTTGACTTGAGACCTTGATCTTGTAGATAGGTCACCATGTCCATTTCCTTTAGAGCTTCTATCTCCTCCTTCATGGCCTTCTTCCAATTACGGTTACCTTTAGCTTCTTCATAAGTTTAAGGTTCCTCTAAATTCGAGTCTTTTGCCAAATAGATAGTGTGTACTTGTGTATCATGCTTGTTACCTAATGGATGAAAATTTGGATCAAGATCATAAAATAAATTTACCTGATGATTATCTTCTTCATATTGTGATCTATGTTCTTCAAATACGTCTCTACTTGTGGTGAGTTTGTTTGGTGGTTGGATTGTAGAACTTGTAGACCAATTGAGTTGAATCATATCCAATGAACAAAGGCTTGGTTGCCCTCTCATCTAATTTTCCTCTGATTTGTGAAGGTACATGTACATATGCTAAACAACCAACACTTTGTAATGAACTAGACTTGGTTTTCTACCATTCCAAGATTCGTAAGGAGTCATAACTTGAAGATATTTGGATGGAAGTCTATTCACAAGATATGCTACAGTCGATATAGCTTCTACCCTAAGATAATGTGGTAGTTTCTTGTCTTCAAGCATAGTCCCTACTGATCCAACTAGGGTTTTGATCCTTCTTTTTGCAAATACCATTTAGTTGAATAGTGTACCTAGTCATCACTTCCCTTATGATGCCTTTATCCTACAAATACTCATCAAACACTTTGGAGATGTATTCTCCCCCTCCATCAGATCCGAGTTTCTTTAATGATCTACATGTATGATTTTCCACATGTTCTAGATATTTCTTGAATCAATCAAGCACGTCAATCTTATTCTTGATAAAATACATAATTGTCTATCTACTGTGATCATCAACACATCAATGTGTACTAGATCCAAGAGACTATTGTGGATATAGCCTTTGTGGTTGAAAGGTTGTCTTTGTGCCTTCCCAATTCTGCAAGCATCACACCTATTAATCATGTATTTCTTTGAGATATTTGGTAGGCCTAGAAAACTTTAATCCCTGCATATATCCTTCAAGGTTCTTTCATTCACATGAGCAAGTTTCTTATGCCACACTTCTAGATCACTTAGGGTTTGAGACCCAAAGTTGAATAGAACTATATTCTTGGTTTTCCCAAGTGAAGTGTCTAACATGCTTCTCACCTCTAGCTATATTCTTAAAGCCTTGACATGGATCTTCCACATAAGCTCCATGTTGTTTGAACCTAACTTGTAAGACTTTTTCAACTATTTAACCTCGACTTATTAGGTTTTTAGTGATAGTGGGTACATAGAGAACCTTACTGAGAATGTTTGTTCTACCATTAGGTGCTTTGATATTGCCAATCCATTTCTAGGATGTTTTTGGTATCATCCACTATTTTTACTTCATGCTTATGCTCGGGTTTCTCCAAGTGGAACTAAGCTTCAAAAGGTGCATGGTTTTACCACTTCTTCTTGATGCTATCTATGTGCAAGTAATATTTTTTTATCCAAACTTTATTATGTGATCTTCTAAAGCACTTAGTGTGGTTTATTGCATCCATACATATTAGAGGATGCAAAACATCTCAAGAAACTTCAGCTGCACTTGAAACCTTCTTCTCTGCTAGCACCAAAGCTAGGAAGAACCATTATTGGAATGAGTTCAACCAAATGAAGAATTCATTAAAGAAAACTATCATCGAGCTTATTACCAAGGTCAAGGATGTTGTAGATAAACTAGCTTAAATTGGAGAACTAATTAAAGAAGAGGCTATCATGTGGCAATCCTAAATGGAATAAAAAATGACAAGAAATTTTAATCCTTCACAATAGCCTATGATCTCATCATGGATGTGGAGACTTCTGATTTCAATATATTCCTTGGACAAATCTTCAAACAAGAGGAAAGCACCAACTCTTGATGCAAACAAGAAAGATAAGAAGAACAAAGGAAAGAAGAAGGAAGATGATGATGATGAGATTTCCCAAGCGAAATATGCAGGAAAGAACAAGTGGAAAGGGAAGAAGAAAGGAGTCAAGCATGAAAAGTGAAAAGGACAAGAGGTCCAACCTTGTGTCATCTATAACAGGACCAACCACACCACTCAATGTGGAAACATGTAGATCACTAAAGAAACACATATCTCCTAGAGGGGGAGAATACCTCTCCAAAGAATTTGATGAGTATTTGCAAGATAAAGGCATCAAAAGGGAAGTGACTACAAGGTACTCTCCTCAATTGAATTGTACTGTATAAAGAAGGAATTGCAGACACCTATTAAAGCTATTGTGAATACTTGAGCTTTAGGTGCCAAGAATAATTTATCTTGAATTCCCAAAACATGATATATGATTTCTGTATGAAACTAGGCTGCATTCATAAATTTGTTGGACTCCTAGTGCTTAGCTGCTTCCTTCAACTACTCATGGATGTATGGAGACATGTCCACTACACCAAAAGGCTTTGTCTTATCTTTGTTATTCAAGATAACTGAGATGGAAATTTGAAGGGTTTCCATTTCCAGCTTTTGTATGTCTCCTTATGGTTCCTGGAAAAACTATAGAAAGAGCTAGAGAGCTCATTTTTTAGATTGGCATTTTGGTAATTGAAGTGAACAAAAGACATTGTAATCTCATAGTTGGGTTAATCAAGATTCCAATGCTCCATCTCTTTGTCTTATCGTGTGTACATGTGTATGTGTGTGCATGTTGGTGTGCTTCTCACTAACACATTTGTATTCTCACTTGCTCATGTTCTTCATATCACCCTCATGTCTCCTTGGATTGACAATTATGAGGTGGATTTCCTCATGTTGATACTCATCATTATGCTAGAGTGATAGCCTACTACAACAAAAATAGTATTCATAGGCATTCACTATGTCCAAATGTTTGAAGATGCTTTTGCTTACCAATTTATAAAGAAGGATGTCATGTATAAATTGGCTTTAGTTGTACAGTGGAGGAAAGCTTTGTTTGAAATGGTAAATGATTTGAATATCATAGAAAGAAAAATCCATGACTTGATGGCTCAGGTTTTTACTAGAGAAAGAAAGACAGTGAAAAAGGTAATAAAATTTATGTGAAGGATGAAAAAAGGCAAGGAGTGGAAGGATGTTGGAGAACATTTTGATCAAATAAGAAACAAGAAAATTTTGTAGTTTACTAATTTAGATAATTATGATGGACACAACAATGAGGAAGAGTCTTTCTCATGAGGCGACATAACTTATGTAATGTCTGTAGAATTTTTAGAGCTTGCAAGTGAGTAGAAATTTAGAATAGAAGTTTGCAAGACCTAATTTCAAGTGTGAAAAGGGATGCTGAAAGTAGTATTTAAGTCAATTATGACTTATTTTTGAGAGGTTGTATCATTTCTATAATTTTGATGATAAGGAGAACTTGAGAGCTCTTGCCTTTCTTTCTAATCTCGTCATCAAGCTTTCATGGTGATTTCATGCTGATTTTTAGAGTGTGTTTCATGGATTTGTCTTTGTGATTAGTAGTTGTTTGAGTATTTCATGCTATCATAAGTCTATGTCAACAATCTATGTCTCCATAACCTTGCAAATTACTGCTCAAATTGACATTGTGGTTCCATCATAATTGCAATTGTCTCATCACTAGGTTACACATATTGAAATTCAAGTTTGGTATCATCAATGTCTTTATTATGAAAAAAACACACTTTAGGCACAAAATCATTGCAAAAGCTTATTCCTAGCTCAATCTACAAGAAAACATAGAATTTTCCATAACTTTCTTGAAATCTTTGCTGAAATTGATCTTGTATGAAAAATCTTGGAGTTCATTGATGAAGAAGAGGCTGTGGTCTTAGTATACTTCTCAGATTGACAATTTAAAGTCTTTGAGGTTGTTATTCTTTTATACTATGATGATTGGAGAGGACAACTCCAATCATCATATGATGGAACTGAGCAAGCCCCTCTATATCAAGATGTAGGGAAAAACTCTTTGCACAACATTCCCAGGGGATAATCACATCGCCATTTGATAGATCATGAACCGTACACCTGTCATTAACAAATTTCACAACCAAGCCAATCTTGGCTAATGAAGAAACTCATAACATGTTCTTCTTGATCCATGGCACAAATAAAGCATCTGACAAAGTGAAAGAACTACCATGAGCAGTAGTCAAAATGATCTTACCAACTCCCATAACAAGATAAGAGGAGTTGTTGGTGCATGTAACAGTATTCCCTGTAGGGGCAGGCTAAGTGAAGAGAAAAAACTACGCTGCAAGGTAATATGTTTGGTTGCCCCACTGTCAAAATACCAAACATCTGAGTCTACTGCAAACATGCACTGATCATGAGAAGATGGGTCAAAAATGCAGACAGTAGTAAATCCCATTCTTCTTCCTGCACAAGATTTGCTGACTCTATTTTTGGTGTAGAGGCCTCTGCAACACCCATTCTAGCCTCTTTCTTCTTTGCCTCTTTAGCAGCCAGTTTTGGACAGTTCTTTATGATATGATCATTCCCTTTACAGTACTTACAAAACAATTTCTGCTTTTCTGATTTTTTTCTCATCTTTGTCTTTGTTCTTCGAATGTGCAGCATTTGTAGATTTCTGCTTACTAGTCAAAGAGCTCCATTTTCCTTTGCCCTTCTGACTAGCCAAGAAAGCTTGATCTGCAACTCGCATAATGGACCTATTTTGCCTAGAATGATCTTCCTGCAATAGAACAAAGACTAACTCCTCAAATGATAAGGCATTCGGATTGCCTTTCATCATCAACCGAAGAGTAGAAGCAAAACTCTAATATGAATCAGGAAGACCATTCATAATGGTCTGCAGAAGTGAGCTATCTGGTATAACCTCATCAGCAGAAATCAATTGTTCCTTCAAATCTTTAATCTTTGTTAGGAAATTGTCCATAGAATCACCTTCATTCATGTGCTCACTCTCTAGCTCTTTTCAGAGGTAAGCAACACGAGCCTCATTCCTAGCTTGGTACAATGTGGTACGTGTATCCCAAGCATCCTTAGCTGTTCTGCAAGAGCGAATATGAGGAATAATGGCACGTTTGATAGACAAAGCTATCAATGCATGTGCCTAGGCATCTCTGCCATCCCAACGAATCTCCTCTACAGTAGGTGTAGCACAAACAACAACACAAACAGGAATCTGCGGAATATCATCTTCGACACCATCTTCATCAGCTTCAGCACCTATATTTGCAGTACCTGTAGTCAGAGGTGTAACAGGACGTCTTTCAACACCCTGCACAATGTTCCACAATCCTTTTGTAACCAATACATGTCGCATCATATAAGCCCATAATGGGTAGTTGGTACCATCCAACTTATCCTCTACAACCAACATACGGAATACATCACTGCTTTTGGCCATGGCCGGTGACTAAAATACCTTGATGCAGAAAAATGACTGTATCTCAAAAAGTTGAATTGAACTGCCCTGAAGAATTCTGCTAGACCTATAGCAGACTTCGAGATGCTTATACTGGCAAACAGAAACGGGTATATATGTAGCTCAGTGATGAGTAGCACCTCCTTTAATGTCAATCCGGGAAGACATGAGGATGGTATGAAGACCTGGAGCAAGTGAAGGCACAAATGTGTGAGTGAGAAGCACACCAACATGCACACACATACACACACACGTGCACACACGGCAAGAACAAAGAGAGTAGGATAATGGAATCACTTCTATTGCAACCAAGTGCTCATACAAGATCAAAACTACAAGAAGCTAGCCCAAAAATGAGCTCTCTAGCTCTATTTATAGTTTTTGACTAGCTTTGGCCCTATCCAGACCTAGTGTCCGACCTAGTTAAAAATTAGGTTCCAAGGCTTATTTGAGGGCTCAAACGAGATCTAAAAAATATGAAAATTGGCAAGCAACTACTTCTAAGGCTCCCCAAGCTCGAGGACTCCTCGGGTTGCACAAAATGGAGCTACAAAAAGATGAAACGATATCTACAATGGTTGTTAGTGATGAGAATCACTTTTAAAATGATGTCAGGACTGAAAAAAAATGATGGGATGCCTCAGTGCTAGATCTGCATGTCTGCCCATACTTGCTTCTTCCCGTATAATGCCAACACTCTCCCCCCCCTAGCGTCTGTCATCTCTGACAGACCTCTGCTCCACGGTTTGATCAATGTACTATTGTAATATGTCGGTTGCCAATTCTTGTTCTTTAATCCGTAGTCCCCGGACCAAATCTCTTTGCAGGGCATCCCAATTAACTGCTCCAGGCATGTTAGGTTGTGGTGTGGTGTAGAGCTCTGAGTGCATTGTTTGTTCACACGCGAATAGTTGTAGCAGGTGGGTTGGGCATGGTGCAAATACTTCTGAGTGTGACTCCCAAAACCCCGTGGTGAACATGTCATCAAAAATTTGCTTGTAGCAGCACGTAGGGAGATATCTAATCCTTGCATGCCACACATAAGCGACTCGAATGCTCGGGGTCGTGCTCATATCATAAAGCAAATCCTAATTTCCATTTATGAAGCCCGAAATTGGAGGTTGGATGTTACGTACATTTCGGAAAGTCTTTAACACCACTTGCATCAGGTCCAAGATTTTGAGCATCTTCTGGGCAGCTACGTCAGGCATGGGGTGGAGGCGTGGTATCCAATGTCTGATGGTAGCCATCATATATGCTACTGTAGGTGTGCCTGTTGGTGGTGCGATCGAGGGGTAATTGAGCCATTGTTTACAATTTGCATTGTTTTGAACCTTGATGGCAAATGCTTTCCATGATCTTCTTCTCTGCACTGGCCCAAAGCAAGGGTTATATTTCAAATGCATGGGAGCGTGATCCCATGTTCTAAGCATTTCGGGATAGGTCTCAAGTAACTTTTGCCTCCAGATGGGTTGGAATATGGCCCCTTTTTTGGCTGCCTCTAGAATATCCTCTGGTTTGAACTATGTTGCGAAGGTGGGGTACTTGTTGGTTATGCGTTTGATCTCAGCATTGTAGTCCGCCAATAGTACAAAGTAGGGCTTATATTGTAATTTTGAACTGGTTATCAACCACCTAGGAGCCAAGTGCGTGAAATATTCAGATTTGAGTATGGTCTCCTCAATGGTTTTCATGGCCAGCATCTGAGTTGCTATGTGCTCTTCCTGAGTGTGGCCCATCTCTTCTACCTGCTTCATCCAAGCAGCAGGGGGTTCTTTGTAAGTGTCCTGTCCCTCGTCAGTGATTCTACCTCCTAGAAGAAGTTGAGGCTCATAATGATCTTCAAATGTATCTTCCACTGGAATGACAATGGCCTCCTCTTCTGTTGGTTGATCGGATGGAGAGGGGGGTCGTTCATATTGTAACAGCTTAATCTTTAATTCTGCAACTTGCTGGCATAGTTGAAGTACCTCATGGGCCGTTGAAGATTCGAGCTCTGGTGAAGTAGCAGAATTGACCTTCTCTTTAGGTTCTAATGGGTGTGGTGGGGGCAGTTAGGATCTCTGTAGTCCCTTTACCTGATCTGCCAACTCGTCGTGTGCTTCCAAGAGGGTTGCATAATCTTTTAACACCTGCTGAATGTGTTATGAGGGAATAGCTTGGAATTTGGCAGGGTCTATAGGTGCCCCTGGGGTGTTTTCAATGGCTGCTTCTAAGTTCTCCTGGTTTTGTTGCTGTAGTCTTCTGTTTTCTTCTTGAGTAGTTGCTAAGTGGCAGCGAGGTAAGGTCATGTTTCTTTGTAGTCTAGCATTGTGGGCCAGCTCGTCTTTGAGTTGTTCTTCCATAGCCTTACCTGTCTCTGCATACTTGGCTTCAAGCTCTGCATTCGATTGTTGGAGGGTGGTAACTTCTTGTTGTAATGCTGCATCACTCAATTCCAAGGCATTGACACGTGCCTGTAGATGGGATGACAGAGTACACAGCTCCTTATTGTTTTCTTCCAATAATCTGTATTCTTGTTTAAGCTGGGGAGCCGCTTCGAACATAGTGTCTAGTGCCTGACTAAATGAGGTGGATGCAAGGTTAGAGGTGGAAGATGCAAGGGGTTGGGAAATGGGGAAGGGAAAGGTGAATGTGGTGCTGACAGTGGTTGTATGTGGCGATGTGCGTGAAGTGACAAGTGGTGATGTGGAGACAAAAGTGGTGGTGAGTGGTCCTGTGGAGGGTGAAATGTCCATGGGATCGGACGTGATTGTGTGTGAAGTGTGAATTGTAAAAATTGGGATGGTGGGTGGCGTGTTAGTGTTGGCCGTGAATGTGGGGGAGGTGGGGTGGGAAAGGGACTTTCTATTATAATTCTCAATTTGTTGAACTATATTTACAAGATTTGCCAAAAATGGAGGCAGGGTGGTTTGTGTTGGTTCTGAGGAGGTTAAGAGGGGCACAGTGGGTAGGGGTTGGTAAGTCGAAAATGTAGTGGTGAAGGGAAATGGGTGTGTTAGTGTTTGGGTAGGGACATGTGGCTGTCCAAGATCTGGTTGAAAAGAAGGGTGACCTATGATGGTTTGATGGGTGGCAGGATGACCTAAATGAGGTTGGGAAGATGGACCCGCAATAAAAGAGGTAGAGACAGGTAAGGACAACAAGATGGTGGTGTGTGATATAGGTTCACTATGGGTGGACACTGGTTGTTCAGTAAGGCTAGTGGTGAGGGGTTCTGAGGGCTGGATGGGAGGTGACGATGGAGATGGTATCTGTATATTTACATCTGGGCTGGCCATGTGAACATCTTCTTGAGTGGTGGTAGGGAGTGAGGTAGGGACTTCCAATTGAATCATCTTTCCCCTTCGCGGTCGCGTATCGATCCTTCCTTGGTCATATTGAGGGGTATTACGATATACCATGGTCGTCATGGCTTCCACGATTCCATAGGTATCTACCAAAAGATTCAATGATTCTACAAAATAAGGGTCTACATTTTCTGCTTGCAACATCTGGTTCACTAGTGCTCTATTTGCCTCTTCGGACATCTTATGCCTTTTTTGCACTTGCTTGATCGTTTTGTAGAGTCATTTGAGTTGTGCAGTGTAGGCAGGGGCTGCCTCCTCACTCTCCTCTGATTCATTCCTCTGCATCTCCTCTTGTTCATGTGTGCCTCCCATCTGAGTGTGTTGTGCCTCATCTTCCCAATGTACTCTTCGTGTCACCATGTGATCGTCCTCTCTGGGATGATGATCCCGGTCCGTCGGTCTCTGAGAAAACCTCACTCTCAGATAATTGGGTTGTTTGCAGGAAGCTTTCAAATTCAAAAGATGGATCCTCTGCCAAAGTAGCCATGGATGCAAGCTCAGCATCCGAGGGTAGTGGAGGGGTTGATGGAGTGGGTTGTACCACGCCCTCTGATTGTGGTCGTTAGAGATGGATTGTGAATGGGGCTACTTGTTCTTCTTCTCTACAGGAGGCTTCTGTGGTGACCTCGCGAGGAATTCGAACCTGTGAAAGAGATCCACACATTCTTTTCGCGGGTTGAACCCCTGAGTTCAGCCCCTGGAAGAATTCCAACTGTGAGTACTTAAGGGCCCGTGCGATCGGCACATCATAGGCAAGGCATCTGTAGATAATTCTTGTAATCGCACAACAACCATTCAGAGTAGGCTTTCTCACGCCTCGTTTGCTTGCTTCATATAGCTGGTCAAGGATCCACACTGGCATTTTGATAGGTAAGCTCCCAGTCTTCGCTAGGTATAACCCATACCAGATCTTCTTATGAGGCTGTGTGAATCGGTCTTGTGCTGGAAATGCAAAATGTTGAAGACACATCCACAATGGTATAGCAATTTTTGGGGTAAGAGCACACATTTCTTTCAATTTCTTGAGTTTATTGTTCTTCATAGACTCCGGTATCAAAGGATCTCGATCGTAGGGTACATGGGTGCCATACATCCGAAGGGCCTCCCTGATTAAGGTGACATTCAAATCAAACTTTTTCATTTCCTCCTGGTTTGATAAAGAGGGCACCAGGAATGTGCCTGAATGATCTTTGTCTCCTGTCGCTTTCAAAGTGGCAATCAAGTAATAGCACCTAAGGAAATCAGGTTTAGGAAGAGATGCACTAAAATAATCCTGTAACCCTGCCTTCTGCCAGATATCTTGAAGAGAAGCTACATTTTGTAATGCTTCAAATTCTCCTGTGAAGAACTGAAAGGTCCACCAGACTCCTCTGAATTCCAACTTGGACTCCCAGATATGATCTGCATCTCCCAAATCTCCTGGCATCTCATTGCACCAATGAGAATGTCCTTTCACTCTCTCTGTTAGGCCACTCGGTGGATCCGAGATGGGAATTCTTTGCACATTCAAGAACTCTTCAGGCCTCGCTGTCAGTGGAGTCTCCACAGGCATGGTATCCCAATTGTTTTGAGTACTAGGGCCTGCCTGGGAGCTCGTGCCTACTGTTGCCACCATGAAACTTTTGATGCTTATCTGCTAGAATAAGAAAGGCACATTAGTGTTGCATAGGAAACAGGATGCATTGGTGTTCCCTCCACAATACTAACATGACAATCCAGATGGTTAGTGGTTAGAGGTGAAGTGTTTGTGATAGATTTGAGTGGTGGTTAGTCGGTTATGTCATCCTAGATGCATACTTGGGATATGCAATGTTCTCAGAATGCACCTACCTCAGAGTGAATGGATTTACAAAATTGGGTCAGGGGGTTTGATACAGGGTTTAAGTCTCCAAACTTTGATTGAGGATTCGTAGCTCTTAGAGCTGATGACAAGGAAAGATTTATGAACTAGATTGTGCTGGATTTGGGACCTTTTGGGTATCCATTTCCAGAAATTTCTAGGTTTGACCGAAGGTGTAGCAGTGTGAGGTGTAGGTATCTGCCTTGAGCTGTTTGCCAAGAGTACTTGTGAGTGTTGATTTGAGCTAGTGACTGGAGGTGAAGTTATTTAGGCTTGTAAGCAGGCCTTGGGCACCCATATCCGTCTAGCATTAGGGATTGCCTTCATTGACCGCTTAGGGACCCAAATGAAATGGTATGTCTAGATTGTTTCATAGGGAACTCCTTCGTTTTAGTCCTTGACAGTGTGGCTTGCTTGATGCTCTTTTGAGAACCTTCCTTTGGGGCCGTGGTTTTTTCCTTCTTGCATATCCAGATCTGCTTCATGCCACTAGGTACTCCGTATTGCACAGGTTGGTGCCCCTACTTCTTGATCATCGGTCCCCTTAGTGTCGTGTGATGCTGAGCCTACCTTTTTAGAATCTTCTTTGGAACAACTGGGAACTCCTCATTGACTTTTGCTCCTTCGATAAGAGTGACAATCCTCTGCACCATAGAACTTTGGACAAGAACAACATTGTTATCTTCATGTGGGTTCCTGGAAAAGCCAGGAGTTGGTGCCTGTTCTAATGGTTTGACAGCTTGATTTTCTAATTCAATCGTAAGGCGGCTTTGGCCTACCCAAACCTGAAGAAGTCCACTTCTTAGGTTGAGGTTGACTGCGTGATCGTAGATCCAGTCTTGGCCTAAGACAAGAGGTTCGGTAAGATCCTCGTCTTCACACACTAGCACTTTTGCTGGCATTAGGACCTCTTGAATGTAGAGGGGAAGTTCCACCTCTCCCATGCAAGGGGTTTTAACTCCTCTTAATCCTATCAGATATGCTTCTAGGGGTTTTACCTCCAATTGCAATTGCTGGCAGTAAGAAAGCCGAACTGCACTAGTGGCTGCTCTTGAATCAATTAAAGCTCTCACGGTCCTTGCACTCTCTCCTTGTCCTACTTCTAGGGTCACAAAAGGTCGTCGATCAACCATCTTATGAGACCGTTCACCAGCAGCTTCGCACATGGCTATGTGATAACCTAGAGCTTCATGAGCATCAGTCATGGGTTGATCTCTACCTTGCCTTCTCAATTTCATTCGTCGAATGCGTTCTAAAGCTTCAGCCTGTGCTTCTTCTCGCATTTGCTTTTCCTCTTCTTTACATTTCTTTGCAGTATTAAGTCGATTGAGCATTTCTTCAGTTAGGGGTTCTTGATATAGCTTGACTCTACATCCGCTTATGTAACTTGGTAATACGTCACCTTCTAGAGTGGCTAGTTGTACTGCTCCACTTGTGGAGATCCGATTGATAATCATTGGTCCATAGCCTCTTTTCTCTAATTTTCGTGCATGTTGCTTCAATGTGTAGACTAGGACTAGGTCTCCTGCTTTCAAGCCTTTATCCTTCACATGTGTATCAAAATACGCCTTTTGCCTCTTCTTGGCTACATAGATTCCTGCTGCCGCCCTCAATCGTGTCTCACCTAAACGTTCAAGATCAAAGATTCTAGAGGAGAGTTCATGGCCTATCCAGTCATGCTCTTGTGCTACTTTTAATGTAGGTATCAAAAAGTCCAATGGTAGCACCGCATTCTGGCCAAACACCATCTGAAAGGGTGTGGCTTGGAGTACCGTCTTATAGGCAACTCGGTATGCCCAAACAGCGTGGTGTAGCTGTTTGTCCCAATCAGAGCGTTTGTTATTCACCACTTTAGTCAGCACATTACATAAGATCTTATTTGTGCTCTCAGCCTGGCCATTAGCTTGTGGATGATAGGGGGCAGACTTCTTATGTATCACCAAGAATTCTTGGAGAAGGTTTTCTATGACTTCATTCAAGAAGTGTGTGCCTCTATCACTCACTAATTCTATTGGAAATCTGTATCTAGTGAACACATTTTCAAATAGGAACTTTGCTGTTGTTTGAGCATCATTCTTCGTTGTGGCTTTCACTTCTACCCACTTTAGATAGTCCGTGGCCACAATGATATACTCAGCATGTGAACCCTTAGCGGGGGAATTAATAGGACCCACAAAGTCTATTCCCCACTTAGAGAATGCACGTCCACCCATCATAGGTTTCAATGGCATCTCATCCTTGTGTATGGGATACTGAGTCCGTTGACAAACCTCACACCTCTTCACGTAGGTATGGGCGTCCATGTGAAGGGTGGGCCACCAAATTTTGCAAATAGTATTGCCTTGATCACCTGATCTAAACCAAAGTGTCCTCCTGCTACACCTTGGTGAGCAGTCTCTAATATCTTGAGGTATTTGCTCTCATGGACACATAGTCGTAGGTAACCATCTTTACCACGTTTGTATAAATTATCACCAATGATTGTGTAATCTAAGGCTTCTTGTTCCAAACTCCTTTGTCTAGCCAAAGTCATATCTTGAGGGAATGTTTTCGTCCTCAGAAAGGCTACTAATGGTTCACTCCAATCTGGTACTAAAGATATTCGATAAAGAGTAGCATGTTCCACTGGTGGTTTAGTGCAACAGATTGGGCATTCTTTGCACATTCTATGGACATCAACTTCCATAGTTGGCCAATGCACTCCTAGTCTCCTCAGTGTCTGTAGGGTTCGTTGTTTTGAGTAGTGTTGCTCTAATGCACCTACATGTGCTAATTGCAACCATTTAGCATACTCATCCTCTTCCATGCAACAGGCTAATACTCCTTGCTCCGTATGTTTGTACATACTTCCTGTCGAGATATGATACTTTTGAGCTTTTACCATCTCTCTATCTTCTGTGTGTATTACCGGGTGATTGGGCCCGTATGTCAATACTGGCACTAATGGCTTAGCCCACTGAGGTACAACTTCCAAATTAAACAAGTAACCATCAGGTAATTCATCTGACACTCCTTGTGGGGCCTCTCCTGATGTGAGCCTTGAGAGATGATCTACTCTCAAGTGGGTATTGCCTTTCCTCACCACAACCTCAAAGTTGTATTCCATTAGTAAGAGGAACCATCTTACCAATCTGCCTGTATTGCATGGCTTGTTTACCGCGTACAACAGAGCTTGATGATCAGTAAAAAATTTAAACTTATTTGCAAGCAAATAGTGTCTAAACTTTTTAACTGCATATACCATGCCTAACACTTCTCGTTCAGTGGTGGTATAATTTCATTCAGCTGCATTCAACTGTCTACTGGCATAGGCAATTGGAAGATCCATGTTACCTTCACCTATAGGTTGTGCTAGCACACATCCAATAGCATAATTGGATGCATCCACATGGACATGGAATGGCTTGTTCCAATCTGGTGTGGTCAAGATTGGTGCTGAACATAATCTTCGTTTGAGCTCCTTGAAAGAGTTCTCACATTCATCAGTCCACTCAAAGTTAGTTAGAAGAGCATACAGAGGCTTTGCAATGACGGTATACATGTGAATGAACCGATGGTAGTAACCACAACACCCCATGAAGGCCTCTACCTCCTTGACATTCCTTGGCCTAGGCAATTCTGCAATGGCTCTCACTTTCTCCTCATCCGTGGATATGCCAATTTTTGACACTATGTGTCCTAGAATTTTGCCTTGCCTGACCATGAAAACACACTTTTCTGGGTTTAGGCAGACTTGATATTCTCTACACTTGTCAAATATTTGTCTGAGTTCAGGTATATGGGTCTGTCTAATGTTGGAATGAGCGCAAATATCATCCACATAGACTTCCAAATTTTTACTCAAGAACTCTTTAAACACGTGGCACATCAGCCTCTGGAATGTTGCAGGTGCATTGGTAAGCCCGAATGGCATTACTCGAAAGGCAAATATGCCCCACTCTATGGCAAAAGCCGTCTTATGCTGATCTTCTGGTGCAATGGCTACTTGATTGTAGCCAGAGAACCCATCTAAGAAGTTGTACACTTCCTTGCCTGCTACCCTTTCTAATAGATGCTCAGTGATAGGAAGCTGATAACTATCCTTGATAGTGGCTGCGTTAACCTTCTTCAAGTTAATGCATACACATAATTTGCCATTCTTTTTGGGCACCACTACAATGGGGGATACCCATTCAGTGTGCTCAATTTCTTAGATAAATCCAGCTTCAACCAAGAGATCTATCTCCTCTTTGATCTTGGCAGCATAGTTGTCATTGTATGTGTATGGCTTTTGTTTAAAGGGTCTCGCATCTGTGGTCATGGAATCGTGTGTGAGCATATGTCTGGGTCGACCCCTTTCAAGTCCTATAACTCCAAGCAAATACATCTTTGTATTCGCTTAGCACGGCTATCAAGTCTTGCTCTTCTTCTCCCGTCAGGTCATGCCCTATGTAGGCGCATCTTTCTTCTGCCTCTTCTAGGGCTACAACTATTTTCTTGGTAGTTTCCTTGCTATCATAGGCCTCTCCTGATTGTGCCTTGCGTTTAGGCATTCTTATCACGACTCTCCTATCGTCTATCACATAATTCCTAAAATTTTCAGGGACCTCAAATAGAGATTCTTCCTCTTCTGGTGTGACTTCTTTCTTCTTCCTCTTCTTGCCTTCATTCTTGGTGGTCACTTGTGTGGTTAATCTCACCTCATTCATGAGCTCTTCATGTCTCTGAGGGTGAACTTCTATTTCATAGAAGTATTCTTCATCTCATGCAAATTGTGGGTCCATAATGATTGACTCTAGATCCGAGTCACTTGCATCCTCAAATGCATCAGGGCTAGGTTCACATTCTTCTAAAATTGAGTCTCCCATGATTGGCTCTATGGAGAAGACTGAAATGTCATAGCCATCCTGGTCACAGTGGGGTGTCCATTGTTCTTCATTGATGGCTACATCCATTGCTGCTAAAATTTCAGCCCAACCATGAGGTTCAAATTCTTCATCAGGGAAAACTACAAGTGCATAGGCTGGGTCTTGAATTGATCTATGGGTTTCTTTTGCACCTACCTCTCGGGCTTTTTCTCTCTTCTCTTCTTCTACTGCTACCTTGCACATCCACAAATGGGTGTCTTCATGCATCCATGAGGATCGTGATCCTATGGATTGCACTGACTCAGTATCATCTCTGGCTCTATGGATGGGATTCCATTGGATAGGGGGTACATCTCCATGAGAGTAATCGTTGAGATTGACTTTTGTTGTAACAACTAAGTGTTGCAAATACAAGGAGTCGGTTCCCCAATCCTGTACCACTTGCAACTGCCGCATAAATGGTCTCCCCAAAATCATCTCATAGGCCTGGTTTTTGCTAAAGTCACATATAGCAAATGTATGCTCAATCTCTACACCACATGTAGTGAGAGTTATTCCTTCTAGCAATCCCAAAGGTCTCTCAATATGACCATCGGCCATTTGCAATTTCATTCTCGTCGGCTTGAGTGATGGCTTGCCCCAACGCTTCCATAGGGAAGTGGTAGCAATTGCAACTCCTGCACCTGAGTCCAAAATTGCTTTGGTTGTGTATTCCTGATGGGTAACTGGGAGATAGGTATTTCCTTCTTCTCCTTCACTCATATCTCCTATCTTATCCAATGGTATTTCTGGCACTGTTCTATGTGATCCTACCTGGGAACGCGATTTCGCTATGTCTAGCACTTGTTTGGCTATGTGTTTCCACACTTCTGGCTTAACTTTGAGTAGCTCTTCGAAACTGAGGTTGCACTGCACTTTAGTGTTCTTTACCACCTCAGTATTCCTAGGTATGATCGAATCTTCGTTTCTTATCATGACCGTGGGTGCTCTCATGCAAGTTCACTTAGTTTCCTAGGGGCCTGTAAAATGGGGTTATTCTTGCAAGGAATTAGACTCAAAGTCTAATCTCTCATGAGACTGGGCACTCTCCTGCTCTTCATAAATAGAAGGGATGTCCTGTGGAAATTGATCATGTGCATCATCCACAAGTTCAATGGGAGGAGGGACTTCACTTTCCTTTGCCCATTTCTCTTCTTGAATCTCTCTCAGGAACTTTGGTGAATTCCTATTCATAGAAGAAGAGGTGTCTGGTTCAGTGGAGTTAGGCACATAAGCTTCCTGGGGAGGAATGCTTATTCTATCTCTTGCACTCTCCTTAATCTGGGAGGTGGCTCCTTTCCCAGACTTTGTAAGTAACCTCTCCAATCTATCTAATAGACCATTGAAATGCAATGGTGTTCTAGTGGAGCTAGAGCCATTGAACAAGTGACTGGCTTCAAACATAGCTTGCGCCAATTTGACCATCTTAGCACAAAGCTTTGTTCGCTCTATCTCTAGATCGGCTCTAGGGTAACATTTCTCATGATCTGTCACATTTGGCCCTTCCTAGATTCTGGCCTGATATGCTTTAAGCATCATGTCTAGATCCTCAGGAGTGGGATCGGATAGGACTCATCCTACTTTGGGTGGTGGGTGGGCTACGTGTGGTGGATTAGAAAATTGGGGAATGGCAGGTGATGGGTTGGAGGGCGATGGAAAGGGGTGTGGTGGTGTAGTGTGAGAGTGGTTTTGAGATGTGAGTTCACTTATCTTTGCTTTGGTTTCTCTCAAGCTTTCTTCAAGTTCGCTCATTTTTTGTGACCATTGTCTTTTCATTCTCTCTCGGCTATCTCTCCAAGCTCTTGTCCTCTTCTTGGTTAGGCTCTCTGTCTCACTAACCTCAGAACTCTTTTCTTGCCCTACTCCTTGAGTTTGCTGCAAGGCTTGAGCTCTAGTGACCACATGCATTGGGGCTGTGGATGTTACACTTCCTCTAGAATCTACTACTAACCCGATAACATTGATAGGAGCAATTTTTGGCATATTGATAGGGTTCTTGGGACACTCTCGTATCAAATGCTCCTTTCCACAATCTGGGCAAAATCCTTGAATTGTCACAGATTGGGTTTGTGTAGGTGCTGGTAGAGGGCAATCATGCATGAGGTGATCTCCTTGACATCGAAAGCATGGCCCTCTAGGGAATGGAGGTCTTATCTGCCTAGGTTGAGGTCTGGAGTTGGGGTTTGCGTACATGACATTAGTATAATCTGGCTCCCAACTAGATTCATTGGGTTCTTCATAATAGTATGTCTCATTATGCTCGGGTGACTGCATGCAGTAAGCCTATGGGCTATCAATATGTGTAGAGTCAAAACTATGGTCACTTGGATCGCTTTCTGATAGCAAAGGTGTTACTGGGACTATGGCTCTATTCAAATTTTCTTCAGCAGATGCATATTTCACTGGAATTACATTGGTTGGAGTAGGCGGTTGCTGCGCCAGGATTTGTTGAGGTCTAGGCTACCCTTGATAGGGTGGTTGGTAGGGTTGTTGGGGCCTACCATCCTGTTGTGATGGGTACTGGTTCTGGAAAATCTACCCTGTTGTGGATATGGCTGAGAGTAGTTCTGCTTGATAGTTTGCTTGTTATAAGGACAATCTTGTGCAGTGTGGTTGGTGTACCTCCGCTCTATGGTGCAGTATTGGCTACTAGAATTCACTTGGGGTTGAGCCATAATGGGGCCTACACTTGCCATATGGTCACCTCCACAAGTATAGCACCGCTTAACTGGGGCAAATCTTGGAATTTGTTTGCTAGAGATGCCTAGTTTTTGAGCTACCTTCTCTACGAGTTCCTCAATGGATGTGGATTGGCCAGACATGAGGCTACTAGAGCTATCCGAATCCTTATAGATTTTTGATAGCTCCAACTCCTTGCCTAGGTTATCCTCGATGTCTATGCACATGCGCACGCACTCTTCTATAGTTCTGGGGTCCTTCAAATACACATATGACCTAAGCTTGGTGCTCAACAATCCATCTAAGAAAAAAGCCACTTGCTTGGCTGGTGTGGGTAACTCAGGCATTGGGCACCTCTCTAGGTATTGCCTAAACCGTCTTCCCGCTAGTTTGACCATCTCTTGAGGTGTTTTCTTAAAGCTATGAATCAAGGAGGAGGTATTATGCCGTATGCCACTCTTAGAGAACTCAGTGATGAAAGCCTCTAAAAGTTGGTCTATGCTCCTAAACTGCCTCTCATTCAGGGGTTGAAACCATGTAAGGGCAGTGTTCCTAAGGGTTAGACCAAAAGCATTGTATAGTGTGAATAGGTCCTCAACTTGTTCAGCTCTCAAGGCTTGCCTAAATTCTGCCACATGGTCGTAAGGGTCTCCAGTGCCATCGAAGTAATTCTTCATGGACTTCACCAGTTGAGTTGGCCTCAGGGTCCTAGTGTGTTCTCTTGGCCTTGGCAAAGGGAAATCATCAGCATTTCTTTGGTTCCTTGGGGCTCTAGGTCTCTCGGTTTCTTCTCTATCTGTTTCTGTTCTCATTATTTCTCTTCCTAGGGGGTTGGCAAAGCTTACTTCAGGTCTGTCTCTACTTCTATCTCGTTGAGCTCCATGAGCTTGGGAGGTCCCAGCTCCTTGGTGACTATAGGACACATTGGACCGAGGTTGGGGAAAAACAAATTCACCCTTCCAAGTGTAGGCATGTCTCCCATGGTCAGAGACCATCCGCTCTGATGTATGGTCTAGGTAGGTTACTTTGCCTGGGCTATCAGGGTCTTTAAACTCATAAACTGTGAGAGCACCTACTTCTTGAGACTGGGCAGGCTTATATCTCCAAAAAGCCTCATCGGTTTCTCGGTTTAAAAGCAAATCTATTCTTTTATTATCCTGAGGAATCCACTCTGGAGTCATAATCCTGGTCAAGACTGATTTACCACAGGGAGTCCTCGGCTCTCTCTCTAAATTCCCTTGCTCTATATCACCCATGTCGGTCTCTGCGATCACATTCCCAAACTCGTCTGTTCTATCAGGAAGGGTGGTGACTACATAAATAGTCCCTTCTTTATCTAGGTATGCTCCATTCTCAAACTTGACTACTAGGTGTTCTAATCCATGGGGTTGATCGAGGTTCTTAATCTGTACTACAGATCTTCTCAGGCCGTCTTCGTATATGCGAGCACCGAGGCGATTGGTCCTGATGTATTCCAATTGAGTCTTGTAAGGTCCTTCTGGCTTTTCTAGGTACGCCACCCCTGAACTACCTACTGGTCTCTCCATGTTATAAGACATCTCAGAATCACTTGTTTCTGATATGGGAGTGTATGGGTAATCACTCAACTACTGGGCCCAAGACCTAGCAGTGTGATTGACACTAGCTTCAGAAGATCTGAGGCTTTATCGGTCTCGGCCTAAGTGTCTACCTGACCTAAGGTTCATATGCCTAGTTTCTCTACCCCCTTGGTCCCAAGTACACTCTCCTTGCAGGTTAATTTGTACCAATCACTTTGTTCATTTTAGTTGAATATTGTGTTAAGCTCTTGTTTGGAATCACGTCGTCAGGATTACTTAAGTGAATTTCGCACTTCATATTTGATCGGTTCAAATTTACTTTTGTCCCTTAGGGTTTTCACACTTAAGTCCTACTTAATACTTGCACTTAGTTAATTAGTTCTCTTGGAATTGATTCGTGCCTAGCATTGCTCTAATTAATCACCACACCTAAGTCGTACTAGCCTAAGCTAGGAATTGACAAAGGAGGGTTGAGAGAACTTCCAACCTCAATACTCTGGTTGCTCAGACTGCTACACCAGCCCAGGAAGCCTTCTCCCAAGCTTGGTACTCACCCTTGCTAGCTTGCCTTGGAATGCCTTGAGTGCATGCAATGTTCCTACAAAAGTTCACAAGTTAATATAGCTCCTTTACCCTAATGGATTGAAAGACACACATCAATAATTACAGGCCCCCCTTGGAGTAACTCACTGTACCCTCAATAGCTTTCCAACGAGACCAAAATCTCATGAATCGAAGTTCGTATGGTGAAGTTATGACCATTCAGGCACTTAGGGGTCAAAACAGGCTCTTAGGGTTTAGGAAATTCCTCCCTGGTTTTTAGGTATTTTGCCCACTTCTAAGGCTCTAATATTATACCAATGTGCCCAAGATTTAAGCCCAAAAGTACCTCAGTTCAATCAATTAATTCACCCTAAAAATTCATGCGTTAAGCTGGTGTATCGCGATAGGTCGGGTCGATGTGTCGCGATAGGTGGAGGTGTCACGAAAGGTCGGAGTGTTGCGATAGGTCGAAGTGTCATGATACTTGGGGGTGTCACGATAGGTCGAGGTGTCGCGATAGGTGGAAGTGTCACGATAGGTTGAGGTGTCGCGATAGGTGAAAGTGTCGCGATACTTGGAAGTGTCGCGATAGGTGGAAGTGTCGCGATACTTGGAAGTGTCGCGATAGGTGGAAGTGTCGCGATACTTGGGAGTGTCGAGATAGGTCGAAGTGTCGTGATACTTGGGAGTGTCACGATAGGTCGAAGTGTCACGATACTTGAGTGTCATGATAGTTCGAAGTGTCACGATACTTGGGAGTGTCACGATAGGTCGAAGTGTCACGATACCTCGGTGTGTCACGATACCTCGGTGTGTCGCGATACCTCGGTGTGTCACGATAGGTCGGGATATGGTGAATTTTCCTGATCAGGCTAGTGATTCTAAGAGCTCTCAGCCTGCGCAGTGTCGTGGTGAACTCAAAATTGTGATTGGGTCAACTTTTCGGTGTGTTGCGATAGCTCGAGCTCGACGCCTCGGGGCTTGCGTAGAAAGATTCCGTACCTGCTGAGCTTACTGGAGATGGTGATGATGTTGAAACCTGCAAGAAACATGCAAAAACACACAAAACAACAATGCACTCTTGCTCTCTCTCAAACTCGCACAAAGCAAATGAGGATAATGACAAGGAAGAGGGAATATGAAGTGGAGAAGGAGATGGAGATGGAAGTGGAGATGGAGATGGAGATGGAGAAAAAAAAAACACAAAAATTACCTACTACTTGCCATTCCAACGCGTCCTCTCTACGTCTTACTGCAATAGAACAAGGATTACGACCACCACATGCTAGAGAGATGACCCTCCTCCCAACCAAATGCCTCTATATATAGCTCTCTCCAGGGGACTGCCTTCTTGGGCAGGTGGATGCTAATCATCCAAGTGTCAGCCATGTAACTACATGTGCGCCAAGTGTCCAGTGGATGCTTCTAGAAGGTTCTAGAGTTCTTTGGGCAAAATACTCTTCCCATGTACCTCATGGGGATTGAACCCAAGACCTCGTCCTTCACATCCTTGAGACTTAACCACTAAGCTAAGTGGTTCACTTGTTCACAAGAGCACAAGACCTCCTAGTAAGTCTAAAACTCGAGATCTTTGGTCATACACACGGATGACCAAACGGTGTCCGATTTCAGATCTGTCTGAACCGGCCAGACCCTTGGATCATAGACTTACTTTATTACATTCTTCCCCCCTTGGAAAAGATTTTCGTCCTCGAAAATAGAGCTATATACATACTGCAGGCAACCCCCGAGCCTCATGTTCTAAAACTGGAAGAACATGGTCATGTTCTAGAACTGGAAGAACATGTCTCATCTCTGTGGTGGCATCCTTGCCCAAATGATTCTAAACACTATCTCGCTTTGCACTTTGATAAACTAGTCAAAGTACAAAATAGTGAATGAATAATAAAGGTGGATCTAAACAGATATCCCTGGCTAATTCACAGTTTCTGGATGTGCGATCTAGGCACAAACATGTGAATTAGGTGGATTCAAATTACTAGTCCATTTCTGGGCATGTCTGGTGCATGGACTTAGTAATGAAGGTGGGATTCTTATCCCTCGCAAGACTTTGAGAATTCTTGATTCACTTGAATTTGTTTTGGGGAACTTGAAGTTTTGGTTGTCTCAAACATCTAACTTGGATGTTTATACAATGGTTTACTTTGATCCAACAGATACTTGATTTTTTCATCCGACTAGAGGACTACTTTGTCCCAATGAGTTGAAAAAATCCTATGTAAACTGTAAGAGAAAGTTTACCATTGGTGGGACCAACCATTACTAACTTCACCAATTCAAATTCAAAATGAAAATTGTCCAACTTAGGACACTTTTCTCAAAGACTTTTAACTGAAAGTTCTTGGGAATTGTCAATCTGATGAGCAATTCCTAACTTCCCTATTCTAGAGTATACTGGACTCTAGAAAATTATTTATGCTATAACTTGAAGCAAAATCAAATGAATAAGTCTACTTAGACTTATCATCTTTTGAAGATTGAAAAGGTTCTTGTACATAACATCTATCTAGGATGTTCAAGTTAGTTATTTTATTCTAACCGGCTAACCCTGGTCTTTTGCAAAAGGAATCAGATACCATATTTGAGTCAATTTCAAAAGATTTGGAAAGCGGAAAGAAATAACTAAGACTCTGTACAACCAATTCAAACTTCGAATATACATAAACTTGCTATGAGTCAAAGACTAGATGACTCAGGACTTTTTACTTTTCAAAGATCTATTTCAATAGGGATTTGAAGCATTTACTTTATCTTTAAGAGAAATAAGCTGGATTCTCAAAAAGATTCAAAGAAAATCAAAAACATCATCCAACCACAAAATACTAGTGTGGTAACCAACATCAGTGTGTCGACCCACTGAGGTTACGCTGATGAGTTTTGTATTCAAATAATGCTTCACTTGAGACTAAGTTCAAGTCACATTCAATCTTTTTGACTCCGTGAATGCAATTCTTGTGCATTTCTTTGAGTCTAAAAGAGTGAATTTATCAAGTTACACTAGGAACTTGATACTTGACTTAGTCAATTGAATCTTTAGTTGAAAAGATCAACTCAAAGTAAAAGTCCAACTTCTTTCAGAAATTTATCAAATATTTCTGATCAATAACACTTAAGCTTGAAGTGTTCTAAGAAGATCTTGGAAGTTCCTTACTTCATATCTTCAATTTCCTTGATCTTGAAGTCATCTTGAAGTATCATAAGATACTTACTACTTTCATCCTTTACGAATTAAACTTTTCCTTGAAGTCTTAATTCCCTTGAGGATGAAACCTAACTTCAAAATCCAAACTAGGACTAAAAGATAATCATCATTCCACGGTCCGATGTCCCATTCCATCTTTCCTACATCAATCTGAGTATAAAATCTGGTGTCCCATACCACCCTATTTTATATTCACATTAATGTGTGGGTGATTCTTATCCTAAAGTCTAAACATCTCTTGATAGAGTACCTCAATTCTTTTACAAAAATTGGAAGTTTCAGGCATTACCTCTAACTAGATTTTCTAGGTTTTGATTCCTTCACATGATCGTCTCACAATCATGTGCTTTACCTTGGGAACTTGAAAACCTCTTAACAGAATATCAATTCTTCTTTACTGGGGTTTTCAAATGAAAACCAATAAGAATTCCAAGTTTCTTGAATTTCTCAAATTCAAGTTCAATTGGTTATTCTTGACCAATTTTGTAGCGACAAGAGTTTATGACTTCTTGTCTTTAGATTCCTTTCTATACTGGTGCTTTTAGGTACCTATCCCGGCCGGGGCTTTTTACAGGAATCTCTCTACTGCCTTAGTCTAAGCATCCGCTCATGCTTTTTGGATTTGTACCAAAATCCCTTTAAAGATAGGCAAACACTTATGTTTTACCTTCCATAGACTTAAGTACCTTCTTCACGGTTGCAGACTACATTTTTGGAATTCCTTCACTCTGTTCAGACTGGGAACAACTTACTTTTTTTTTCACAGTTTTCCATCGAATAAATGGAACTTGAGTGAATAATTCCCAAAAGGAATTTTATTGCCAATACTTGGGCAATCTACAAAGTAGTTCTAATCGTACATTACTTGGACAATCATGGCCAAGATTGATCAAGTCTGGTTGATCTTGCGATAAAAATAAAGACTTAGTCTTTATCTTTAAGATCTCTTTAACTATCTTTAAGCTTCTTTGCTTACCTGCAGGATTTTTAGAGATCTTTCTCAAGTCCAAGCATACACTTATGCCTCTCAGATTCCAAAGCTAAGAATCTTTGATATACCTTTAGGTTATATCACAAATAGGACTTGAAATACCACTTCTAGTGGTTTGGGACGTGTAGGGAACTACTTATAGTATGAAGAATTTCATTCTCAAAACTTGAAAGAATGCCATTTCTTCAAAGACTTGAGATTCCTTCTAGGGAATCAAATAACTTGAGCAAATGATTCATCTTGGAATCTTTTGCAAAAAGAACATTTAAAAGAAATTCTTTCAAATGATATCCAAAAATTTACTGATTCAATTGTATTTATTTCCTGAGTATCAAACTAGAGACGAAATATCACATTTGCCAGTATGAAAGTTTAAGTTGAACTTTCATTTATGTGATATCGACTTGTATTCTTGAGTTTGATACAAAACTCATTATTATTGGTCAATCTTCAGATGTTACTAGAGTCCTTTAAACATATTTCACCAATCAAAATTATGTTTAAAGTCCAAGCATCTATTGATGATTGATCGAATAGTAATGTTACTGTGAACACAACTTTGAACTTTATAACTTGTTTAGGAGAAGTTCATGGATTCAAGATCCATTTCTTGGAACTTTCTACTCCTAAATAAAAAGTTCACACTTGCTTCAAGTCTTTAGGAACTTATATTATTTCCTAAAGATTGCTTAGCTAGTTGCATCATTTACCAGAGATGCAACTATAGAACCTAACATCCTTTTATTGATATCAAGGATCAATTGATGTTGAGGTTTAACCTTTGATTTCCATCACCCCTTGGGATGAAAATTTATAAAAGCTTGGTACCTTTATATCTTGGCAAAACATTTATATCCTAAAGAGGTTTTGCCTGCATCATTCCTTGGACCTATCATATAATATGAATTTATGTGTATTTTGGGAAGAGTTCATGAATCAATTAAGATCCTCTACTTGGAACATCTACCTTCCCAAAAATAAATTCATCTTAAACATGGTAGGAGAATGATCTCACATGAAGTAGAAGGCTTGACTATTTCATATCTCTATTCCAAAAAGTTACTTACCGAGGTTTCATCATGAGATACAAATCTTGAAACCACAAGAAACTTCTTTAAAACTTTCGAAATCTTCTGAATAGAAGAGTGCTCATGGAACTTTGGAAATATAGTTGATGTTCTCATCCAACCTTGGGATGCTTGAGAAGTTACATAAAATATATAACTAATCAACTAAAGCTTTATCCGCATGACTTTCTAAGTACATCCAGGACTTAGAGTCATCACAAAAGAGTTTGCAAGTAATTAAATTTTCTTGGTCATCAAGGAAATTTATTACTTAACTTTCTCTTAGTGCTTACTCATAACTAACAAGACATCTAACATACTTAATTCTCATTAAGTATTTATGTTTGATAGTAGAGTATCGACTTGGGAAGAAATTGACTAATTACTTGAGTTGCAACTAGAACTAGTATCTCTTTGCAACTAACTAGTCCTTAGTCTTCCCTAATGTCAAACTGCGAGCTCTATAAAGTAAGCTAAGTACTAAGAGAGTACATTCTCATATCTACTTGCAAACATCATTCCATTCTTCCATGCAAATGCATGTATCTACATGCAAAAGCATATGTTCACATGCGTATGCATGCATGTTCTTTTGAATGCTCAAAAAATAATACAATAATCGTGCATGAACTTGATGCACGATTTTTTTCCTTGTACTAAGAATGTATATCATGCAATCCTGATGCATGAATATCCTTTCCTTTGTCCTAATGCACTATGATATAAAAACATACCCTTGAAGTGCAATAGAAAACTTACTCAATGGAAAGGAAATATGTATTTAAACTACCAAAATACATTCTTTGATGCACAAGGATCTTTTTGAAATCAAGTCTTTCCTTAATGCAAACTAATGCTTGAAATAAGAAATGGATTAATTCATTATTCTAATCTAGACTTAATCAATTGAAATCTTGGATATTTCAATGTGCATCTATGATTAAGTGTAGAATAATGAAAACAAGATAAATCAAGCATTAAGGCCAAGCAGAGACTGGAAAATACTTAGCTTTGATCAAAGCTTCGTCCATCCCTTGATCCTTTGGAAGAGTGATTCATCCTCTTGATCCTTGCGAGGAGCTATTCACCATTCTTGAAGCTTCCTCATCAAGAAATAGTCTTGGATGACTTGGTCCGTCGAGACCGACTAACTTAGACCTCCGGATCTTCACTCCACAGCTCCAATTCTGTTAAACTTTGCTGGAACTTTTAGTTTTCTGCAGCTTGGACCACCACAGATCTTTACTTCAGTGGATAAGGCTCTGTGGTTCTCTGCAAGGTCGCGGGATTGATTCCCGGCGCCCACCTGATGAATTGGAACTTTTGGACAGCGTCTACTTCAGCACTGAAAGAGTATAGACAGGTGCTATTGCTTCGCTTTCTATGCCACGAACACGAATTTGCGCTGTGGTTAAGAGAGCGTCCTCGGACGGGGAGGTACAGTGTTCAAATCCGCGATCACAATGGAGATAAACTACTTTTTAGCTCCCGTTTGAGTGCTTCTGCTTCAGCGCATACTGTCCATTACTAGATACGTTCTCCACGATGCTTGCGTGAACGTCTGGACCTTGTGGATAGGCGGAATCACTGAGAATCAGAGATTCTGGGTTCGATCACGCTCGGCCACACAGTAGAAATAATCACTATGTTTTGCTCCTGCCTTCTCCAGCGCTAATAAAGCAGTGATAGTATAGTCTACAAATATGGACCAACAGAAACTCTGAGCGCCTTGGGTACTTCGAAGAGTTCCCAAGCTTGCCGCCTGGGTTCGAATCCCTGACGGAGCAACGTGAGGAGTATGATTTAGTTCCCTTTTTTGCTCCTTACCGTAGTCTTCTTCAGCGCGCACAACGAATAATATAAGTTGTGGAAAGGTTTTTGCGAACGCCGGCTTGGCTTCGTGGATAGGCCAGAACTCTCCAAGTAAGAGGTTCTGAGTTCGATTCCGTTGCGGGCTGACGGCAAATACAATTGCTAGCCTTTTGCTACTCAAGGCCATCGACTGCTAAGATAACTTCGGGTCGTTATTGAAGACAGCCGCGTGTAGAGATTCGAAAGAGATCAAGACATCCGCGAGCAAAAATGATGAGCAAGATGATGGTGAGCCTATCAAGGTCTCCATGGAAGCTCAACCTTGAGCTCTGATTGGTGAAATAAAGATCTACATATAGAGAGCATGAAGATGGTGAAATCTTTCAAGGTCTCCATGGAAGCATGAGGAAGATGATGAGCCTAGCAAGGTCACCATGAAAGCTTGCCTAGAGCTCTGATACCAATGCAATAGAACAAGGATTACGACCACCACATGCTAGAGAGATGACCCTCCTCCCAACCAAATGCCTCTATATATAGCTCTCTCCAGGGGACTGCCTTCTTGGGCAGGTGGATGCTAATCATCCAAGTGTCAGCCATGTAACTACATGTGCGCCAAGTGTCCAGTGGATGCTTCTAGAAGGTTCTAGAGTTCTTTGGGCAAAATACTCTTCCCATGTACCTCATGGGGATTGAACCCAAGACCTCGTCCTTCACATCCTTGAGACTTAACCACTAAGCTAAGTGGTTCACTTGTTCACAAGAGCACAAGACCTCCTAGTAAGTCTAAAACTCGAGATCTTTGGTCATACACACGGATGACCAAACGGTGTCCGATTTCAGATCTGTCTGAACCGGCCAGACCCTTGGATCATAGACTTACTTTATTACACTTACCATCACACGCTCGTCCTCAAAGCTCGAATCCCCGACAACGGTGGCAAAATTTGGTGTAGCTCAGTGATGAGTAGCACCTCCTTTAATGTCAATCTGGGAAGACATGACGATGGTATGAAGACCTCGAGTAAGTGAAGGCACAAATGTGTGAGTGAGAAGCACACCAACATGCACACACATACACACACACGTGCACACACGGCAAGAACAAAGAGAGTAGGATAATGGAATCACTTCTATTGCAACCAAGTGCTCATACAAGATCAAAACTACAAGAAGCTAGCCCAAAAATGAGCTCTCTAGCTCTATTTATAGTTTTTGACTAGCTTTGGCCCTGTCCAGACCTAGTGTCCGGCCTAGTTAAAAATTAGGTTCCAGGGCTTATTTGAGGGCTCAAACGAGATCTAAAAAATATGAAAATTGGTAGGCAACTACTTCTAAGGCTCCCCAAGCTTGAGGACTCCTCGGATTGCACAAAATGGAGCTACAAAAAGATGAAACGGTATTTACAATGGTTGTTAGTGATGAGAATCACTTTTAAAATGATGTCAGGAGTGTAAAAAAAATGATGGGATGCCTTAGTGCTAGATCTGCATGTCTACCCGTACTTGCTTCTTCCCGTATAATGCCAACAATATACCTTTGGCACAAAAAGATGAAATAGCCTACATAAGCGCTGTGATAATGCATTCGGAGGCCAAAACAAGCTCAGATCGTGATTTCGGCACCACAAAGCGAAGCCGTTTTGATCTCTGAAACACCCTGAGTATGCTCACCAAATTTCGTGCGAATCTAAGATTGCAAACAGAGGAGTGTCGACGATGACCTAGATGAAGCGACGACCTGCTTTGATACCAATTGTTGGAGTTAGACGTCTATGGAAGCACACGAACAACACAAGGAAGAACAAGAAGCTTGGAGCACAAACACACAATACTGAATGTATTACTAGAGAATGTACAAAGATAAGTAGCCCATTAGGGCAATAGGTATATATACAAGCCGGGGGAAGAAAACCTCCTAAAGAGGGAAAAAAGTGCCCCGGCGGTCCTAGAGTGTTCACACACATCACTACCTAAATAAATCAACATATTCCATATGTTGGCTGTTGAGGATAAGTTGGACAGTACCAATTACCCATTATGGGCTTATATGATGCTTCATGTATTGGTTGCAAAATGATTGTGGAATATTGTGTAGGGTGTTGAAAAACATCCTATTACACATACAAACACAATTGTTGAAGATGATGTAGACAACATTAACGATGATGATATTCTTCACATTCGTGTTTGTGCTACAATTCTTGCTGCACCTACTGTAGAGTGGCTTCATTGGGATGGCAAAGATGCTCAGGCACATGCATTGATAGCCTTGTGTGTCAAATGTCCCATTATTCCCCACCTTCACTCCTACAAAATAGCAAAGGATGCTTGGGATACACGAACCATTTTGTACTAGCAGGGAATGAGGATTGTGTTGCTTACCTTTGAAAATTGTTGGAGAGTGAGCACATGAATGAAGAGATTACATGGGCAATGTTTTGACAAAGATCAAAGATTTGAAGGAGTAGTTGATTTTTGTTGATGAAGTCTTGCCAGATAGTTCACTTATGTAGGCTATTTTTGAATGGTCCTTGAGATTCATATCAGAGTCTTGCTTGTACTCTTTGATTGATGATGAAAGGCAATCCAAATGCCTAAACATTTGAGGAGTTAGCCTTTGTGTGAGAAGAGATGGTAGATACACTCCAAAGATGTGCCTGGTGTTGCAAAAACTTGCTCTACACCTACCAACATAGCTTCAGGGATGATAAGTAGACACCTTTTTCTTGCTAAGGATCCATATAAACCACCCTAGTGCTTTGAAGCATCAATCTCAAATTGATTCATCAAAACAGTCTACTTGACAAAATAGATTTAACAAAACATATTATTTTTGGATGAGATGCCCTCTGAAATTTTACTAAAAGCTCATAGCCTCCTAGAAATTGACCAGAGATATTTTGCACACTTGAAATTAGATATGTAATGAATCTAAAGCAATAAATTTGATGAATTTTGATGAACCATATTGAGAGAAATGAATTTAGCAAGATAGGACTGTCATCCTGACTTTTTTAGGAATCATCTGCCAGAATACATAAGCACCTTCAAATAAACATAGCTCATAGAGTAATAAACCAAAGATGATGAAAACTAATATGATGCAAATAGCTTTCCAAATTAGCTATACCAATTTAAATCTCCTCAAAATACTTAATATACATAGAGAAATCAATTATTGATGTTGACTGAAAATATAAACATAGACCTATAGCAGTAGATGTGAGGAACTCCAAAATATAGCTTGAAATATCAATCTGTATTGCACATATGGTACATGATTTGAATGCGCATGAGATTGGGAAGGAAGAGCACAATGTGTGCTTCAACAATAGCTTGATACTTGATCAGAGTCTCCTCAGAATGTAGCTCAAAGTGCTCTACATAACCACGAGTATTTTTGTGTGTATATATAGAGGATTTTGAATTGAAAACTTGGAGGGAATGTACCTAACAGTTCCCTCAAGTTAGGGGAATCTCATCTAATCAAATTAGGTTCATGATTCGTTCCTAACTAAGTCACGAGATTCTAAAAGAACTTTTACTTTTGATGTAGTTAATCTTCAACTATTACAAAAGGTTGTTTTTATGGCTTCTCTCATTGAGAGCATACATGACCAATGTTTTTCATTGATGAATGATCAAGCACTAGGCTTGGATAAAAATGCACCAACAATTTGTTCTCTTGTAGGAAGATCAGTCTAGGCATAACAAGTCCATTATGGGTGTTGAAGATCAAGCTTTCTTGACTAGTTAGAAGGGTAAAAGTAAATGGAGCTCTTCTACTAATAAGAAAAAATCTGCTAATTCTACACAATCAAAGAAGGATGACAAAGATGAGAAGAAAATAGAAAAGCATAAGTGTTTTTGCAACTGTTGTAAAGGAAATGATCATGTCATAAAGAGTGGTCCAAAACCCGCTACTAAAGATCAAGGAAGAAAGTAGCTGGAATGGTTGTTGTAGAGGCTTCTACACCCAAAACAAAGTCTGCTAATCTTTTACAGAATGAAGAATGGACATTTACCACTGTTTGTAGTTATGAACCATCTTCTCATGAACAATGTATGCCTATAGTAGACTTAGATGTTTGGTACTTTGCTAGTGGGGCAACCAAACATATTACCTTACGGCATAGTTTCTTTACTTCACTCGAGCTTGCCCCTATAGCAAATACTATCACATGCACCAACAACTCCTCTTATCCTATCATGGGAGTTGGTAAGATCATTCTGGCTACTAGTGATGGTAGTTCTTTTACATTGTGAGATGCTCTATTTGTGCTAGAGATCAAAAGAATCTATTATCTGTTTCAGCTTTAGCCAAGATTGGCTTGGTTGTGAAATTCTTTGATGATAGATGTACGATTCATGATCTTTCAAATGGCCATGTCATTATTGCTTCTGGAATTTTATGTGGTGGGTTGTATAAGCTCATAGAGTATGAAAAACCTGTGAATGATTCAGCATATGCAGTACATGATTCTCAGGCTTTGTCAAATGCAAAGCTTTGGCATGCATGCTTTTGTCATTTGAATTTTTCTAGTTTGCTACACCTATAGAAATCTGAAACGGTGTCCTCTCTATGCAAACTTGAGGCATCTGGTAAACATGTCTGTGAAGGCTGTATTTTGGGTAAAATGTAGTGTTCCTCATTCCCAAAAGATGGTTCAATTCAAGCTACTCAGAAATTGTAGCTTGTTCACAGGTCTCTAGTCTTATGCAAACACCCTCTTTTGGAAACTATCTTTACCTTGTGACTTTAATTCATGATTTTTCCAAGCATGCATGGGTATATGCATTGAAAGCAAAGTCTAAAGTGTTTATGTGCTTTGAAAACTTTCTCGTTTTGGTTGAAAATCTATCAGTATATAAAATGGCCACCCTCCATTCTGATCGAGGGAGGAATATATGTCTTCTGATTTTTATGCATTTTTGGCTAAACATGGGATAAAACATCTATGTAGAGTGCCATATACACCTCAATAGGATGGATTTCCTTAACAGAATAATAGGTCACTCATGGAGATGGCAAGATGTATGGTCAAGAGTCAGGCTTATTATGTGTGTAGCATATGTACTTAACATGTGTCCCACTAAAGCATTGCAATCTATCACTCCATATGAGGCTTAGCATGGTCGCAAGCCATATGTTGCTCACCTATGTGTTTTTGGTTGTCTGACATATACATTAGTGCCTAAACAACAATGCAAGAAATTGGATGATAAAGCAATGAAATGTATTTTTGTTGGGTATAGTTCTGAAAGAAAAGGCTATCGTCTATATCATCCATAGACTAAATGCATTTTTGTTAGCCGTGATGTTACTTTTGTGGAAGATGATATTCAACTATTACTTTCACGTACTAAAGAGACATCAGTTAGCTCCAAAGACATGTATGACACCTTGCTACCTATTTTTATAGGTGGATAGCTCTAGTGTTGGTCCAAATGAGGCAAATTTTCATCCATTATAGGTTTCATGTGATGATGCAGATCATTCCGTTTGTGATGCATATTTACATGATGCACTTGTTGATGAGAGAAGTGATATATAGGAGGAAACAACTATGCCTAAATGGCTAGTGTAGACTTTGCGAGATAGAAAATTAGAAGTTTGAAGCTTTCTGCAAAGTTTTGGGCTTACTTCCTTTTTTGGATTGATTCCACATAGCTTGGTAGTTCCTTATACTTGAGTGTCAGCTCCTTGTTCATCACATCACTCCTAGGGGGGATTTGTTTATATACTTAGGTAGTGATGTATGTGAACACACTATGAACATTGAGGCACTTTTTTCCTTCTTTAGGAGGTTTTTTCCCCTGGCTCATATATACACCTATAGCCCTAACGAGTCACTTATCTTTGTACATTCTAGTGGCAATACATTCAATATTGTGTGTTATGCTTCAAGGTTCTTCTTCTTCCTTGTGTTGTTCGTGTGCTTCCACAACCTCAAACTCCAACAAGAGAGAGAGAGAGATCCTAGGAAGATTTCTCTATAATCTATGCTACTGCACAACATAAATAAAGGTTTGATAGATCCTATCCAGTGCTTGGCCTCTCATTGAACAAGTACCCAACTCTTCCGTAACAGACAGAAGTGAGAGCCAAAGCGACCTTCTATGCTTTTGTATCCATAGATGCTACTACTCAACCACCTCGAATTGTTTGCTGATGAAGGAATGATGCCTCTACTCATGATAACCTTGATTTCATAGAGTGCATGCACAATAGGAGGGAGACAAATAATCATCAATGTGAGGACTAATCACAAGTGCACTATATTTGGATAGGGAGAGGAAGAGAAATGGTGTAGTTTCTGGGCATACTATACACAACCATGTGGATAGCTACAATTTTAAGTTTTGACATCATCCCTGATGTCAAGGTCTCTAGGTTGCAATCTCATGCCATAATTGGTTTGATGAACTATATTGAGCCTATAATAGCCTGATAACAACTAAATCAACTTGCACACTTATACTCTTGATAATATCATAGCAAACTTGGAACCTCTATGCTACCATTGGCTTCTAATTCTCTTAGTTATAAAAAATAAAAGTCCTTCGGATTTTTAACTTCATTTGTATGGACTTCACTAATCTATAATCCTCAATATTTTCTTTTCTTTATGATATCTAAGGGTTTTTCCTACATTTACATCACTCTCTTGAACTTCTCTCCATTCAAGGGTATACCTTTCTTCAAAATAGTCGTTGCCAAATATTTAGAGCCACCTTTGCACTCCAAACATATCTATGTAGTGGACTAAGGAATTATCTTTGTATTGGCCCAAGGGCACTTAGCCATACAATTTGCATTATTGTAAATCACCAATCTTTCTAACACCCAAGGATCATTTATCTCCTTGTGTTGAAATTCTTGAGACCCATAGTGGCACTCAATTTGACACTCCTAAAAGGTTTACTTTACAATTTTTCCAAGGGTCCAACCCTCAGTTTTTTTATCATTATTTGGGACCATTTTGCAATAAGTGCCCATTTTGTAACAACAAGAAATATAATAGAGACTTTGAGAGTGTGCATTTGTGGGTTTGAAGCCAGTCTAAGCCCACTGTAGCTCAGTGATGAGTAGCACCTCCTTTAATGTCAATCCGGGAAGACGTGAGGATGGTATGAAGACCTCGAGCAAGTGGCGGCACAAGTGCGTGAGTGAGAAGCACACAAGCATGCACACACATACACACACACGCGCACACACGGCAAGACCAAGAGAGAGAATCAATGGAGTTCTTTAGATTACTTTCAAAAGCTCTTACAAGTTCGTTTCAATTTCAATCTAACCTCAAAAATGAGCTCTCTAGCTCTTTTTATAGTTTTTGACTAGTTTTGGCCCTGTCCAGACCTAGTGTCCGGCCTAGTTAAAAATTAGGTTCCAGGGCTTATTTGGGGGCTCAAACGAGATCTAAAAAATACGAAAATTGGTATGCAACTACTTCTGAGGCTCCTCAAGCTCAAGGACTCCTTGGCTTGCACAAAATGGAGCTACAAAAATGTGAAATGATATTTACAATGATTGTTAGTGATAAGAATCACTGTTGTTGTAGGGATTTCTTCTAGTGATCTGCCATACATATCTTCGAGCTCTCTACTTGCTCTTCCTCCCTGCATGTCCATCTCTTTGATCTGCATTAGTGTCTTGCAAAAATATTGGCCTACTTGCCAGATCTTCTTTGACTGCTCTGTTTGCTTGTGCTGTCCCTTCGCTCTGACTCCCTTCTTTGACTTTCACGTCTTGTAAGTCCTGGTGTACCAAGACTACTGCCAACACCCCCCCCCACTCTCGCGTCTGTCGCCCCTGACAGACCCTTGTCTAGCTGCTTTTTGGACGTAATATTGGACAACATCGGCGGCGAGGTGGTGTTCTTCTAACCTGAGTCCCCTAGCTAGATCTGTCAGCAATGCATCCCAATTGACTGGCCCTGGGACATCTGGATGTGGCACCCGTAACTGTTCTGAGTGAATGGTTCGCTCCACAGCAAATAAATGGAGGAGATGTGAGGGTCTGGGTACAAATATTTCTGAGTGGTATTCCCAGAACCCTGTTATGAACATCTCCTCGAATGTTTGTTTAAAGCAGGCTGGGAGGTATTTTATTCTGGCGTGCCAAGCATATATCACCTCTATGGAAGGAGTGGTGCTCATGTCATAAACTAAATCCTGGTTTCCTGTAAGGAATCCGACACCTGAGAAGTGTGGGTCCTTGATATTCTTGAATGTCCTGAATGTAATAAGCATTAATTCAAAAATTTTCATGCACATCTGGGCCATCACATCAGGGGTATTCCTTAATCGGATGCTCCAGTGCCGTATGGTGGAAATCATGTAATTGACGGTGGGAGGGCCTTGAGGGGGTGCAAGATAGACGTAGTTTAACCATTTGGCGCAGCCCTTGATATTCTTGACTGCAAGGGTAAACTCTGGCCATGTGTGTCTGCGGAATACAGGAACGTAACAAGGGTTATATTTAATAAAAAGAGGCATATTCGTCCAGGTGCGAACCATCTCCGGGTAGGTTTCGAGGAGTCGGATCCTCCAGGTGGGTTGATGAATGGATCCTTTTTGAGCGCTCTCTGGGATGTCATCTGGCCCAAATTGTGTAGCAAACGTTGGAGGTTTGCCACATCTTTGTTGGATTTCTGCATTGTAGTCCGCCAGGAGTATACAATATGGCACGTATTGATCTTTGTTGGATGTGATGGCTGGGTACAATCAGAAGATCAAGGTGGTGCTGCTAGACCTGCTTCACACCTGCCCTTTCTTTTCTTCAGATATGATTAGGAGACTCCTTGAGCTTCCAAATGACACCAAGAAACTATATATGTGCTTTACAAAGTGATTGAGAAATGATCAAATCAAAACAGATAAGTTTGAACCTTCATAAGTCCAAAAACTTGCTATTCCTGTAATGACACCTGCTCAGTCCTAAGCTCAATGTGTCCAGCACACTTACAATTGATCTAATTCCTTCTGGGAGTATTAAATTAACTTAACAAGCTAACATTAGCAAGTTAAATCACTCCAAATGATAAACTATACACTGAGCATGATGTTTAGCAAACTCAGGGACACCCCCGACTTTTTTGGAATCACACAGAAATATACCAGTGATCACTTCGACAGCGATTTCTCCCAATTGGCTGAATAGATTGACTTGAAACTTTGTAGTGTTGTAGAATGCTTTGAGCTGGTTCCAATGAGCCCTTGATCATCAAATTTGGTTCAGTAGATCTTGAGATATGCTCTGTTGAAGTTGACAGACTTGGAGGTAGTCACTCAGAGAAAACACAGAGTAAAAACTATGAGTATATGTATTGATACTATCAAATGTACATTCCCATTGGCATGTAGAATGATGCCCAATGGTACTCAGAGGTGTAGGCTAGGTAGTAGCTCTCACACTCTCACAAATATGCTTGGATTAGCCTCGGGAAGAGTGTCTCTAACCCCGCGACTTTTACATTGGTTTTTATAGAAGTTTTTGAATGCATTTGAATTTGAATTCAAATTAAAGCTCCCTTGATTCTCTCCACTAGACTTAGGGAGATATTCCCTCAACTAGATCATCTAACTTTTCCACGACTCTAGTCTAGTAGGTATGATTACATTGTTAATAAAGTCACATGGACTTTTACATGAAGTAATAAGTAACTAAGCATAGGCATGTGTTCCTATGCTCTTTCTTGAAATGAAGTAATCCAAACTTTTGCAATAGCTTCAATGTTGATATCCAAAGCTAAGTGATCTTTGTGCAATCTTCATGTTGAGTCTTCAAGGCACAAAACAAGTCCAAGTGTTAAGGCTTGTTTGCACCAACAGCTCCCCCTCAAGCCAAACACTTGCTTGAGTCTTCACCTTTAGTCTTCAATGATATCCTGTAATCCAATCATGGATTTAAACCTGCATAGCTTGCTCCCATCCAAAGCTTTTGTAAGCAAATCTGCACATTGAATATTAGTGGACACATATGATAATTGGATTTCTTTGCTAAGTAGTTTCTCCCTCACATAGTGATAATGAACCTCTATGTGTTTTGTCCTAGCATGATACACAGGATTAGCAGCTAAATGAAGTGAACTTGTATTATCACCAAATATGATAGGTGGCCTTGTGTATAGGCCCAATTCTGAATAGAGTAACTTCAACCATATTGATTCTTGAGTGGCATTGGCTAGCCCTCTGTACTCTGCCTCAGTAGATGATAGGGCCACTGTGGGTTGTTTCTTGGATGACCAAGAAATAGGTTTATCACCTACAAAGCATATGTAACCAGATGTACTCCTCCTGTCATCCTTGCAACCTGCCCAATCTGCATCTGAGTATACCTTGATGTCAATGTCTGATGAATATGGATAATACAAACCATGATTTTGTGTTCCCTTTAGGTACTTTACTATCTTCTTGGCTGCCTCCAAATGTGGTACTCTTGGCTTATGCATAAATTGACTAAGTACACTAACACCATATGAGATATCAATCCTAGTTAAGGTAGCATAATTAAGACTACCTACCAAACTTTGGTAACCTGTAATATCCTTGAGTTCTTCTCCTTCATGTGCACTGAGTTTGTGGTTGACCTCCATAGGAATGTTTGAGACTTTAGCTTCCTGCAAGTTAAACTTCTTGACCATGTCCTGAATGTACTTCTTCTGAGTAATGTATATACCTGAATTTGTGTAGACCAATTCAAGCCCTAGGAAGTACTTCAATAATCCAAGATCATTGATCTTGAATTCCTTCATCATTTGACCTTTGATGTGTCTAATTCCTTGAACATCATTTCCTGTAATAATGATGTCATCAACATAGACACACAAGTATATTACCTCTGAATTGTTCTTCTTTATAAACAATGAAGTATCTGCTTTACTCATCACAAATCCTTGATCCAAGAGATAGGTTGTCAACCTATAGTTCCATGCTATAGGTGCCTGCTTCAATCCATACAGAGCTTTCTTCAATTTGCAAACATGATTTACCTTATTGGGATCTTCATAGCCAGGTGGTTGTGACATGTAGACCTCTTCAGATATCCATCCATTCAAGAATGCATTCTTCACATCCAATTGGTACATGTTCCAATTCTTGGATGCAGCTACACTCACCATAATCCTGATAGTTGGCATCTTGGCCACAGGAGAAAATGTCTCCTCATAATCAATGCCTTGGGTTTGTGCAAAACCCTTGGCTACCAACCTAGCTTTGTACCTGCTTATTGTACCATCTGAGTTCCTTTTGAGTTTGTAGATCCATCTGGATCCTATGACCTTCATGGAGTCCTTCTTGGGTACCAAGTCCCAAGTATCACTCTCCTTGAGAGCCTCCATTTCTTCATCCATTGCTTCCTTCCATTCTGGTTTAGTAATAGCTTCCTCAAATGTACCTGGTTCTTCACTTAAGATATCCTTTGCAAGATATACAGAGTGCTTGGTTACAAGTGAAGTATCATATCCATACCTAATAGGTTTCTTCTTTTCCCTTGAAGATCTCCTCATAGCTTGAGTTGAGGATTCTGGATTATCTTCAAGTTGCTTCATCTTCATCTTCCCTTTGGATTTCCAAGCTTTGAATTCTTCAATGTTGATGGTGTCTTCATCATCTGAGCTTGTGTCCTCATTCTGAGTTGGTTCTTGCCTAACAAGCTTTGGAAAGTCTTCTTCCATATCATAAGGTAGGCTAACTTTCCTGCACTCATTATCATACCATGAATCATTTTCATCAAAGATTACATCTCTGCTTACCTTGAAGCCTTTGTTTGAGGGGTTATAGAACCTGTATCCTTTCTGATTCAAATCATAACCAATAAAGATACACTTTTCAGCCTTAGGGTCTAGCTTTCCCCTTACCTGTGAGGGAATATGCACATATGCAACACACCCAAAAATCTTGCAATGATCTAGAGAAGGTCTCTTACCATGCCAAGCCTCATAGGGTGTCATTCCATCAAGTGTCTTTGATGGCAACCTGTTGATTAAGTATGTGGCAGTAGATACACTCTCTGCCCAAAGATAATTTGGTAATTTCTTCTCATTGAGCATAGACCTAGCTGTCTCCACAATGAGTCTATTTCTTCTTTCAGCTACCCCATTTTGTTCAGGTGAATACCTTGTGGTAATCTCCCTCTTGATGCCTCTTTCCTGCAAGAACTCTTCAAAATCATTGGAGAAGTATTCTCCACCACCATCAGACCTTAACCTCTTCAAATGTCTACCTGTTTGATTCTCTACTAATGCAAGATACCTTTTGAAGCAATTAAATACTTCATCTTTATGTTTCATGAAGTACAAGACAGTCCATCTGCTATAATCATCTATAAAAGATACATAGTACCTTGATCCAGATATGGATGGCTCCTTGCTTGGTCCCCACACATCTGTATGCACCAATTCCAAGTAGTCTTCATGCATAAATCCTTTCTTGGTATATGGCAACCTGTGTGACTTACCAAATTGACAAGCCCCACACTTGTATATCATGTGTTGCTTGGATACATTAGGTATCCCAAGCACACATTGATCTCTGCTCATCTGCTTTAAGGTTCTCTCTCCAATGTGA
The DNA here is from genome assembly GCA_020310875.1 of Ceratopteris richardii. Lineage (NCBI taxonomy): Eukaryota > Viridiplantae > Streptophyta > Polypodiopsida > Polypodiales > Pteridaceae > Ceratopteris > Ceratopteris richardii. The sequence continues at coordinate 42,568,861 of CM035431.1, forward strand.
CCCAATCTCTTGTGCCACATCTCCAATTCTGATAGGGTTTGGTCCCTATAGTTGTACAAGGCAATACTTTTAGTATCCTCAAGTTCAAAGGTAAACAGTCTACCTGACTTCTCTCCTTTGGCTATCCTTCTGAATCCATGTCTTGGATCCTCCACAAATGCACCATGTTGAGTGAACCTGACCTGTAGACCTTTTTCAACAATCTGACCTACACTCATCAGATTTTTGGTGATTGTTGGAACATACAATACTCTGCTTAGTAAATTCTGATTACCATCACTTGTTTTGACATTACCTACTTTAACCACTGAGTGTTTAGTGTCATCACCTGTCTGCACTTGGTGCTTGCCTTTGGGTTCTTCCAAATCAGAGAGTAAGGCAACATTCCCAGCTACATGATTAGAGCAACCTGAGTCAATATAGAACAAATGATCATCATTGATACCTGATTTAGATGTCATGTTCATAATCAACAAGGAATCATCTTGATCCTCTGCATAATTGTTGTAATCCTTTCTGTTCCTATATCCTCCTTGATAATTGCCATTGTGATTGTAGCTATTGTTGTAATTGTTGTTGTAGTTATTGTTGTAGCCATGGTAGCCTTGAGATTGATTGAACCTGCCTCTGCCTTGGGAGTATCCTCCTCTTTGGTGACCTCTTCCTCTTTGGTTCTTGTAGTTTTTGTAGCATTCATTTGTAGTATGATTAGACAAGCCACAAATATTGCATGGGGATTGATTATAGGGTCTCCCCCTACCTGACTTACCTCCTCTGCCCCTACCTCTAGATGATCTACCTCTCCCTGCATAGTTTGCTTGGGAGGTGGATCCTTCATCATCAACCTTCTTGCTTTTACCCTTATCTTTAGACTTCTTATCTGTATATAGGGCAGAGGGATTGTTACCTTTTGATTGCTCTCCATTCTTTGTGATCTTGGCTTCATGTGTAAAGAGTTGTCCAATCAAAGTTGTTAGATCAGGTGCTTGAATGTCCATGTACAAGTCCATTGCAGTAGTAAAGCTCTCCCACTTGTCATCTGCTTTGAGTCCATTGATCACTTGTCTGACAATTTGCTCTTCTTCAATCTCTTCTCCAACACTTGCAAGTTGATCTGCTATATCTTTGACTTTGGTGACAAAATCTGAAACACATTGTTTTGATTGCTTCCTAAGAGTTGTAAACTCAATCCATAGCTGATTCTTTCTGGCCCTTGTGCTTGATGAGAAGTATGTTGACAAGGTCTCCCAAGTCTCTTGGGAAGTCTTACAGTTCCTAACATGAGGTAGAAGGAAATCAGAGATAGAGTTTAGAAGATATGACCTTGCTAAAGCATCTTTAGCACACCATTGATTAAGTCTCTCATGCTCATCCTTTGTAGGTAGGCCTCTGGTTTTGAATGAGGGCAACTCCTCATCTCCTGATATGTATCCATACAAGCTTCTCCCTTGTAGATAAGTCTTCATTCTTAATGACCATGCCTGGTAGTTATTCCTATCCAATTTGTCAATAAAGGAAGGGAAACCATCACCCATGATTACCTTGTTTGCTCTGATACCACTGTTGGATGTGATGGCTGGGTACAATCAGAAGATCAAGGTGGTGCTGCTAGACCTGCTTCACACCTGCCCTTTCTTTTCTCAGATATGATTAGGAGACTCCTTGAGCTTCCAAATGACACCAAGAAACTATATATGTGCTTTACAAAGTGATTGAGAAATGATCAAATCAAAACAGATAAGTTTGAACCTTCATAAGTCCAAAAACTTGCTATTCCTGTAATGACACCTGCTCAGTCCTAAGCTCAATGTGTCCAGCACACTTACAATTGATCTAATTCCTTCTGGGAGTATTAAATTAACTTAACAAGCTAACATTAACAAGTTAAATCACTCCAAATGATAAACTATACACTGAGCATGATGTTTAGCAAACTCAGGGACACCCCCGACTTTTTTGGAATCACACAGAAATATACCAGTGATCACTTCGACAGCGATTTCTCCCAATTGGCTGAATAGATTGACTTGAAACTTTGTAGTGTTGTAGAATGCTTTGAGCTGGTTCCAATGAGCCCTTGATCATCAAATTTGGTTCAGTAGATCTTGAGATATGCTCTGTTGAAGTTGACAGACTTGGAGGTAGTCACTCAGAGAAAACACAGAGTAAAAACTATGAGTATATGTATTGATACTATCAAATGTACATTCCCATTGGCATGTAGAATGATGCCCAATGGTACTCAGAGGTGTAGGCTAGGTAGTAGCTCTCACACTCTCACAAATATGCTTGGATTAGCCTCGGGAAGAGTGTCTCTAACCCCGCGACTTTTACATTGGTTTTTATAGAAGTTTTTGAATGCATTTGAATTTGAATTCAAATTAAAGCTCCCTTGATTCTCTCCACTAGACTTAGGGAGATATTCCCTCAACTAGATCATCTAACTTTTCCACGACTCTAGTCTAGTAGGTATGATTACATTGTTAATAAAGTCACATGGACTTTTACATGAAGTAATAAGTAACTAAGCATAGGCATGTGTTCCTATGCTCTTTCTTGAAATGAAGTAATCCAAACTTTTGCAATAGCTTCAATGTTGATATCCAAAGCTAAGTGATCTTTGTGCAATCTTCATGTTGAGTCTTCAAGGCACAAAACAAGTCCAAGTGTTAAGGCTTGTTTGCACCAACAATCTGGCCCAAATTGTGTAGCAAACGTTGGAGGTTTGCCACATCTTTGTTGGATTTCTGCATTGTAGTCCGCCAGGAGTATACAATATGGCACGTATTGATCATCATTGGTTCCGATCCATCTATGGTGGGACATGTTGCAGAAGTATTCTGATTTAATAATAGTGTCCTCTATCTTTGCCATAGATTGGATTTGAACTGCCACTCCATCTTCATGAGTTGATGCTGTTTTCTCTAGTGTTTGGAGCCACTCAGGTACTTCAATTTCTAACGTATCCATTCCTTCTGCGGTTTGCTCACCACTTGGCATTGGCATAGGAACGTATGGTTCCTCATACGTCTCATCTACCTCGATCGGTACCAAATCCTCGGGTTCTGGTTCGACAACTGGAGAGGGCTGCCTTTCGTGTGTGAGTAATCTTGCCTGTAATTCGGCCACCTGCTCTTTCAATGCCTTGACTTCCTCTGAAGTCGTGGTCGTTTCTGTGACTCTGGGTGCTGTCTGTTGCTCTTGGAGTTGATTGCGCAGCGCATCACGTTCCCTTTCCAAGTCATCATGAGCTTCTAATAGATCTGCATAGCTGTCCAAGATGGTCTTCATTGTCTCTGAGGGCACAGCTTTAAACTGCTCTGGATCAATTTCGTGGGGAGAGCCTTCCATTGCTGCTTCTAGATTTGCTTCATTTTGCTGCTGCAGTCTCTTGTTCTCTTCAAGGGCGGCCGCCATGTGTTTTCTGAGAAGTGCCAGGTTACGCCGGACTTTGAGATTATCGGCTTGGTATACTTCGAGCAAAGCTTCTAGTTGTTTGACACCTGATTCTGTCGATGGTTGGGGTGCCTCCAATAATGTTTGGTGAGCCTGCTCAAGCGTTGTGTAGCGTTGATTCAGTTCTGCATTTTCTGTTTGTAGAATGTGAAATTGTCTTTGTAAGTTCTGATGGTGCGTTGCCAGTTGTTGATACCGGTTGTCCAGAGCTCTGTACTCATTCTGGAGCTGGTATACACATTGATTTAATGCTAAAAATATGCTATTTACAGTAAATAATGCTGGGAGTGGTGAAGATGCAGGGGGAATGGGGGCGGGAATGGGAGATGTGAATGATGGGGATGCAAGTGGAGAGGTGGGTGGAGGGGGTATGGGAGATGAAGGTGGTATGGGGGGAGGGAGCGGTGCTGTGGCAGGTGATGTTTCCATCCTGTCAATTGTTTGAGTGACGGTGTAGATGGGGATCGTGGGTGGGGTGGATGTGACATCGGTGAACAGGGTGGTGAAGGTGGGCATGGTGACTCCCCCGAATTGGATTCCCGGAGAGAGTGGGATGCCCATGACAATGGTAGTGGTAGTGGACGTGGTAGTGCTAGTGTCCTGTGGTGGAGTGAATTGTGTAGTGCGAGGTGGGGATGGTGGTGACAACGGTGCTTCCTGATATTCTTCTGCTTGCGCTGCCTCACCTGGTGCTGATACATTGATGTGAATTTGCTTCCCGGACCTCCTGGGACGAACGGGAACCCTTTTCTCAAACCTGTGAATGTAGGCCATTGCCTCATGAATGGCCTCATCCAATCCTACGGCGTCGGCATGAAGGTTCATGGACTCAATGAACAACTCGTCCACACCTTCCTCAGCTAGCAAGTCGTTCATGAGTCTCTTGCCCGATTCTAGTGACATCTTATGCTGTTCCTGAACCAGTTGCATGGTTCCATATAGTCTCTTGATTTGTGCCGAATACGCTGGGGCACTTGCTAACTCGGAGAGTTCGTCATATTCTTGATGTTGTTCTTCGTCGGCTTCTTCTTCATCTCCTCCTGCCTCTTGTTCATCCACATCGACTTCTACAACTTGTGGTTGGGTGGGGGCCGATGTTGTTGTTTGGGGTTGTGGTTCCTGAGCTCGCTCTGCTTCCGCTTCGAGATTAGAATCATAGATCAACCTGGCAATTTCTTCATCCGTGAGGTCCTCAAGAGTAAATCCCTGTGGAAATTCCAAATCTGATGGAATGGGTGGAAACACCAGATTAGGCCCCTCTGTGCTTGGTCTTGGTAGCCGGATTGTGAATGGCCTAACTCGTCGTGTCTGGGGAGGGGTGATTTCTGGTGTAGTGGTAGCTCCCCTTGGTTGAGCACAGGGTAATTGGACTCCCCCCCTCATCTTCTTATGATCATTCTTCTTGAAGAGATGTTTTGTAATTAGAATTATCTCATTGGTAATATATTTTTTCATAACCTTTCTTACACATGCTCAACTCCACATTGATCTATATCATATGTTCACAATCATATGCACTCAAGTCAACATGCTATGTGTGTAGAGCAAATCATTTATGGTTATAAAGTCATTTTTCCATTGGTAAATTGAGTTGAGCACATAATGAGTTTCATGGACATTCAATTTGTAATAATAAAGTTTCATATCCACTAGAAATAAACTTGCATGGCCTCAAAAGCACAAAAAAAGTTCATCCATATAAACACACAATAGGCCTCTACAAAACTTTTGTGAAGACATATCCCATGTTTCTATGGCTCCTCTTTTTTGATACTTTTGACGCCATGCAAGGTTATTTTTAGTGGATATGAAACTTTATTATTTAGATTTTTAGAGTTGTGGAACTTATTTCTAACAAGTCACTTACTCTATAGTGATCCATGCATATACAACTTCTACAATGGGAGCCAGTATAAACAAACATAGTCACATGAGATAAAATAGTTTGCAAAGTATAATTTAGGATAATATCCTCATGTGTAGCATTCTTGTTGTGCCTCTATACCCCACATAAGGCAGAAATCCCCCTTTGAACTCCTCCCATTAAGGTTCTATGGGGAAATTCCATGGCACCAGAGGGCCTTCATTTTCAGCTTGAATGGCATTCAAATTGGCAAAACTTTTATGCCCCACTTACTTCATGGCATCAATCACAAAGACCATTTATTACCATAAATTTTCACATATAAAACTCATATAACTTATAAGTTAAGGTTCCATGGATGTTTGTACTCTCAAAGTGGTTTCTCCTCATAATGGGGGCCTTATAACTTAGAGCACCATGGATCATTTGTGGTACTTAAGGAGTAAGTATTGAGTATATCTAACATGAATGGCATTTTTTAGTTATATCCTTTGTATTTCAAACTTCATAAATGATCATCTATTGAGAAAATTAACCAATAAAATATCAATTATTGTGAACTTGAACGTACTCTATATAAAAGCAAAAATTGAATAATCACCAAGAGAAATTATAAATGCATAGTTGTAGACTACAAAAATGTGAGAGTAGACATGTTTTCATTACAAATATCAAATCTTATAAAATTTACAAATCATTGGTATCAATGATTGTACAACTTGAAGTGCTTGCAAATGCAAGAACGCATCACAAAATTTGCGATGCTCATCCATGATGTAAAGTATTTCTAGGACAATTCTAGATCAAGAGGATTTTTAGATATCTTAGTAGGAGAGAAGGGATCAGAGAAGAAGGTATATACAATATCTAACATGAATCAATTGTCCTACTTTTTACAAGGTTCTTGAAAGTGAAAAAACTATGAGATACAATGACTGGGGCCCAAGAAGTGACATTATCAGGTTGCAAAAGAACTATGACAATGAGAGTTTTGTTCCATCTTTGCTCCAATCTACAGGGACTTTCATTTTGTATTCCATTCTTCTGCCCACCTGTAATCAATTTGCAAGAAATTGAAGTCATTAAAGTAAAATAAACAATAATGAAAAGATTACTTTAACAAAAGCCCGAAACATTTCTCACCTTATGTCCTCGAATTTTGAATTTGGATTGAGTTAGTCCTTCAAACCCCATAATCATCAAGTGTTCCCTCAGATTAGCCAAGGCCCAATGATTCTTCACTAAAATAGTTTCTGTTTCATTATTGGGCAATCTAAGCTTTATTTCAAATGACTGTAAAGATCCCTCTGAACTTTGAAATGGTATCCATTTGCCAAGTTTGCACATCCAATGATCATAGTAGAATCTGATGTATAATGAAGTACGTTGTTTCAAATATCAAAATCCTATACCTGTTCCACCTATTTTACAAAGATATTTATCACCTTTTGCAATTCCTTCTATCAAACCCCAACCTTCACCAAGAAGACTTTCGACTTGCTCATATGTGATATCTTTACACATGAACATGGTGGAAGTCTCTTGGAATGAGAATCCTTGGAATAAATATACAAAAAAATGAATGGGAAAAGACTAGTGCAAACCTACAGACCTAGACACTTTTGTGAATTTCAAAGAGTTATGTATATCCATTACCATCTTTTGCTTCAAATGATACGGACCATATACCAGGTTTTGACCACTCCAAGCGAAGAAGAGAATGTACTTCAATTCTCTCTAACCTTCCAAACCCATTCATTGTAGAGGGTACAACATATCTATGTGTGTAAAAGAAAACTCTAACATGGTAAAGTTGAGCAGGAGATATTTCTGGAAAGACTAGTGCACCAACATCTGCATGCAATGCCTGAAAAGTACCTGTAAGACTATGAAGTGGTTGATCTTCCAGCAAAGTAGAAGGAAATATATCTGAAACAAACAAAAACATATCTAAATAGTTCAAATATATATCCGACACAAGAAAACATAAAATATTGTAGAGTAATACTTACAATTCACAGGATATCTCATTCTACTAGAGTTTTCAAGTTGCATAGTTGCCATTGTAAAAACATGTTGTACAATAGCAACCATCCCATTGTCTCTATGCTTCTTGAAGCCAAGTAACTTTCCCTTCCAATGAAGATCTAAGTTTCCACGATCTCTAACTCGATGAGGCCCAACTCTAGAGGGTTGCATGTACACCCATGCACCTTTGGAGTACTCATGTGATAGCCACTGTCCATCTGTGGCCTTGATATTGTGACATCTTACTCTGAGGATTTCATCTTTCGGTCGCCTAGACGCTTTAGCTATTGCCATTGAAGCTAAAAGTCTTCAAGCTACAATAGTAATTCGAGATAGGAGATGCAGGTAGATTGGAGTGTAGAAATAGGAGCTTCAATGGTGTGCTACAGAGTGAAACTAGTGGGAAAAGATGACTTTTTGGGACCTAGGTATGAAAATGTGAGGTTTAGGAGGGAAATAACTCTTTTTTGAGTATTTTTGAAAAAACCCATTTTTTTGAGCTCAAAACATGCACGGATTTTGAATTTGGGGTCAAAAAGAGTACTTTTGACCCTAAAAAGTAATGGGGGGTCCATTTTCAGGTGTTATGATGAGTTTTTTAACTTTTTAGCAATTTTGAATTTTTGGGCCCAACAAAGTTACGAGATTCCTTCTCTCTCTAGAGGCAGCTCATTAAATAAGGGAGAAATATGTCCCCTCTTCCCCCTTCAGCCTAGTATTTTATAGGGCATAGACTGTGGCCACCACCCTCTTCTGATTGGTCCATCACTAATCACTCCTTAATCTAAAAGGCCCATTCAGGGTTCATTTTTTCCCCTAATGTCAAAAACACGATTTTGAGAAAACACGAATTTTTGCTCAAAATCGCGATTTTCAATTCACGATTTTCTGCTCAAAATCGCGATTTTCATAAACACGATTTTTTGCTCAAAATCACGATTTTCAAAAAATACGATTTTGTGCTCAACATCACGATTTTCATGTCAAAAACACGATTTTGAGAAAACACGATTTTCAGCAAAAAAAAAAAACACGATTTGGTGAATCACGATTCTCTGAGTCAAAATCGCGATTTTCAAAAATACGATTTTGTTATCAACATCGCGATTTTCAGAAACACGATTTTGTGCTCAACATCGCGATTCTCTGAAACACGATTTTGTTATCAACATCGCGATTCTCTGAAACACGATTTTGTGATCAACATCGCGATTTTCTGAAACACGATTTTTTGATCAACATCGCGATTTTCAGAAACACGATTTTGTGATCAACATCGCGATTTTCAGAAACACGATTTTGTGATCAACATCGCGATTCTCTGAAACACGATTTTGTGATCAACATCGCGATTTTCAATTCACGATTTTTTGCTCAAAATCGCGATTTTCAAAAACACGATTTTGTGCTCAACATCGCGATTTTCTGAGTTCACAAAATCTCGATTCTCTGAAAGTTCACAAAATCGCGATTTTCTCCAAAGGTCCTGTTTGCCTGTTTTGACCCCCAGGAGCCTGATTTGACATAACTTTCTCATCCAAAGTCCATTTTTTGAGCTCTATAGCTTGTTGGAAAGCTCGTTTCAAATCCTACACGATCTCAACTATTTTTTTCAAGAATAATGCGTTGATTTTGAGATAGGATAATTTGAAGTTGACCCTCAGGTGGGACTAGGGAACCAAGGGGGCTCTAAAGAATTGTGAACCATACCAAAGGGAAAATTTGGACTCTTGACTAAAGCTTATGAACCTGAGATCTGGTAGACACTTAGGCAAGGATAAACAAAGCATTAGATCTTCTGAGGCTAGTGTCAACCATACATCCAAGTCTTGGGCACAACAACTAAGTGGTCATCTTTTACTCAGATCAGACACAAGTGATTCAGAAATGTCTTTTAGTATGGGAAAACCTGCAGGTGGCTCAGGGACTGCCCATCTACAAACATCGGAAGGTCCCTATAAGACACAGTTGGAATATATTCGGACCAACCAATTAGGTGCTCGCATCTATGAGGATGGTCTGAGGCAATCAGTGGTCCAACTCAAAAATCCATATCAATCCTTTGGACTTGAACACCGGGTGGTCAAGTTCGAAGAGGGGTCATACATTGATAAGGAAGGAACCATGTATGTGGTTACCAACCAACCAGATAGGACCGATGAGTTTGGAAATATCATTCATGAGAATGAGATAGGAGACCTAGAACAAGGAAATATAGGACAAGGACCCCAGACTCCTAGAGGCAAGTCAGTTTTGACCCGAGTGATCACTCCAGACTGGATCCCTCAAGATAACAAAAGCATAGAACTATTTTTGAATAGAGAAACAGAGGAAGCCTTTTGGAGGTTCAAGCCAGATCAACCTAGCCAATTGGGCATAGTTATCATCTATGAATTCAAAGATCCTGAGATACCAGGCAAAGTTGTCTACCTGGATAACACATCAGAGAAAATTTTCTTGGTAACAGAACATGATAGACATGCATATACTTGGAAGAATGAAATGATTTTCCCCCCACCAAGATCCAATGTTTCCCATGGCCTCCAAGGGGTAGGATCATCCCAGGCTCATGAAGCCCAGAGAGAAAGAACTAGAGAGAGACCTGAGGTAAGTTTTGCACACACCGTGGGCAGGAATAGGTCAGGATTTGAAAATGAAAGACCTGAAAGGGAGAGACATCAAGCACATAGGCAACAAAGAGATGAACATGATTTTCCATTGCTTAGACCCCGGGAGTACCCAAGAACCCTTAGACCCATTCACGTGATCAAGGCAATGAAGAACTATTTCGATGGGACAGGGGATCCTTATGATCATGTGGCCGAGTACAAACAAGTGCTGAGAGCCGAACAAATTGAGGACTGGTTCACCCAGTACGAGGCATTTGGTTTGACCCTTAAAGGCACTGCCTTAGCTTGGCTTCAACCATTGAGTAGAAGCAGCTATCGCGATATAGGTCAACTGCTAGACGAATTCATTGTAGAATTTTCCAAGAGTGGTATCAGGCATAACACATCGTCCCTGATCCATAGTTTCAAGCAAACACCCCAAGAAACAGTGCGACTAGCAGGTAGAAGGTTCAGACAGTACCTAGAAAGATGCCCTACTCCAGAGTTACCCACACCAGCTAAACAAGTGGCTTTGTTCTTAGATGGCCTACTAAGCACAAAATTAAGATCATATGTGTACTTGAAAGAGCCTAGATCCATAGAAGAGTGCGTGCGAACGTGCATAGACATAGAAGATAACTTGGGTGAGGAGTTAGGATTGTCCAAACTCTACAAAGATTCGGATAGTTCTACTAGTCATACTTCAAAGATCTCCACAGAAATAGAAGAGATAGCTGAGCAAGTTGCCAAGAAGCTGGGAGTCCAAAATAAACAAACACAGAGAGTCACTCCATTGAATCGGTGCTATATTTGCGGAGGTGACCACATGGCTAACGTATGCCCAATGCAAAACCAAAACATTAGAGAAAGGAATGCTCCATATTGCACTATTGAGAGAAAATACACAAACCACACGGCTCAAGATTGTCCCTACAATAGGCAGGCTGTTAGACAAAATTATCAGCAACCTTACCCACAAGGTAGGTATCAGAATCAATACCAATAGCCATATTACAGACCACAACAGCAATATCAGGTACCATATAGGCCACAACCTGTCTTGGTAAACCAACCACCAGCTCCAGCCAACGTGATTCCAGTCAAGTAAGGTGTGGGAGAGGAAAATCCAAATAGAGCTTTGGTGCCACTAACCCCATTGATACCAGATAATGACTCTCATGCTCATAGTTCAGACTACTCCCATGAAGGTAGTCCACATGCTTATTACACAGAGTCACCTGAACATAGTGAGATTTACCCGTATCAATATGAGGCACCGCCTATGGAGCAAAATTGGGAGCCAGAATACTCCAATGTCATGTACACAAATCCTAACCCTAGGCCCCAGTTGAGACAAATGAGACCACAAGCCCCTAGAGGATCTTGTTTCAGATGTCATGGTGACCATTTCATTCGTGACTGTCCCCAGCCACCATCTCCGAGTCAAGGACAGGCTATCACAATACAGGCTTTTTGTCCTGATTGTGGCAAAGACCATCTCCCCAGAGATTGTCCAAGAAACCCCTCTAGTGCACCCAAGATTACACCCATTAATGTGGTAGGCTTAGTGGCAGATCCAAGTTCAAGTAGTAGCAATGTGGCTCCTATACAAGCTGTCACTAGAGCACAAGCCTTAAAACAGGATAAACCAGTAGAACAATCAGAGTCGAGTGAATCGGGAGAGCCTAGTAAGAGGAAAACAAGAACATGGAAGGATACCAGAGAGAAGGCCAATCGCAAGTGGAATAAAAAGTTATCGGAACTAGAAGAAAGCTTAAAAGAAGCGAAAACAAAAATAGAAGACATTGCATCTCAAAGCCCCTCGCATGCCGAAACTCCATCCACTCCACCTCATCCCACCCCACCACCCATTGTAAATAGACCGCAACCAGGGTCTGTTCTTGCAGATCCAACCCCAGAAGGCTTGGACATGATGTTCAAGGCCTACCAGGCTCGACTTCAAGAAGGGCCTACAGCGGCAAACCTAGACAAGAGTTACCCTAGAGCAGATTTAGAGATTGAACGGATGAAAATGTGCATGAAAATGGTAGAACAAGCTCAAGCCATACTGGAGACTAGTCAAAAGTTCAATCAGACAAACTCTATCAAATCGGATTTGCATTTCCAAGGCTTACTAGAAAGATTAGAGCAGTTGGTAAACAAACCACAAGTTTCTCTACCTCCACAGGCTCAACCAGTTATTGAAAGAGGAAGCTCACCACCAAGGGGAGCTTATGTTCCTAATTCCACGGATGCTGGAATACCTCCTTCTATTCAACAGTACTCTCAAGAGTTCTTGCGGGAAATACAAGAGGAGAAATGGGCCAAGGAGAAGGGTAATTCCCCTCCTATTCCTGAGATTGATGATCTTCATGATCAATTTCCCCAAGACATTCCATCTATTTACGAAGATGAAGCAGAACAAGAAGACGAAAGATTAGATTTTGAATCTAATACCTTAGAAGAACTGCCTCAATTTCCAGGCCCATGGGAATCTGAATCACTCCAGATTAGAGCTCCCACAATACTAGTAAGAAATGAAGACTCAGTGGTTCCAAGGAACACGGATGTCGTGAAGAACACTAAGGTTCAGTGTCATCTCACTGTAGAAGAGTTGCTCAAAGCAAAACCTGAGTTATGGAATCATGTGAAGGATCAGGTCCCAGAACTTGAGTCCAATATGCCAAAAGCAGGCTCTAAGCAAAGGGTACCAGAGATACCTCTAGACAAAATAGGGGACATGTGTGAGGGTGAAGAAGGTAATACTTATCTTCCAATCACCTACCAAGGTTACACAACCAAAGCAATCATAGATTCAGGTGCTGGTGTTGCTATTGCGACCACCTCCTTGTGGAAGCAATGGGGCAAGCCCACATTAAGACCAACTAGAATGAAGCTTCAAATGGCTGATGGTCATTTTGAAAGACCTCTAGGATTGCTAGAAGGGATCACTCTAACCACTTGTGGTGTAGAGTTTGAGCACACATTTGCTATATGTGACTTTGAGAAAAATAATGTCTTTGAGATGATCCTAGGAAGACCCTTCCTACGACAATTGCAAATAGTACAGGATTGGGGAACTAACTCCTTGTACTTACAGCACTTAGGGGTCACCACTAAGGTCAATTTGAAGGATTACACCTTCAGAGATGTACCACCCCTACAGTGGAATTCTATCCACAAAGCGAAAGAAGATTCCATCTCTGTGCATTCTGAAAGTTCACCTGATCCATCATGGCTGCATGAAGATACTCATTTGTGGATGTGCAAGGTCGCAAAGGAAGAGGAAAAACGTTTAAAGGCAAGAGAAGAAGGAACTTCACTAGGAGATAGACCAGTTAGGGACCCAGCCTACACACCGATGATCTTTCCAGATGAGGAGTTTGAGCCTCATGGCTGGCCAGAAATCTTAGCCACCATGGACATTGCTGTCAATGAGGAACAGTGGACACCTCATTGTGATGAGGAGGGTTATGATATCTCAGTGTTCATGTGTCAACCCTTGCTAGAAGAATGTGACCCTAGTGATGTCATAGAAGAAGAAGAGAATGACGATGATTTGGAGTCTATTGTGATGGATAGTTGCTTTAACTCAGAGCAGCACTATCTAGAAGATATAGGAGTGTTCACCCAGAAAGAAGAAGAGCCTCTCACAAGTATTAAAACAGTAAACTCAAAGGATGGAAGTGAGAGTAGTCAAAAGAAAAAGAAAAGAAAAGTAGTGAAACAAGAAAAGGAGGAATCAGTGTTTGAAGTACCAGAAAACTTCAAGAAATATGAAGTTGACGACCGCAAAATTTTGGTACGAATGCCTAAGAGAGAGGCCATCATAGGAGAATCATATGATAATAAAGAAAAGACCAAGAAGATTGTAGTGACCATTGAAGAGAACGAAGAGAGATGCACATATATAGGGGATGACCTAAGTGCAAGAGAAGAAATGGAGCTCATAGCTCTATTAAGGGAATATAGGGATGTGTTTGCATGGCACTATAGAGACTTAAAAGGGGTAGATCCAAGAATTTGCTCTCATACTATCCCCATGACTGCTGATGCTAAGCCCACCAAACAGAAGCCCTACACATATAATGATACCTATGCAGCAAAAATAAAAGAAGAAATTGATAGGTTGATTGAAGCCGGATTCATCTATGAGATTGAGCATACCGAATGGGTGTCCCCCATTGTTGTGGTACCCAAGAAGAACGGGAAGTTGCGAGTGTGTATTAACCTTAAAAAAGTTAATGCCGCTACGATTAGAGATAGTTATCCACTTCCAATCACAGAACACCTTTTGGAGCGTGTTGCAGGCAAGGAAGTTTATAGCTTCCTTGATGGATTTTCAGGTTACAATCAAGTAGCCATTGCCCCAGAAGATCAACACAAAACAGCTTTTGCTACAGAGTGGGGAATCTTTGCATTTCGTGTGATGCCATTTGGGCTCACCAATGCACCTGCAACATTCCAAAGGCTCATGTGTCATGTCTTCAAAGAGTTCTTGCGAAAGAGCTTAGAAGTGTATGTGGATGATTTATGTGCTCATTCCCAAGAAAGAAGGGTTCACATCCCTGAGCTCAGACAAATCTTCAACAAGTGTAGAGAATATCGAGTGTGTCTAAACCCAGAAAAGTGTGTGTTTATGGTGCGTCAAGGTAAAATCTTAGGGCATATTGTTTCTAAGAATGGAATCTCAACAGATGAAGATAAGGTACGAGCCATAGCGGAACTACCAAGGCCAAGGAATGTTAAAGAGGTACAAGCCTTTATGGGCCATTGTGGATATTACCGTAGGTTTATCCACATGTACGTGATCATAGCTAGACCCCTTTATGCCTTGTTGTCTAATTTTGAGTGGAACGACGAATGCGAGAATTCTTTCAATGAACTGAAGAAACGTTTGTGCACAGCACCAATATTGACCACTCCTGATTGGAATAAGCCATTCCATGTCCATGTGGATGCATCCAATCATGCCATAGGATGTGTGCTAGCACAACCCACAGGTGAAGGGAATTTAGATTTGCCCATAGCATATGCTAGTAGACAACTAAACCCAGCCGAAAGAAATTATACCACAACCGAGCGAGAAGGGTTAGGCATGGTATATGCTGTAAAGAAGTTTAGACACTATTTATTGGCCAACAAGTTCAAGTTTTTCACTGATCATCAAGCTTTGTTATATTTGGTCAATAAACCTTGCAATACTGGACGCTTAGTAAGATGGTTCCTCTTACTAATGGAGTATGACTTTGAAGTTGTTGTCAGGAAAGGTAGAACCCACCTTCGGGCAGATCACCTTTCTCGCATTACTTCAGGAGAGTCACCACAAGGAGTGTCTGATGAACTACCTGATGCTTATCTGTTCAATTTGGAAGTTGTTCCTAAATGGGCAAATAAGTTGGTACCAGTCCTAACCTTCGGCCCTGCAAATAAGAATGTGAAAACATCACAAGAAGAAATTGTAAAATCACAAAAATATCACATATTGGCAGGAAGCATGTACAAACAAGATACTGAGGGTGTATTAGCTTGTTGTGTCGAGGATGATGAACATAGTAGTTGGTTGCAGCAAGCTCATGAGGGATTGCTAGGAAATCACTATTCTAAACAACGAACATTGCAGAATTTGAAACGTTTAGGAGTGTATTGGCCTAGCATGGACAAAGAAATACATGAGTGGATCAAGAATTGTCCAATGTGCAGAGAGAGACCACCAGTGGAGCATGCGACCCTTTATCAAGTATCATTAATTCCAGATTGGAGTGCTCCATTGGTAGAGTTTATGAGATCGGGAAGATTACCCAAAGAGGCCAGTCTAGCAAGAAGACGAAATATGGAGCAAGAGGCTCAAGGCTATGCCTTAGTAGGAGAGAACCTATATCGAAGAGGTAAAGATGGTTACTTAAGACTGTGCGTTCATGAATCAGACTATTTAAAGGTCTTAGAGACTGCACACAGTGGTGTTGCAGGTGGACATTTTGGTCCTGACCGAGTGATTAAGACCATTCTATTCTCAGGACTTTGGTGGCCCACCCTTCATATGGATGCACATACCTATGTGAAGAAATGTGACACATGCCAACATGCACAATACCCAGTTAGAAAAGACGAGATGCCTTTGAGGCCAATGATGGGAGGGCGTGCATTTTCCAAGTGGGGCATAGACTTCATAGGTCCTATTAATCCCCCTGCTAGAAACTCCCATGCAGAGTATATTATTGTAGCCACAGATTACCTTACCAAGTGGGTAGAAGTGAAAGCCACAACAAAGAATGATGCTCAAACGACGGCTAAGTTCTTATTCGAGAATGTGTTCACGAGATATGGGCTACCAATAGAGTTAGTGAGCGATAGAGGCACACACTTCTTGAATGAAGTCATTGAAAATCTTCTCCAAGAATTCTTGGTGATACATAAGAAATCTGCCCCCTATCACCCACAAGCTAACGGACAAGCCGAGAGTACCAATAAGATCCTTTGTAATGTATTGACAAAATTGGTAAATAATAAACGCTCTGATTGGGACAAACAACTTCATCATGCT
Organism: Ceratopteris richardii; assembly: GCA_020310875.1. Taxonomy (NCBI): domain Eukaryota; kingdom Viridiplantae; phylum Streptophyta; class Polypodiopsida; order Polypodiales; family Pteridaceae; genus Ceratopteris; species Ceratopteris richardii. The sequence goes on from CM035431.1 coordinate 42,585,362, forward strand.
GTTTGGGCTTATCGAGTTGCCTACAAAACAGTACTCAATGCCACCCCATTTCAGATGGTCTTTGGACAGAATGCGGTGCTACCACTGGATTTCTTAATCCCTGCTTTAAAAGTAGCACAAGAGCATGAGTGGAATGGACATGAATTGTCATCTAGGATCTTTGATCTAGAACGCTTAGGTGAGACAAGGCTACGAGCGGCTGCAGGCATCTACGCTGCAAAGAAAAGGCAAAAGGCCTACTTCGATGCACACATTAAGGATAAGGGACTGAAAGAGGGAGATCTAGTGTTGGTTTACACACTGAAACAACATGCCCGTAAGTTGGAAAAACGAGGATATGGACCCATGATCATTAACAGAATTTCCACTAGTGGCGCGGTTCAATTGGCTAATTTAGAAGGTGATATCTTGCCAAACTATATTAGTGGTTGTAGAGTCAAGTTATATCAAGAACCTCTGACAGAGGACATGCTAATGAGACTGAACACTGCTAAGAAACGAAAAGAAGAAGAGTTAAGAGTGAGAGAAGAAGCACAGGGAGAGGCTAGAGAGCGCATAAGGCGAAATAAGTTAAGACGACTTGGCCTAGATGTCAACTCAAAAGCTCCAAAATATCACATGGATATGTGCCAAAAGTCAGGCATAGCGACTTCTCAGGTCATTGACCGAAGACCCTTTGTGACCATAGAGATAGGACAAGGGAAGGGTGCAAGGACGGTGAAAGCATTGATTGACTCAGGTGCAGCAAGTAGTGCAGTTAGACTTTCCTACTGCCAAGACTTGGGGTTGAACATCAATCCCATAGAAGCTTATCTCATAGGATTGGGAGGTGTGGAAACCCCTTGTTTGGGCGAGGTGGAACTTCCCATCTACCTTCAAGATGTTCCAATGAAAGTCAAAGCGCTAGTATGTCAAGATGAGAACCTTACATAACCACTTGTCTTGGGTCAAGATTGGATCTATGACCATGCAGTTAACTTAAACCTAAGAAGTCAAAGTCTTCAAGTTTGGGTACATGAACAATGCATTACATTCGAATTAGAGAACTGCATGCTCCTAGATCATGGCACCACACACTCTCTTAGTTCTTCCAAGACTAATCATATGAAAGAAGATGTTGTATGTGTCAAAAGCTCTATGATGCAGAAGGAGTCAATTGTGGAAGACCAGGTTCGAAGGCGGGTGGATCTTTCTTCTTCTCCAAAGAATCAAGTAGCCACAGTAGTGAGTCCACCACACAAGCAAACACAACCGTTCACGACAACTGCTACATCAAATAGAAAGACACCATTCGATAAAAAAGCAGTTCCGAGCATGAAGCAGATATGGGTACGCAAAGGAGAGCAACCACCAGCCTTGCCCCCACAAATCCCATCCATGCACACCAACCAGGCCAGAAGACGAAGGAAGCAGCTCAGACAAGCTCAATCACAAGGTATCCAACAAGTTTGGGTGCCTAAGAAGTTAGCTGCAACTCAACAAGGGCAATTACAGATATGGGTACCTAAGAAGCTCTTACATCCCCAACAACCTATGTTCTCCCACATGCGAAAGGTCTCACCCAAGAAGCCAAAAAGAGAAGAGGGTAAGAACCACGTACAGAGACCGAAAGAAGATCAAATCAGCTCTTCAAGAAAAGTAGGAAGACGTGCAAAAAGGATATGGGTTTGGAAGCCAAAAGTACAAGCAGCCTCCATCGAACCAAAGCGCCAACCACACTGGATACCACCGTTCAGAACGCATCCAAAGAGGAAGACGCCTGAAGTGATCTCTACAGTGCCAAATGATGTTCTAAAATGGACTCCAATAAGGAGGATTACATCAGTTCGAGACTCAATGGATACCTCCACCAAGGTCGGCATCAACCTCCACAAATAACATCGAAAGCCTCGAACGAGCAACAACCATGTGCTCCTTGCACAACCCTGTCTTGTGCACCATTTAGGTCATGCATTTCCAAAGTATGCATTAATATAGGGCCACATTACACGGCCGTGCATAGACACACTTGAGAATCCCATGCACAAGAGCACAAGGACGTATGTCGAACATTTCTATTGATACTAACTTTTGTGTTCTTGTTTTGTGATATCCTGTTCCTCAAAAAAAAAAAAAAAAAAAAAAAGTGGGAGAGAGCTTGTTCCCAGGTTTGGCTTATGAAACATGAATGAGTCATGCTTAGTTGAAGGTGGAACTGTTGATTACTAGGCATTTATCAATTTGGATAAAAGTGTGTCTCGGCCAGCAGTGAGATTATTGCTGCCTTATCTGGTAGATGACAAGCATTTGGCATGAACATGGCATCTACAACTATGATTTTCTCTTACCATGGTAGGAATGAAGAGCTTGAAGGTCCGCAACTTGAGTGATGCTTAACTACTTCATGTACCAGAGCACCCAAGGAGATATCTGCACAAGGTAGTTCTGGAGGAGAAGACTCCTGCATATGGTGAGCTAAAGAGAATATGTGACACTCAGCTTGGTGTAGTTACCCGATGTTGCTTGCCAAGGAATATAAAGCAATTCAATTCTCAGTATTTCCTGAACCAGTATGGAACAGTAGCACTGGTGAATGGTCTATGTCAATCAGCATGGTAATCTCTTAGAAATCGGCACGTGTCCAATATTCCTCTGAGTGTCAATATAGGGAAGTGAACGTGCATGAGCCCAAGCTCAGAAATGCACATTGTTAGTGACAAATGTTGCTTTGAAAAGAGGAGAGGGGATCCACCACTCAAAAGATCTCATCAGTGGACAATCAACATGGACATTCATCAACAAGGTTCCATCCCAAAGGCCGAGTGTACAACACAAAGAGGCAAACATCCATCAACCTTCACCATGGTAAGTATCTTTACTCTGGAAACACCATAACCATGATAGTTTAGGAAACCTCTTTGTCAGCATACCCTTGAGCACTTAGCTCAAGACCCGCAATTTTTGCACCATACTTCTTCCAATGCATTTTCCAAGTAAGCATGCGTAGGGCTACATTACAAGGCCGTGCACAAGGAACATACTTTTTTCAACCCAGGCACGAACACACTTACCCATCATTCATTATGGGTTATGAGTAGTTGGCTTGAATGCTCTCAACATCATCTTTAAAGGAGCTAGCAGACATCATGGGAACAACATCCATATCTTGGAAGCAAATTGAAGCCAGTAGTTGCTCCAAATCACTCTTGACAACCTCTTCTGAGCAACTTGCAGTTTTGAAAGCTCACAACGACACATTCTTGCTGGAATCCAAGGAACCAACTCATACAACGGATGGACACCACCTCTCAAAGCACTACACAGAACAGCCCTTCCAACAAGGGTCTGTCAAGGACGACAGACTCGAGAGGGGGGGGAGTGTTGAAGCTCAAAGTCAAGGACAAAGCATGGAAGCACATCAAAAGGTGGACACACGAGGAAAGGGAGCAAGTAGGGAGCTCCAAGAAGTGTATGTCAAATTTTCAGAAGAATCCCCTACAAAAATAGTGATTTTCATCACTAGAAACCATTATAAATACCATTATCTATTTTTAGTAACTCCATTTTGTTCAAGCCGAGGAGTCCTCGAGCTTGAGGAGTATTAGAAGTACCATCCTACCAATTTTCATAATTTTTAGACTTCGTTTGAGCCCTCAAATAAGCCCTGGAACCTAATTTTTAACTAGGCCGGACACTAGGTCTGGACAGGGCCAAAACTAGTCAAAAAACTATAAAAAGAGCTAGAGAGCTCATTTTTTGGGTTGGCTTGTTAGAGAATAGAACTTTTGTAAGAGAACTTTTTTGCAATCTAGGCTTTCCATTGTTCCTCTCTTTGATCTTACTTTGTGCGCGTGTGTGTGTATGTGTGTGCATGTTTGTGTGCTTTCACTCACGCACTTGTGCCTTCACTTGCTCTTGGTCTTCATACCGGTCCTCACGTCTCCGCGGATTGACAAGTAAAGGAGGTGGTGCTTACGCTTGAGCTACAACCTTGATCCAGATATTGAAGCTTCCTTGTTAGGTCCCCATACATCTGTATGAACCAACTCCAAGAGATCTCCATGCATATAACCTTTCTTCATGAATGGTAACCTGTGAGACTTTCCAAATCGACATGCACTACACTTATAAATCATATGTTGTTTTGAAAAATTAGGAAGTCCAAGTACACTTTGGTCCTTGCAAATTTGCTTTAATGACCTTTCACCAATATGTGCTAACCTTTTGTGCCATACTTCCAATTCTGTGAGTGTCTGACTATCATAATTAAAGAGAGCAATGTTTCTAGTGTCTTGTAATTCGGATGTGAACAATCTACCTGTCTTTTCACCTTTTGCAATTCTTCTGAATCCTTGACTTGGATCTTCAACAAATGCTCCTGTTTTTGTGAACCTGACTTGCAAACCTTTCTCTACTATCTACCCAACACTTATCAAATTCTTTGTAATGGTAGGGACATAGAGTACCTTACTGAGTAGGTTGATGTTTCCATCACGTGCTTTGACATTGCCTATTTTCTCCACAAGATGTCTTGTATCATCTCCTGTTTGTACCTCATGCTTATTCCTTGGATCTTCTAAATCTGATAGGAGTGCCACATTTCCTGCCACATGATTTGAACAACCTAAATCTATGTAGAAAACATGCTCATCAGATTTACCTTGTGGCATAGCCATGTTCATGATCAATAACGAATCCTCTTTGTGTGAGTCTTCTGTGTAGTTATTGAAGTCTCTCCTTCCTTTGTAGCCTCCTTGATATTTTGAATGATTGTAGTTGTTGTAGTTGCCATGATAATTGTTGAACCTTCCTTTTGAGTAGCCATAACTTCCTCTATTGTATCCTGTGCCTCTTTGATTCCTGGAATTCCTAAAGCAATTTTCAGTTGTAATATTAGTTAATCCACAAATAGAAGATGAGTTGGAGACTTGCGATCTTCCCCTGCCTTGTCTACCTCCTCTTCCTCTACCTCTGCCATGTCTTCCTCTACCTGCATAGTTAGCTTGATATGTACCTACTTCATCATCCACTTTCTTTGCCTTTCCTTTGTTATCTTTGGACTTGCTTTTATCAGTGTATAAAGCTGAAGATTGATTACCTTTAGAGCTTTCTCCATTTTTGATAAGCTTTGCCTCTTGAGTAAGTAGTTGTCCAATGAGTGTATTGAAATCAGGTACATGCATGTCCATGTACAGTTTTTGACTAGGTTTTGGCCGTGTCCAGACCTAGTGTCCGGCCTAGTTAAAAATTAGGTTCTCTACCCTATTTGGAGGTTCAAACGAAGTCTAAAAAATGTGAAAACTGACAGGTAGATACTTCTAAAGCTCCTCAAGCTCAAGGACTCCTTGGCTTGCACAAAATGGAGCTACAAAAATAAGAAATGGTATTTACAATGATTGTTAGTGATGAAAATCACTATTTTTGTAGGGATTCTACTATCATGTTGACATACATTTCTTGGAGCTCCCTACTTGCTCCTTCTCCTTGCGTGTCCACCTCTTTGATATGCGTTAGTATCCTGAAAAAATATTGGCCTACTTGGCAGATCATCGTTGACTGCTCTATCTGCTTGTGCTTTCTCTTCTCTCTAACTCTCTTCGTAAGCTTCCTTGCCTTATGAGTCCTTCAGTTCCAACACCCCCCCCCTCTCTCGCGTCTGTTGTCCCTGACAGACCCTTGTTGGGTGGGGCGTTGGACGTAGTACTCAACAACGTCTTGTGCTAAGTGATGTTCTGCAATCCGCAACCCTTTGGCCAAATCCGTGAGTAGAGCATCCCAATCTACCGGCCCGGGAACCTCTGGATGTGGTATACGTAACTTTTCTGAATGGAGAGCTTGTTCCACTGCAAACAACTGCAATAAATGTGATGGTCTGGGAATGAATATCTCTGAATGATATTCCCAGAATCCCGTGACAAACATTTCTTCAAACGTCTGTTTGAAGCAGGCTGGTAGATACTTGATACACGCATGCCATGCATATACAACATTAATAGATGGTGTTGCGCTCATGTCGTAGACAAGGTCTTGATTACCTTCATGAAATCCAAGAGCTGACAGATGAGGTTCCTTGACATTCTTGAAAGTCCTGAAGGTGACCAACATGAGTTCAAAAATTTTAAGGCACATTTGGGCCATGACATCTGGTACATTTTTAAACCTGACCCCCCAATGCCGAATCATTGAGATCATATATCCTAGGGTAGGTTGGCCTTTAGGTGGTGCTAAGTAGACATAATTGAGCCATTTCTCGCATCCTTTGGTTGTCAGCACAGTTTTGGTGTATTCGGGCCATGACCTTCTTCGAAATACAGGGCAATAGCATGGGTTGTATTTGATGTACAAAGGCATGTTATTCCATGTTCTTACCATCTCTGGGTAGGTTTCCAGTAGACGAATCCTCCACATAGGTTGATGTATATTGCCGTGCTTGGCGCTTGCTGGGATGTCGTCTGGTGCAAACTGTGTAGCGGAGGTTGGTTCTTTTGAGGTGTGGTGCTTTATTTCGGCATTGTAGTCCGCCATTAAGACATAGAAAGGAACATACAAATCATCGGATGTGCCGATCCACCTATGATGAGAGAGGTTTCTAAAGTACTCTGATTTTATAACTACCTCTTCCAAATGGGACATTGACGCTATATGAATTGCTACTCTGTCGTCATGGGTGGTGGCCACTTTCTCTAACCTCTGCATCCATTTAGGAGCCTCTATCTCGATGGTGTCCATGCCTTCTTCTGTTTGCTTGCCACCTGGTGCAGGCATGGGAACGTATGGATCTTTGAATGTTTCCTCTATTTCAATCGGCACTAAATCTTCAGGCTCGGGCTCTACAAGGGGAGAGGGTTGACGCTCGTATTGCATGACTTTATTGCGTAACTCTTTGAGTTCTGCTTTGAGTTTTGCAACCTCTTCCGATGTGTCGACTACGGCTGTGACTTTGCTTGGTGACTCGTGCTGAGTTGCCAGTTGCTTGAGTGGGTCAGCATGGGCCTTCGGGAGGTCGGCATGGGTTTCTAACACAATTTGCATATTCTCTGAGGGAATGGCCTTGAATTTTTATGGGTCGATTTTCTGCGGGGAACCCTCCATTGCTGCTTCCAAATTTTCTTCATTCTGTTTTTGCAGCCGTTTATTCTCTTCGAGTGCTGTAGACATGTGTTTTCGTAGGAGGGCCAGGTTGCATCTAAGCTTGAGATTCTCCGTTATCTGGGAGTGTAGCAAATCATCCATATGTTGCCTTTCTTCTGCATCTGACTGGGGTGGATTGGCTACTAACTGTTCATGTTGTTCCTGTAAAGTGGTGTATTGTTGTTGTAGTAGCCGCTTTTCCCGTTTGAGATCAATGAATCGTACTTGAAGTTCTTCATGGCTTCGAAAGAGTCACATATGTTGGTTATCAAGATGCTGATAGTGCTGTTGTAGTTGCAACATACACTGATACATATTATTAAATACATTATTAATAGGGGTGGATGCGGGAAGGGTGTTGAATGCAGAAGGGAAGGGAAAGGGGAAGGGGAATGGAATTGTGGATACGGTGCTGGGAAATGGTGACGTGGGAGGTGGGGGAATGGGAGATGGTGGGTGTATGGGGGGAGGGAGAGGTGCGAAGGTGGGTGATACGTCCATAAGATCAACAGTGGATGCAGTAGTGGGAGTGATTGTGAATATTGGAATTGTGGGTGCGGTGACAGTGGTGAAAGTGTACAGTGGTGTGTGCATTTGTGAATATGAGCTGCCCAGAAATGTGATCGGGGTGGTTAGATTTTTTGTGGCTGCAGTTAGAATTACTGTTTCAGTGGTCGTATAGGCAAGAGAGGTGGAGATAGGGTGTGTGGGTTGACTGACGGTCTGTGCTTCGGTGTGGGTAGTGCACTCGGAGGCAGTGACAGTAGTGGTTACACTGGTAGTGGGAGGTGAATGTGGTGGAGTTGGAGGCAGGGGTGGCAAAGGGGGTGAGGGAGGTGCACTTGATATATGGGTTTCCTCGGTATCCTGAACGGTGTGTGCGGTGCCTGTGGTTGTGGATGTGCCTTGTGGTTCAGATACTAATACATTCATCTGCTTTCCTGATCGAGCGGGGCGTCTGCCGTATCGTCGCTCCGTTCTTCGTGATTGTGCAAGGGCAGTATGAACCGTCTCAGGTACTCCTAAAGCCTTAGAAATCATGTCAAGAGTGGTGCGGTATTGCTCATCTACGCCTTCCTCCTCAAGGATTTGATTCATGAGGGCTTTGCCTGCTGCTAGGGACGGTCTATGTTGCTCTTGAACTCTGTTCATGGTATTATAGAGCTTTTTCAATGCCTTCGTATAAGCTAGAGCACCTTCAAGTACCTGCAAAGCTTCCTGATCATATTCCTGCTCTTCTTCCTCGGACTGTCCATCATGTTCCTCTTGTTCTTCTTCTTCTTCATCTTCCACTTCGACGACCTCTGGTTGTCTGGGATGGGGTTGGTCTGTAGTAGTTTGTTGTCCACTAGCTTGCTCTGCCTCGACTTCCGCGTTAACAGCCTCGATGATTCTGGCTACCTCCTCATCAGTTAGGTCTTCTAAAGTGAATCCGTGAGGGAACTCTAGGTCGGTTGGTACAGGTGGAAACACTAGATTTGGTCCAAAGTGTCCTCCTACTACACCTTGGTGAGTAGTTTCCAAGATCTTTAGATATTCACTCTCATGAACACAAAGTCTCAGGTAACCATCTTTACCACGCTTGTATAGATTATCACCAATGAGTGAGTAATCTAGGGCTTCTTGTTCTAGACTTCTTTTCCAAGCCAGAGTCATGTCTGGAGGGAAGGCTTTCGTCCTCAGGAAGGATACTAGTGGTTCACTCCAATTGGCACTATAGACACTTGATAAAGAGTGGCATGTTCCACAGGTGGTTTAGTGCAGCAGATTGGGCATTCCTTGCACAACTTTTGGACATCAGCTTCCATAGTCGGCCAATGCACTCTGAGTCTCTTTAGTGTCTATAGGGTTCGTTGATTTGAGTAGTGTTGCTCTAATGCACCTACATGTGCTAATTGTAACCATTTCGCGTACTCATCCTCTTCCACACAACAAGCCAAGATCCAGGCTTGATCTGTGTGCTTGTACATACTTCCTGCCATGATGTGATACTTTTGGGCTTTTACTACCTCTCTATCCTGTGTGGCTATTACTGGGTGGTTAGGTCTGTATGTCAATACTGGCACTAATGGCTTAGCCCACTGAGGTACAACTTCCAAGTTAAACAAGTAAGATCAGGTAAGCCATCTAACACTCCTTGTGGGGCTTCTCCTGATGTGAGCCTTGAGAGATGATCTGCTCTCAGGTGAGTTCTGCCTTTCCTCACTACTACCTTAAAGTCATATTCCATTAGTAAGAGAAACATCTTACTAATCTGCCTGTATTACACGGCTTGTTTACCAGGTACAGTAGAGCTTGGTGATTAGTAAAAAATTTGAACTTATTTGCAAGCAAATAGTATCTAAACTTTTTAACTGCGTACACCATGCCTAATCCTTCTCGTTCGGTGGTTGTATAGTTTCGTTCAACAGCATTCAATTGTCTACTGGCATAGGCAATAGGGAGATCCATATTACCTTCACCCGTAGGTTGTGCAAGTACACATCCAATAGCATAATTGGAGGCATCCACATGAACATGGAATGGCTTGTTCCAATCTAGTGTGGTCAAGATTGGTGGTGAACATAATCTTCGTTTAAGCTCCTGGAAGGAATTCTCACATTCATCAGTCCACTCAAAGTTATTCAGAAGTCCGTACATGGGCTTTGCAATGACAACATACATATGAATGAACCGGCGGTAGTAACCACAATGCCCCATGAAAGCCTGTACTTCCTTGACGTTCTTTGGCCTAGGTAGTTCTATGATAGCTCTCACTTTCTCTTCGTCAGTGGATATACCGTTCTTAGACACTATGTGTCCTAGAATTTTGCCTTGCCTAACCATGAAAACACACTTTTCTGGGTTCAAGCAGACTTGATATTCTCTACATTTATCAAAGATTTATCTGAGTTCAGGTATATGGGTCTGTCTAATGTTGGAATGAGTGCACAGATCATCAACATAGACTTCCAAATTCTTCCTCAAGAACTCTTTAAACACGTGACACATCAATCTTTGAAAGGTAGCAGGTGCGTTAGTAAGCCCGAATGGCATTACCCGAAAGGCAAATATGCCCCACTCTGTGGCAAAAGCCGTCTTATGTTGATCCTCTGGAGCAATGGCTACTTGATTGTAGCCCGAAAACCCATCTAGGAAGTTGTACACTTCTTTGCCTGCTACCCTTTCTAATAGATGCTCAGTGATAGGAAGCGGATAATTATCTCTGATAGTGGCTGCGTTAACCTTCTTCAAGTTAATGCACACTCGTAATTTGTCGTTCTTCTTGGGCACCACTACAATGGGGGATACCCATTTAGTGTGCTCAATTTCATAGATAAACCCGGCTTCCACCAAGCGGTCTATCTCCTCTTTAATCTTGGCAGCGTAGTTGTCGTTGTATGTGTAGGGCTTCTGCTTAGAGGGTCTGGCATCTGAGGTCATGGGGATTGTGTGTGAGCATATGTCTGGGTCAACACCCTTCAGATCCTTGTAGCTCCAAGCGAATACATCTATGTATTCTCTTAGCAAGGCTATTAGCTCTTGTTCTTCCTCTTCTGTCAGGTCATGGCCTATGTACATGCATCTTTCTTCTCCTTCTTCGATGGCTACAACCACTTTCTTCGTGGTTTCTTTGTTATCATAGGCCTCCCCCGATTGCACCTCTCGTTTAGGCATTCTGATCAGGACTCTCCTGTCATCTATCTGATACTTCTTAAAATTTTCTAAGACCTCAAACAAAGATTCCTCCTCTTCTTGTGTGACTTCTTTCTTCTTCCTTTTCTTTCCTTCTTCCTTAGGGGCTACATGTGTGACTAGCCTTACATCATTTGTAAGCTCTCCGTGCCTCTAGGGTTGAAATTCTACTTCATAGAAGTATTCTTCGTCTGATGCAAAGGGTGGGTCCATAATGATGGACTCTAGATCGGAGTCACTCGCATCCTCAAATGCATCAGGGCTAGGTTCACACTCTTCTAACACTGCCTCTCCCATGATTGGCTCTATGGAGAAGATTGAAAGGTCATAGCCATCCTCATCATAGTGGGGTGTCCATTGTTCTTCATTGATGGCTACATCCATTGTTGCTAGAATTTCTACCCAGCCGTGGGGTTCAAATTCCTCGTCAGGAAAGACTACAGGTGCATAGGCTGGGTCTTGAATTGATCTATGTGTTTCTTTTGCACCTATATCTCTGGCCTTTTCTCTCTTCTCTTCTTCTACTGCTACTTTGCACATCCATAAGTGGGTGTCTTCCTGCATCCATGAGGATCCTGATCCTATGGAATGCACTGATTCTGTATCATCCTTGGCTCTATGGATGGGATTCCATTGGATAGGAGGGACATCTCTATGAGAGTAATCTTTGAGATTCACTTTGGTCGTGACACCTAAGTGTTGCAAGTATAAAGAATTGGATCCCCAGTCCTGTACCACTTGCAAGTGTCGCATAAAGGGTCTTCCCAAGATCATTTCATAGGCATGATTTTTGCTAAAATCACATATAGCAAATGTATGCTCGAACTTGACACCACACGTGGTGAGGGTTACTCCTTCTAGCAGCCCTAAGGGTCTCTCTAGACGACCATCGGCCATTTGTAATTTCATCCTCGTGGGCCTGAGTGCTGGCTTGCCCCAACGCTTCCATAGGGAAGTGGTAGCAATTGCAACACCTGCGCCTGAGTCCAGAATGGCCTTAGTGGTGTATCCTTGATGGGTGATAGGAAGATATGTGTTTCCCTCTTCGCCCTCACTCATGTCTCCTATCTTGTCCAATGGTATTTCTAGCACTGTTCTCTGGGATCCTACCTAGGAGCGAGGGTTTGCTATCTTGGGTACTTGTTTGGCTACATGTTTCCATAGCTCTGGCCTTACTTTCCTTCTAAGGTGAGGTTGCACTGTACTTTAGTGTTTTTCACTACCTCTGTGTTCCTAGGTATGACTGAGTCCTCATTTCGTACCATGACCGTGGGTGCTCTCATACAAGTAGACTTAGCTTCCCATGGGCCTGTGAAGTGGGGTAATTCTTGTAGAGAGTTAGACTCAAAGTCTAATCTTTCCTGGGATTGGGTGCTCTCTTGCTCCTCATAAATGGATGGGATGTCTTGTGGGAATTGGTCGTGTGCATCATCCACAAGTTCAATGGGTGGAGGGACTTCACTTTCTTTCGCCCATTTGTCTTCTTGAATCTCTCGTAGGAATTCTGGTGTGAACCGATTCATGGAGGATGATGTGTCTGGCTCCGTAGAGTTAGGCACATAGGCTTCATGGGCAGGAAGACTTGCTCTTTCACTTGCCTTGTCCTTATGTTGAGAGGCGGGTTCCTTTTCTGATTATGTTGAGAGGCAGGTTCCTTTTCTTCTGTAGCTGCATACTTTACAGGGATCATATTGGATGGAGCTGGAGGTTGTTGGGCTAACATAGGCTGAGGCCTTTGTTGGGCCTGATATTGTGGTTGGTAGGTTTGTTGGGGCCTAGCATACTGCTGTGGTGGGTATTGACTCTGGTATCTGCCTTGTTGATATGGCAGAGGGTAGGTTTGCCTAACCGCTTGCTTATTGTATGGACAGTCTTGTGCTGTGTGATTTGTGTATCTCCGTTCTATGGTACAATATTGGCTACTCGGATTTACTCGGGGTTGAGCCGTAATGGGACATGCGTTCGCCATATGGTCACCACCGCAAGTATAGCACCTCTTTACTGGGGCAAACCTTGGGATTTGTTTGCTAGAGACACCTAGTTTTTGTGCCACTTTCTCAGCGAGTTCCTCAATTGATGTGGATTGCGTGGAAGAAAGGCTAGAGGCACTATCTGAATCTTTGTATATTTTGGAAAGCTCTAACTCCTCCCCTAGGTTATCCTCGATGTCGATGCACATGCGTACACACTCTTCTATACTCCTAGGGTCCTTCAGATAGACATATGACCTCAATTTGGTACTTAGCAATCCATCCAAGAACAAAGCCACTTGCTTAGCTGGTGTGGGTAGCTCCAAAACAGGGGATATTGCCTAAATCTTCTTCCTGCAAGTCTCACAGTCTCTTGAGGGGTTTGCTTGAAGCTGTGAATCAATGAGGAGGTATTATGTCTTATGCCACTCTTAGAGAATTCAATAATGAAAGCCTCTAGGAGTTGGTCTATACTCCTGAATTGTCTCTCATTCAATGGTTGAAACCACGTATCGGCTGTGTTCCTAAGGGTTGGACCAAAGGCATTGTACTGCGTGAATAGATCCTCCACTTGTGCAGCTCTCAAGACTTGCCTGAACTCAGCCACATGATCATAGGGGTCTCCAGTGCCATCGAAGTAGTTTTTCATGGACTTAACTAGTTGGGTCGGTCTCAGGGTCCTCGTGTGCTCTCTCGGTCTTGGTAGAGGGAATTCATCCGCATTCCTTCGGTTCCCTAGGGCTCTATGTCCCTCAGGTTCCACTCTATTTGTTTCCGTTCTCGTTCTTCCTCTTCCCAAGGAGTTGGCAAAGCTTACCTCAGGTCTGTCTCTCTGAACTCCATGAGCCTGGGAGGTACTAGCTCCAAGGTGACCATGGGACACATTCGATCTTGGTTGGGGGAAAACGAATTCACCCTTCCAAGTGTAAGCATGCCTATCATGTTCTGTAACCACAAAGATCCTCTCTGAAGCGTGATCTAGGTAGGTCACTCTGCCTGGGCTATCTGGATCTTTAAACTCATAGATCATAATTGTTCCTACATCAATTGGCCGATCAGATTTATACCTCCAAAAGGCTTCGTCAGTCTCTCGGTTCAGAAGCAGATCTATGCTCTTGTTGTCCTGGGGAACCCACTCGGGATTGAGGATTCTAGTAAGAACAAATTTCCCTCGAGGGGTCCTGGGCTCCCCTCCTACGTTCCCTTGTTCTAGGTCATCTATGTCCGTCTCAGGGATCACATTCCCAAATTCATCTGTCCTCTCTGGGTGACTAGTGACCACATATATGGTTCCCTCTTTATCAAGGTATGCACCATTTTCAAATCTGACAGCAGGGTGCTCTAGCCCAATAGATTGGTCTGGGTTTTTGATTTGGACCACGGATCTTCTTAGGCCGTCCTCATAGATGCTAGCACCTAATCAGTTGGTCCTAAGGTATTCCAGCTGCGTCTTGTAAGGGCCTTCTACCCTGTGCAAGTATGGCACTCCTGAACTTCTCGTAGGTCTGTCCATGCCTTGAGACATCTCTGATTCACTAGTCTCAGAGCTAGGGTAGTATGAGTGGTGGCTCAACTGCTGGGCCCAAGACCTAGCAGTGTGGTTGACACTAGCCTCTCAAGACCTAAGACTTTGTCTATCTCTCCCTAGATGTCGCCCTGATCTAAGGTTCATAAGCCTAATTGAATAGCCCAAATTTGCCCAAGTACAACCTCGTTGCTGAGTTCTTTTGTATCCGTTACTTGATTCTTTTTTAGTTGATTACCGTGTTAATGTTCTTGTCTAATATCAAGTCGTCAGGTATACTTGAGTGTATTTCCGCACTTGAAGTTGATCGTTCCACGTTAAGTTCTTTTCCTCTTAAGTTCTCGATCGTACAAAGATTATGTCGTTAGCTTGAACTTGAATATTTAGGTATTCTTCAACTTGATAAATGCCTATCGCCGCCTTGGCCTATTCCTATCACTAGTCGTTCTTAGCCTAAGCTAGGAATTGACAGAGGGAGTTGAGAGTTTCCAACCTTTTGTTTCCTTCTTGGTTGCCCTTGAATGCCCAGGAAGCGTGTTCCCAAGCTTGCACTTACTCTTGCTTAGAATGCCCTTTGATGCTCTCAATAGATCTGTAAGAGTTCCAAAGTTAGCTCAAGACTTAAATTCCAAAGACAAAACCAATCACTTTCATTCATGTAACAAAAACACCAATTTGCACAGTGATTTTTTTGGAAAACAATTCTAGAGATCCTTGAATTTTGTTCCCCTTTGGTATGGTCAACTTCAAAATACCCTATCTAATAATCCTGATCTTAATTTAACCGTAACCAATGGATGTTTTGGTTGTACTCCCCACGAGTTTTCCAACAAGACAAGAATCACAGCAAACGGATTTCGTATGAGAAAGTTATGTCAGTTCAGGGTTTTGGAGTTAAAACAGGGTTCAAACAGGCTGACAGATCATAGGATTTTTCTCAAAAACACATGTGTGGGGACCTCACAAATCACTAATGACTCTCTAATTATGCCCAAAATTCCCCAAGGACTTGGAAAAATTAACCCTAAAATTTTGGCCAAAAAGCCTGTCAATCGTGATCGACAGGTCTGTCAATCGCGATTGACAGAGGTGTCCGTTGGGGCCTGTCGATCGCGATCGACACGTCAGTCGCGATTGACAGTGTGAATCGCGATCGACAGAGTTGGTCGTGGGTCCTTTCAATCGCGATCGACGGTGTCAATCACGGTCGACACTTTTTCCGGGATTTCTGTCGTAATTTTAGTCAATCGAGAATGTGTCCGTCGTGATGGACACATGGCTACGCGAAAAAGTCAATCAATCGTTGAAATTCGGTCGGTCGCGATCGACGGTGTCAATCGCGACTGACAGAGGTGTCGGTCGTGGCTGTCGATCGCGATCGACGGTGTCAATCGCGATTGATAGGGTCCTATGTGGTAGTCAATCGGTCGTTGGGTCTGTCGGTCGCGATCGACAGAGTCTGTCGATCGTGGCTGTCGATCGCGATCGACGGTGTCGGTCGTGATTGACAGAGAAACACGGAATTTTTCAATTTTGTTTAGTGATTTGGAATGTGCTCTTTGTGCTTGTCCTAGTGGTGCACTTAGTTTTACCAATTGGTCGAATTTTCTGTCGATTGCGATCGATAGAGGTCGGCAACACACAGACAGTTTCTGAGTTTTCCGTACCTGCGCAGCGTGCTAGAGATGATGATACAGCTAGATCCTACAAGAAAACTCAACAAACATGCAAAAACATTGCACACAATATTGCTCTCTCGCTCTCTCTCACAAGTGGAATGAGGGAAATGAGGTGGAGAAGGTGATATGATCAAAACTGAAAATTTTCGCGATGATGGACATGGCGGTGGGAGATGGTGATGATGATGATGGTGATGATGATGGTGAGGTAAGAAAGAGAAAAATAAGAAAAGTAACGAGATTACCTACAATGCCAACGTCTCAAATCTACGTCTTACCATCACACGCTCGTCCTCAAAGCTCGATCCCCGGCAAACGGCGCCAAAATTTGGTGTAGCTCAGTGATGAGTAGCACCTCCTTTGATGTCAATTCGGGAAGACGTGAGGATGGTATGAAGACCCCGAGCAAGTGAAGGCACAAGTGCGTGAGTGAGAAGCACTCTAACATGCACACACATACACGCACACGCGCACACACGGCAGCAATGGATTTCTTAGATTACTTTCAAAAAGCTCTTACAAGTTCAAATCAATTACAAGCTAACCCCAAAAATGAGCTCTCTAGCTCTATTTATAGTTTTTTACTAGGTTTTGGCCGTGTCCAGACCTAGTGTCCGGCCTAGTTAAAAATTAGGTTCTCTACCCTATTTGGAGGTTCAAACGAAGTCTAAAAAATGTGAAAACTGACAGGTAGATACTTCTAAAGCTCCTCAAGCTCAAGGACTCCTTGGCTTGCACAAAATGGAGCTACAAAAATAAGAAACGGTATTTACAATGATTGTTAGTGATGAAAATCACTATTTTTGTAGGGATTCTACTATCATGTTGACATACATTTCTTGGAGCTCCCTACTTGCTCCTTCTCCTTGCGTGTCCACCTCTTTGATATGCGTTAGTATCCTGAAAAAATATTGGCCTACTTGCCAGATCGTCGTTGACTGCTCTGTCTGCTTGTGCTTTCTCTTCTCTCTGACTCTCTTCGTAAGCTTCCTTGCCTTGTGAGTCCTTCAGTTCCAACACCATGTTGTCCAACCTTGCTCTGAGACCATTGTGAAGAGATGGATAGGTATGTGCTTGAAGATAAAGAGGTGCTGCAAAATCCTTGATCTACACCAGCCAAATGAACTCCAGGAGTATATGGTGGGCCCTTTTAGCTTGCCAATGGATGTATTAGAGACACTATGTACCTTGGAAGATCACTCTCAAAAAGATAGATCAAAACAGATAAGTTGGAGTTAGCTCAGAGGTGAAGAACTTGCTAATTTGGTTCATACACTTGTCTAGTGTTTTGCATAATTCTTTGAGCACAACAGCAATTAACTTAATTCCTCTTGGGGAAGTCTAGTTAACTTAAAGAGCGAACTTTCAAGAGTAAAATCATAAAAGATAATGAACCAAACACTGAGAATGATGTTTAACAAGTGATGACATCATCCTGATTTTCACGGGCTGCTATAGTAATGAGACCATTGAGCAAAAAAATGAACATAACTCAAGATTTAGGGACTCAATGATTATGAAACTTTGTATGCTTATACTAGACAGTATGGTGAATCCAAAAAACGTTAAATAATTGAATTTGGGTAAGTAAACACTGAGAAATAGCTGTGACAAGATGAGTAAAAAGTCGGGTACTTGATAGAGAAGTGAAAATGAACAGACAGGGTTGACTTCAACTGAACATAACTGAAGATTTCAATACCCAAATGCAATGAAAATTGATGAGCATATAGTAGACTTATAGAGCTAACTTTAACAAGTTAAATCACTGAAAATCATGCACCAAGCTCAAAGAAACCATCTCTGCAATCTGACTGAGAAAACTAAGAGATATGGCAGTGAGTAGTACACTTCACAAGAACATGGAAATATGAACTCAAATGATCATAAAAATGAAAGTATTTTGCTTGTACAATACAATGGACTTACTGATACATATGTGTGCCTTGGAATCACACCTTGATATGGCATAAAGCTCAGCTCTTGGAGGTCTTCACATAAGTCTCTCTAACCATGACTAAAATTGCCATCTATTTATAGTTGACTTTGGGAGGCTAACTTCCCTCAATCACTCTCCAATCAATTAGTGATTGATTTGATTCTCTATCTACCATAAATCACGAATTTGTGGCTCCTCTTTCCCTTTTTGATCAAGTGGACTCAACCACCTAAGATTCTTTCACTTTTACATTAAGTAAAATCCTGAAAAGTTACAAGCGGTAGTTCACAAGTGAACTTTACATTGTCTTCATTTTAAGGCTTCTTCTATGACTTTGTGGGACTCAAGCTAAAACGTAGGCTTCTCATAGACTTGCTCGAACAAGATCAGGAAGACACCTAGGGAGAGACCATTGAAGTATTAGATCATCCGAGGCTAGTGTCAACCATACCATTAAGTCTTGGGCCCAACAACTTAGCGATTATCCCTATATTCTTGGTTCAGAAACAAGTGACTCTCAGATGTCGTATGGCATGGAGAGACCCGTAGGTAGCTCAGGAGTGGTGTACCTAAAAAAACTACAGGGTCCTTACAAGACTCAACTGGAATATATCAAGACCAACTGATTTGGTGCCTGCATCTTGCAGAGGATGATTTGAGAAGAGTTGTTGTCCAAATTAAAAACCTCGATCAACCTATTGCACTAGAACATCTTGTAGTCAAATTTGAAGATGGTCCATACATAGACAAAGAAGGAACGATGTATGTAGTCACCACTCAACAAGACAGGACAGACAAATTTGGAAACATAATCTGAGAGGCTAAAATAGATGACATAGAGCAAGGGAACCTAGGAAGAGATCCAAGAACCCCCCGAGGCAAATCGGTCCTAACTAGGATAATCACTGGAGAGTGGGTTCCCCATGACAATAAGAGCATAGACATGCTCCTAAACTGAGAAATAGATGATGCCTTCTAGAGGTATATTCTTGAATAGCCTATTGAAGTGGGAATGCTTACCATCTATGAATTCAAAGATCCAGATACCCCAGGAAAAGTGACCTACTTAGATAATACCTTAGAAAGGGTCTTTGTGGCCTTGTAGCATGGTGGGCATGCCTACACTTGGAAGGGAGAACTTGTTTTTCTCCAACAAAGATCCAATGTCTCTTATGGTCACCAAGGAGCTGGAACATCCCAGGCTCATGGAACTCAAAGAGAGAGGAGTAGAGATAGACATGAGGTGAGCTTCATTAACCCATTGGGAAGAGAAAGGACGAGAACAGAGATGGATAGAATGGAAAATGAGAGACATAGAGACCCAAGGAATCAAAGAAATGGGGATGAATTCCCTCTAACAAGGCCTAGAGAACACAGTAGGACCTTGAGGCCTACACAATTGGTCAATTCCATGAAGAATTGTTTCGATGGTACAAGAGACCCTTATGACCGTGTGGCAAAGTTTATGCAAGTCTTGAGAGTTGAGCAAGTTGATGACCTATTCACATAATACAATGCTTTTGTTCTAACACTCAAGAACACTTCTCTTACATGGTTTCACCCACTACATGAGAGGCAATTCCAAAACATCGACCAACTGCTAGAAGCCTTCATCACAAAGTTTTCTAAGGATGACATCAGACACAATACATCCTTGCTGATACATAGCTTCAAAGAGACACCTCAAGAAATGGTCAGACTTGCAGGAAGAAGGTTCAGATAATACGTAGAGAGATGTCGAGTGTTAGAGTTACCCACTTCAGCCAAACAAGTGGCATTATTCTTAGATCGATTGTTAAGTACGAAATTGAGATCTTATGTGTACTTAAAGGACCCTAAATCCATAGAAGAGTGAGTACACATATGCATAGACATTGAGGATATTCTAGGGGAGGAATCAGAGCTTTCAGAAATCTATAAAGATTTAGATAGCTCTACTAGCCTCACATACAAACCATCTACATCTATAGAGGAACTTGCAAAGAAGGTCGCTCAGAAGTTAGGAGTCTCTAGCAAACAGATACCTAGATTTTCCCTCATAAAATGATGCTATGCCTATGGCGGAGACCATATGGCTAATGTGTGTCCAATTATGGCTCAACCCCAAGTGAATTCGAGCAGCCAATATTGCACCATAAAAAAGAGGTACACTAACCACACCGCACAAGGCTACCCTTACAACAAGCAACCGGTTAGACAACATTATCCACAGCTATATCCACCACAAGGGAGATATGAGAACGAGTACCTGCTACAATATGGTAGGCCCCAACAACCCTACCAACTCCCTATCAAAATCGCAATAAAGACCTCAACCCGTGTTGGCTTAACAACCTCCACCTCGAGCCAATGTAGTCCTAATAAAGTATGCAATCACTGAAGAAAATCGGAATAGAGCCTTTGTGCTTATATCATCCTTGCTTTCAAAAAGTGACCCGAATGATCATAGCCCATATTGATAGTCCCCAGGCTTACTATACGCAGTTAGCTGAGCATAAGGAATCATACTATTATGAAGACCCTAGTGAATCTAGTGGGGATCCCAAATATGCTAATGTCATGTACACAAATCCTAACGCTAGAACCCAACCTCGATAGTTGAGACCCTAGCACCTAGAGGACCGTGCTTTAGGTGCCAAGGTGATCACTTCATTTGTGAATGCCCTATACCTGCACGTATGCGATCCTAATCACTAAAAATTCAAGGTTTTTGTCCAGATTGTGGAACGGGCACCTATTACAAGATTGCCTAAGAACCCCAACAATGTACCAAAGATCATTCCTATAAATTTCATTGGATTAGTGGTTGATTCTACTATAAGTGTGACTTCCACTACCCCAGTGCACGTAGTCACAAGAGCAAACTCATTACAAAAAAACCAAGACTTAAGCCAAGAAAAGAGTTCTAAGCTTAGTGAGACAGAGAGCCTAACCAAGAAAAAGACAAAAGCGTGGAGAGAAAGCCATGAAAGAATGAAGGGAAAATGGTCGAAGAAGATGAGAGAGCTTAAGGAAAGCCTACAAGTAACAAAAGCCAAAATAATATAAATCACATCTCAAATGTACTCTCACATAAACCCACCACCATCCAATCACCCTCACATAACCCCACCACCACCATCTAGAGTACGATCAGTTGTAGCCAATCCCACTCTCGAAGACCTAGACATGATGCTTAAAGCATATTAGGTCAGAATCCACGACAGGTGAAACGTAAGAGATCATGAAAAATGTTACCCTAGGGTGGACTTAGAGATTGAAAGAACAAATCTTTTTGCTAAGATGGTATACAACTCAAGTTCGACCCACTTGGAGGGGGGACCAGTCAAAGAACTAGGCATACACCTCAACCAGTGTCCATGGTGCAACCATCTCCAAATCCTAAAGTGAAAGCAACACATTTCAAAGGAGGTTCAAAAGAAGATATGGATTCTCACATTGCTCAATTTGAAATAAAGTAGAAAGCAAATGGATACGACACAATATACAATGATGCAATAAAACTCGAGCAATTCGTGGCTACAATAGAAGGTAGAGCAATGACCTCAATATGTTATTGCTCATTTTTCTATGTATGATACATTAAAAACAACATTTTTACAATGATTTAGGAAAGAAAAGACTCCCTCTGATGTGTTGAGGAAGTTGAGAGCAATTAGACAAAAGAACATGTTAGTGGAAGACTATGCTCAAAAATTTAGAACTTTGATGGAGAGATTACAAGGCAACAAGAAACCCACCGACAAGATGTTGGTAGTTACTTCCTAAAAGGATTAAGGAGTAGCATTAGGCATGCAGTGGCAAGTGTCGATATAGCTAATGGTTTTAATGTGTTAGTGTTAGCAGCTGCAAGAGTAGAAAGAAGATTTGGCAGATCTAAGAAGAAGCATTCTGACTCTAGTTCAGATGTTGAATCCAATTCCGAATCGGAGTTAGAAAAAGGGACGAGTGATTCAGAATCGGAGAGTGAAGATGAAGAAGTTGTGGTAAGAAGACATCACAAACAAAAAGGTAAGCAAAGTAAAGAGGAAGCTTTAATTAATAGACTAAAGAAACATGGATATTCAATAATAGATCCCAAGGAAAAAAGGTTTTGTGAAATTTTTGACAAAGAAGGACATACCACAAGTTAGTGTTGGTATAACCCAAAGCATCGCTAACAAAATTCA
Source organism: Ceratopteris richardii (assembly GCA_020310875.1). NCBI lineage: Eukaryota > Viridiplantae > Streptophyta > Polypodiopsida > Polypodiales > Pteridaceae > Ceratopteris > Ceratopteris richardii. The sequence goes on from CM035431.1 coordinate 42,607,429, forward strand.
AGACATGACAATAGGAATAATAATGAAGTGGCAGCAAATTAGGCCATTCCAGTTCAAGGACGAGGTGGTTTTCAGAGGCAGCAACAAGGAAGACCTCTATGGAGAGATTAGGGGAACCGGCAGGGAAATTATCAGGGTAATCAAAAAGGGAATCAGTAGGGCAGACCACCTAGAGTGATTCCATGTGGATAGTGCTCGACACTAGATCATTGGATTGGGCCTAATTGTCCTTTATGGGTTAAGCACACAGAGGAAAGGTGTATACCAATTGTTCGCTATAATGAGAATAACCAACAAGGGCAACAGCAACAACAACAAGATCAACAAGCTGCTTAGGTGAATGTTATAGTAATAGATTTATCAGATCAAGAATTTTGTAATGATCTAGGTGCAAGTACATCAGGAACTCAAAATCAGGATCATGAAAATCAGTGGAATTGTGATTGTAACCAATGCGCTTTAGTTAAGGATGTGGATGTTTTTGGCAGTTACAAGGTCAAAAAATAAAGGCCCTATTGATTAACATAAGCAAAGATAGATTCAGGTCTAGGTGCAAAAATCGATCTAGCAGGATCAACAAAAGCAGGTAGAATTTCAAATTTTATCCTAGGAAGATGATGATGGGACATCTATACATAGAATAAAGAAGGATGATAAAATGAACTCCAGCAAGAGCTAAACAATGATTGGTTTGAGATAATAATTAGTTCTTATTTGCAATTATCCTTGGATCAGTTGTTATCATTAGTGCTAGCTTTCATAGAAATTTTTTTGAAAAAAGCTGATTGGGCAACAATTAGAACCAGCAAATAAACAAGTACCTTCAACATCAGCTAATAATATTGATCTATCTGATCATTTGGACTTTGTAGTTCTAGTAATTCAGGCACAATATAAACAAAGAAGACTTGTTGAGGTTTTGCTGGATGACGGATCAGGAGTGAATATATTACTTGAACATATATTTAAGGAAATGGGGAATGGGGCTTTGACAAGTGAAGATGGTAGATCAGACAAGAGTCCAACCTTTGGGCATTCTGAAGCAGCAGTAGATAATAATTGCAAGGATGTCATTCATGGTTAATTTTGTTGTAATTCAAATGTCTAAGTCTAACTATCTATATGAAATGTTGTTAGGGAGGCCTTGGTTCAGGTTGGCTAAGGTAAAGCAAGAGTGGGGGTTAAATGTGGTTGTGATCAAGAAAGGTAAAAAGCAGGTCACAATACCAATGAAAGGTAGAAGAAATATGTCGGTAAGAAAAAAACCACTGATGGCTCAGACCATTAGTTTAGTAGACGAGATAGAAGATGATGAGGAGGAAGAATTTTTGAAGGCAAATCCAACAATGGTACCAGTATTGGAGGTAGACATGGAAGGAGTATTATCAAAAGATGAGGATCAATTGGAGCATAAAGGTGAACAAGGTGTAGGTGATACATTGGAAGGTACATAGCTGAGATAGATGTTTGAGCACAATCTAGAAGTTTTGACTCAGCAGAGGTTGGAGCAGCAAGAAAAGGAGGTAATCAATCTGGCTAAAAAAATATATGAATAAAAATATGCAAGGTCAAGTATAGTAAAGGAAGATGAATTTCAAGAAGTTAATTTGGGAATTGATGTTGAACCAAAGATGGTTAGAGTAAGCAAAGAAATAGAAGGCTACTTCTTGGAAGATCTGATTTGTTTGCTGAAGGAGTATGTTGATGTATTTTCTTGGGATTACTCACAGGTGAAAGGCATAGACCCAGATCTACATCAACATAGAATTAATTTAAAGAAGGATTCAATTCTAGTTATGCAGCAAAGGTATCGAATGAGTCCAAATTTTGCAAAATAGGTTAAGGAGGAAATTGATAAGTTATTGGAAGTTGGATTCATCAAACTAGTTAATCAAGTAACATGGTTATCTCCCATCATAATGGTTCCTAAAAAGAATGGGAAGTTGAGGATTTGTGTGGATTATAGGAAATTAAATGCAGTGACAATTATGGATCCCTTCTCAATGCCATTTTGTGATGTAGTGTTTGATACAGTAGCTGGACATGAAATGTATAGTTTTCTAGATGGATTTTCTAGCTATAATGAGATTCGCATTGCTAAGAAGGATTAGCACAAGACTACATTTATTACAAAATTTGGTGCATATGTCTTTGCAGTCATGAGCTTTGGATTGAAGAATGGACCACCTTTGTTCAATTACGTGGCACATAAAGTTTTTGAGCCTTACTTGTAGGCTTTTATGCAAGTTTTTTATGTCTTTTTAGTATCTGGAAAAACGATACAACATCTACTACATCTAAAATCTTGTTTTGACAGATGTAGAAAATTCAAAATGGTGTTGAATCCGTTCAAGAGAGTCATTGTTGTGAAGAGTGGTATCTTATTGGGCCATGTTATTTCTCAAGAGGGAATGGCTATTGATGTTAAGAAAATTGAAGCCATTAGGATAGTGAAAGCTCCTACAAATGTAAAGGAAGTAATGAGGTTTGTTGGACAAATCAAGTGGCATGCTAGGTATTTGAGGTACTTTGCTAACATCTCATTACCTTTGACACATTTAACAAAGAAAGATGTTCCCTTTGTATGGGCTGAGGCTCAAAAGAAGGCTTTTTAGTTATTCAAGAAGATGGTTTTCGTCACCCAATTTTGCAGCCTCTAGATTGGTCTTTACTGTTTCACATATTTGTAGATGCATGGGATGTAGTAGTGAAGTAGTGTTGATGCAACAAAAAGAGAGAGGATGGTATAGAATAGCTTATTATGCAAGTAGAGTGTTGTCTTCAGCAGAAAGGAATTATCCGGTTACTGAACGTGAAGCATTGGCAATGTTATATGCTCTTAATAAATTCAACCATTACTTGTTGGGTAATAAAGTGGTTTTCCATGTAGACCACTAGGCTTTGGTATATCTGATCAAGAAACCTCTATTAATAGGAAGATTGGCAAGATGGATGCTTCTATTACAAGAATTTGATTTTTTTTATTATTCATACTCCAGGTAAAGAGCATGCAATGGCCGATTATTTCAGTAGATTAGATTCAAGGGACCAGTAGGAGTAAATGATGAGATTCCAAATGTGGAGTTATTTAATGCTCAGATTGTTGACTCTGATTCTTTGTATGATCAATTATTAGCATTCTTAATAGATGGAGTATTGCTTCAACAGTTTACACTTGATCAGAGAAAGAAATTTTCTTTGAAAAGTAGGCCTTATTTATTCATAATAGGTGCATTGTACAAAAAAGGGGTGGATCAAGTGATTAGAAGATGTGTACAAGATTTTGAGCGACCAACTATTTTGCAGGAAGCACATTTAGGACTAGCAGGAGGACACTTATCAAGGTATATTACAGATAAAAATATTTTACAAGCAGGGTTGTGGTGGCCTATAGTACTAAAAGATGCTCATGAATTTGCCAAGAGATGTGTTATTTGTCAAAAAATAGGTCAACCAAGTAATTGAGATCGGATGTCTGATCATCTAGTTTTGCCATTGGATCCATTTCAAAAATCGGGCATGGATTTTGTTGGGCCTATCAAGCATATTACACAGTGTGGGAATAGATATATTTTAGTGGCAATGGATTATTGCACAAAGTGAGTGGAAGCAATAGCACTTAAGGACAACAAGGTAGTGAGTGTTTCAAAGCTTCTCTACCACAATATCATGACTAGGTTTAGTTGCCCAGTAGAGTTAGTAAGTGATAGAGGAGCTCATTTTTTTAATGAATTCATTTTAGTTCTAATAAGAACACATTTGATTATGCACAAAAATCCTACAACCTACATCGATAGGGAAATGTTCAAGTGGAAAGCACTAATAAGACTTTGCTACATATTCTTAAAAAATTAGTGCATGATAAGCAGAAAAATTGGGATTTGTTGTTAGACTTAGCATTGTGGTCATTCAGAACAGCTTTTAAGGTAACAACAGGAATGATACCATTTAGATTGGTGTATGGCTTAGAAGTAGTAGTCCCAATGGAGTTTGTGGTCCCAAGTTTGAGAGTAACAACATAAAAGATGTCTCTTGAATTATCGGTCAAGCATCGGAGTAAGTATCTTCTTCAAATGGAGGAGGATCATTTAGTTAGTGCATACATAACGGGGGTAATAAAAAAGGAAACAGGCTTGGGTCAATATGAATGTAAAATTCAAGTTATTTCAAGTTGGAGATTGGGTGATGGTGTACAACTCTAAATTAGGGCCACATCCAGGAAAGCTCACCCACAAGTATAAGGGTCCATATTAGATTGTTCAAGATTTAGGTCAAGGGACTTTTCTGGTAGCTGATGTGTTCGGCATGAGAATGGAAAAACCGATCAATGGATTTCGTTTGAAGAAATTTCAAGGGAAGCCACTGCACATGGATTGGTTGTCCTCTAATTTAGTACATGTGATGTTTAATTCAGAAAATCAAATTAGCAACATTAGTGATCACAGAAGTAAGAAGGCCTATTTCTCTACATTTTTCTGAGTGGTTGCATGCTTTCTTGGAAATTATTGGTTTAAGATTACCTTAAGTACATTCTTAAGACTATATTGGTCTGCATATGTTGATTTGAGGTTGAGGGTGGTACTATTCAGAATTTACTCGATCAAATTTTACTCAATCGGATCTTGCTCAATTGGATTTTACATGGCAGGAATTAGAGGATCTTGGTATGTTTGAAGCTACTCAATCGGATCTTGCTCATTTGGAATTTACTCAATCGGACTTTGTTCACTTCAAAAAGTTCAGATTGATGTTTGTTCATGTGGATGGTGCTCTATCAGAGTATTTATCATCGAAAATTTGTCAATGGAAAAAGAAAAGCGCAAAAATATTTTAAATCACTACATGGATTTGTGGGTAGAATTCAAATCATTGTGCAAAATTTTTGACGGATGTTATGAATTATGGAAAGGTGGTGTTATGTGTGTGAATAGTAGTGTCGTACCATTATTTGATGTTGGGTTTGCGCTATCACAATAGAGTCCTGCATTTGAAGCGGATTTTTACGTGTGCACAAGGAAGATGATTAGTCTCGCTTTTGTGGTTCCAAGCACACACACGATAGAAATGAGGAGTAGAGCAGGCAGGAGAGAGGTGGTGACTCGTAAAGAAGAATCTTCTACAAAAGAGAGCGACATTTTGTTGCAAGAGGAAGAAGAAAAATGAACTCGAGAATAAGCACAAGTAGAAGCTTTAGAATGCATCCGATGAATGAAATTGCAAAGACAAGGTGGAGATGAGCCTAGGTCAGACACTTAGGAAGCTCCAGGATATCACATGGCCAGGTGCGAAGCATCAAGTGTACGTTCTCATAGAATAGTTGACCAAAGACCTTTTTTGACCCTAGCATTAGGGCAAGAAGAGATTACAAGGACTATAAGAGCTTTGACTGGCTCAAGAGCATCCATGAGTGCAGTTTGACTTTCTTACTATCAAGAATTGCAATTAAAAGTCAATCCTACAGAAGCATATCTCATAGGAATGGGAGGTGTGGAAATCCCTTGCATGGGCGAGGTGGAACTTCCCCTCTACATTCAAGATGTTCTAATGACAGTCAAACTACTAGTGTGTCAAGACGAAGATCTCACCAAACCTCTTGTCTTGGGCCAAGACCGGATCTATGATCATGCAGTCAACTAACCTAAGAAGTGGACTCTTCACCTATGGGTGAATCAAAACTGCATCACAATTGAGTTAGAAAACCAAGCACTCAGGCAACTAGGAAAGGGACCCACTCCTGGTCCTTCAAGGAACCCACAGAAAGATAACAATGCTATTCTTTTCCAAAGTTTTGTGGTGTAGAAGAAATCCACTCATGGAGTCGCAAGGGCCAACAAGGAACTTTCTTCTTCTCCAAAGAGGATCCCTAGAAAACCAGCAAGGCAACACAAGAAGCAGATGCAATAGATAGTCAAAGGGCATCCTCGACTGGTGCAACATGGAGAAACACATGCAATAAAGCAAATCTCGATACACAAGGGTGAACAACCCTCTGCTCTAGAGACAAGATCTCAAAGATGCACCAAATGAACTAGTCATTCAAGGACTACAATGAAGGAGTATCCTAGGCATCAATCTAGATGCACCATTTCTATTTGGGTCCCAAAGCAGTCGATGAAGGTTGACCCCAATTCTAGACAGATCTAGGTGCCCAAGACCTACTTACGAGCCCAAATAACTTCACCTCAACTCAAAAGCTTGAATCAACACTCACAAGCACTCAAGGCACAAATCCCAAGGCAAACATCTACGCTCCACACCATCACATCTCCGATCATACCTAGGAATATCTGGAAATGGGTACCAAAATAGTACCAAATCCAAAATGATCTAATCCAAGAACCTTCATATGTAATCACTACAAAAAACTATGATCCCACAATAAATGTTTGGAGAATTAAACCCTATATCAAACCCCCTTACCCAATTTTGTAAATCAATCCTCATCAAAGTAGACACATGTTGAGTACAGTGCACATCCAAAGTATGCATCTAGGGAAATCACTAACCTACAAACTGACATTCACAAACATCATGAACACTTCGCCCACTAACCCCTAAACACTTCAAGTATCTATTACCGTTAGTGTCCATGTGAAAGGCCAAATGGCCATGGGACACTTCTTTGTATATGTTCTTTAATAAAACATATTGTAGCTCAGTGATGAGTAGCACCTCCTCTAATGTCAATCCGGAAAGACGTGAAGATGGTATGAAGACCTCCAACAAGTGATGGCACAAGTGCGTGAGTGAGAAGCACACTAACATGCACACACATACACACACACATGCACACACGGCAAGACAAAGAGAAAGACAATGGAGTTCTCTTAGATTACTTCCAAAATGCTCATACAAGTTGAATTCTATTACAATCTAACCTCAAAAATGAGCTTTCTAGCTCTATTTATAGTTTTTGACTAGCTTTTGGCCCGGTTTACACCTAGTGTATGGCCTAGTTAAAAATTAGGTTCTAGGGCCTATTTGGAGGTTCAAACGGAGTCTAAAAATCATGAAAATTGGTACGATGATACTTCTAATACTCCTCAAGCTCGAGGACTCCTCGGCTTGCACAAAATGGAGTTACAAAAAGGTGAAATGGTATTTACAATGAGGTAGAGTGACTAAATTCACTATTTAGGAAGTCTTACTTCATGGAAAAATTTGGATGGCCTACTTGCCAGATCTTCGTTGACTACTTTGTCTGCTTGTGCTTTCTCTTCGCTCTAGTTCCCTTCTTTGACTTTGTTGTCTTGTGAGTCTTGGGGTACCTTGACTGTCGCTAACACCCCCCCTCTCTCGCGTCTGTTGTCTCTGACAGACCCTTGTTGTGTGGACCGTCGGATGTAATACTCCACTACATCTTTTGCTAGGTGGTGCTCAGATAATCTCAGCCCTTTTTCCAAATCGGTGAGTAGGGCATCCTAGTCTACTAGCCCGGGAACTTCTGGATGTGGCATATGTAGCTTTTCTGAATGGAGGGCTTATTCCACAGCAAATAATTGCAATAAATGAGATGGTCTGGGAATGAATATCTCTAAATGATATTCCCAGAACCCTGTGATAAACATTTCTTCAAACGTCTGTTTGAAGCAGGCTGGTAAATACTTGACACGAGCATGCCACGCATAGACAACCTTGATAGATGGTGTGGTGCTCATATCATAAACAAGATCCTGATTTCCTTCATTAAATCTGAGAGCTGAAAGATAAGGTTCTTTGACATTCTTAAAGGTCCTGAAGGTAACCAGCATGAGCTCAAAGATTTTGAGGCACATCTGTGCCATGACATCTGGTATATTTTTGAATCGTACTCCCCAATGCTGAATCGTCAAAATCATGTATGCTACTCTGGGTTGGCCGTTAGGTGGTGCTAAGTACACGTAGTTTAGCCATACTTCGCATCCTTTGACTGTCAAAACTGTTTTGGTGTAGTCTGGCCAAGACCTTCTTCGAAAGACGGGGCAGTAGCAAGGATTATACTTGATATATAGAGGCATGTTATTCCACGTGCTTACCATCTCAGGGTAGGTTTCAAGGAGACGAATCCTCCAAGTAGGTTGAAATATATTCCCATGCGTGGCACTTGCAAGGATATCTTCTGGACTGTGTCATTGAGGTTGGTTCTTTTGTTGTGCGGTGCTTGATTTCAGCATTATAATCTGCCATTAGGACACAGAATGGAACATGTAAATCATCGGACGTGCCAATCCACCTATGATGGGAGAGGTTTTTGAAGTAATCCGATTTAATTACGACTTCTTCCAATCGGGACATAGATGCTATCTGTACTACAACTCTCTCGTCATGGGTTGCAGCAACCTTCTCTAACCTCTGCATCCATTCAGGGGCTTCGATCTCAATTGTGTCCATTCCTTCCTCCGTTTGCTTACCCCCTGGTGCAGGCATGGGAACATATGGGTCTTCAAAAGTCTCCTCCACTTCAGTTGGCACTAAGTCTTCAGGTTCTGATTCTATGAGGGGAGAGGGTTGACGCTCGTATTGCAGAACTTTATTCGTAGTTCTTCTAGTTGGCCTTGAAATGCTCTGGGTCGATTTCGTGCGGGGAACCTTCCATTGCTGCTTCCAAGTTTTCTTCGTTCTGTTTATGCAGTCTTTTATTCTCTTCGAGTGCTGCGGACATGTGCTTTTCTAGTAGGGCGAGGTTGCATCAAAGATTGAGATTGTCTGTTATCTGAGCGTGTAACATATCATCGAGTTGTTGTTTTTCTTCAGCCTCTAGATGGGGTGGATTGGCTACTAACTACTCATGTTGTTCCTATAAAGTGGCATATTGTTGTTGTAGTAGTCGCTTTTCCCTCTCTAAGTCAATGAATCTTCCTTGTAATGTTTCATGTCTTCTGAACAGACTTGTATGCTGAGCATCTAGGTGCTGGTAATGCTGTTGTAGTTGAGACATACACTGGTACATGTTATTAAATACATTATTAACAGGAGTGGATGCAGGAAAGGTGTTGAATGCAGAAGGGTAGGGAAAAGGGAATGGGAGTGTGTATGCTGTGTTTGAAAAGGGTGAAGTGGGTGGTGGGGGAATGGGAGATTGTGGAAATATGGGGGGAGGGGAGGTGCGGACGTGGGTGATACGTCCATGACATCATATGTGGATGCAGTCATGGGAGTGATTGTGAACATGGGAATTTTCGGTGTAGTGATGGTTGTGAATGTGTAAAGTGGTGTGTGTAGTTGTGAATATGAACCACCAGGGAGTGTGATTGGGGGAATGGGATTTTCAGCGGCTATAGTCAGAATTACAGTGTCAGTGGTAGTATTTACAATAGGGGTGGTGATAGGTTGTGCAGATTGTGAGGGTTGACTCACAGTCTGTGCTTCGGTATGGGAAGCGGACTCGTGGGCAGTGATAGTGGTGGTGACACTGGTAGTGGGAGGTGAAGATGGTGGAGTTGGAGGTAGGGGTGGTAAAGGGGGTGACGGGGGTGCACTTGAGGTATAGGCTTCCTCAGTGTCATGAATGATTTGAGCTGTGCCCGTGGTCGTGGATGTGGTGCCCTATGGTTCTGATACCAATACAGTCATTTGTTTCCTTGATAGAGGGGGACGTCTGCCGTATCTTCGCTCCGATCTTCGCGAGTGTGCAAGAGCGGTATGCACCATCTCAGGTACCCCCAATGCATCCGCAATCATGTCGAGGGTTGCCCTGTATTGCTCATCTATGCCTTCGTCTTCCAAGATCTGGTTCATCAGGGCCTTTCCTGCTGCCAAGGATAATTTGTGTTGCTCTTGAACTCGGTTGATGGTATCATACAGTCTCTTCAATTGCTTTGTATACATAGGGGCTCCTTCAAGTTCCTGTACCACTTCTTGCTCAAATTCATGCTCTTCTTCATCAGACAGTCCTTCTTGCTCATCCTCTTGCTCCTCTTCTGCATTCTCTTCTTCGACTTCATCCACTTCCACAACTTCTGGTTGTCTAGGATGGGGTTGGTCTGTAGCAGTTTGTTGCCCGCTTGCTTGCTCTGCCTCGACTTCCAAATTAACAGCATCAATGATTCTGGCTACCTCCTCATCCGTTAATTCTTCGAGTGTGAAGCCATGAGGGAACTCTAGGTCGGTGGGTATAGGTGGAAACACTAGATTTGGTCCTTCTGTGCTATGCCTTGGTAATCTAATAGTGAAGGGTTGCACCCGTCTTGGAAGTCATGGGGTTGTTTCTGGTGTCAGTGTAGCACCGTGGGCTTGTGCACAGGGCATCTGAACTGCTCCCCTCATTTTCTTGGGCGGGGGGCCTGCAGTTGATAGTCTACGCTGGAATTCTTGCACCCTGGTCCAAACCAACGCCCTTTGAATTGGCACATCATATGCCAAGCATCTGTAAACAATCCTTGTGAGAGCACAGCATCCATAAAGTACTGACTTTTGCTTCTTATACCACCGTTGATGCGCTAAGTGTATCTGGTCAATAATCCAATGTGGCATGTTGATTGTCAAATTGAAAGCATCTGCTAAGTGTAAACTGAACCAAATCTTCTTGGGTGGCATTGTGAATCTCTCTTGAGACGGGAACGCGAAATGCTGCATGCACATTCGAAGGTGAATGGCTATAGCCGGTGTCATTGCCACCATGTCCTTCAGTTTCGTCAAATTCTGGTTCTTCATGTTGTCGGGGACCATAATCTCTTTCTCGGTAGGGATATGCATGCCTTTCATGTCGAGAGCTTCTCTTACCAAATTGTTTGTCAACTTGAAGCGCTTCAGCTCATTACCTCTTGTGAGAGATGGTAAGACAAAGGTGCTATACCCCTTTTGCTCTTTACTAGGAGTGAGGGTGCTAATCAGATGTGAGCATCTTAGAAAGTCGGGCTTCGGTAACTGGGATTTGAAGTAATCATATAAGCCCGCCTTCTTCCAGATCGGTTTCAAGCCTTCATTATTTTGGAGCCTCTCAAATTTTCTGGTAAAGAAATGATACCTGCCCCAGCGTCCGTTGAACTCTATTTCTGCTTCCCACAAGTAAGTACCTTCACCCAGAGGGCCTTCCACATCACTGAACCAATGCGAGTTTTTGCTTACTGGTGATGTGTGTCCCTGGGGAGGATTTTGAACAGGTATGGCATGTAAGGCTCGCAATGCCACTGGTCTTTCCTTCAACTCCTCCTCAATGGGAAGACTTTCAATATACACAATTTGAAGGCTGGTGCCTGCCTGGGAGCTTGTTCCTGCCTCGGCCATAGTGAGGAGACTGGTCACCGGGTCTGTGAGAATATACAAATGAATGTTAACATTGCAAATGGACACCAAGCATTCATGTGTCCCCGTTATAATATTAACATGAGTTTTTCGTGATAAGTTAGTTAGTCAGTGAGTGCTCGGTGAATTAGTGGATGAATTGTCCTAAGAGCTAATGGAAAGTCGTAGTGTGAGAATGATACAGTTAGTAGGTGGGGTTGAATTTACAAGTGGGTGGAATTAGTGGATGAATTGTCCTAAGAGCTAAATGGAAAGTCGTAGTGTGAGAATGATACAGTTAGTAGGTGGGGTTGAATTTACAAGTGGGGGTCGGGGGGTTTATTAGAAGCCTTGGGCAGCCAAACACGCTGGATGGCTTTCGGTTTGGGTTTTGTGGAGACTCTAGAGGGGTGTGAGAGTTTCTGCTTGGAAATGAGGTTTTCTAGGGACCCATTTACAAGTGATTCTACTCGTGCTCCTAGGTGAATATGTGTTTGTGAGTGTCAAATAAGAGTGGGTTTCAGTTGTTCGAGCGAGTGAACCATGTTGTACAGGGTGTGGTCTCTATGTAGCTATTTGAGCCCACAAGCAAGCCTTGGGCACCCAAATTTGTCTTGATTGTGGGACAACCTTCATCGACTTCCTGGGTACCCAGATAGACTTCACTTTCACAGAAGAGTTTTTGGAAGACTTCATATTAGTGTCTTGTCGCCGATCACTAATAGGAAGTTGAGCCAGTTGTTGTAGCTTGACCGCCATAGGATGCTTGCCTTTCCGCATTTTTTTTGGTGGCGCGGACACCTGGCCTCGTATTTTCTTTTGGCTTCGAGTATAGGTAGTCTGCTTCTTCTGCCTTTTATCTGCTTCTCGTTGCTACATCCCGATGGCCTTTGGAAAAGAAGGAAGTTACATGGTACTCTTGATTTCTTGGTTGAGATAATCATGCCTCTGCATCACATAGTTTTGGACAAGAATAGCATGGTCATCATCATGTGTACTCCTGGAAGGACCAGGAGTGTGTGCCTTTCCTAGTTCCTTGAGTGCCCCATTGTCTAACTCAATTGTAATTCGACTCTAATTTACCCATACCTGAAGAAGTCCACTTCTTAGGCTTAGGTTTATTGCATGATCATAGATCCAGTCTTGACCCAAGACAAGAGGCTCAGTGAGATCCTCATCTTGACACACTAGTACTTTCACTGTCAATAAAACATCTTGAATGTAGAGGGGAAGTTCCACCTTGCCCATGCAAGGGGTCTCCACGCCTCCCAATCCTATGAGATATGCTTCTATAGGACTGACATTTAATTTCAACTCTTGACAGTAAGAAAATTTAACAGCACTAGTGGCTGCACCTGAGTCAATCAAGGCCCTTACAGTCCTTGCACTCTTTCCTTGTCCTATCTCTAAGGTTACAAAATGACGTCGATCAATTATTCTATGAGAGCTAATGCCTGAAACTTCACACATAGCTATATGATATCCTGGGTGCACATAGTCATCTGTACTAGGCTGATCTCTACCCTGTCTCCTCAACTTCATTCTTCGGATGCATTCCAAAGCTTCTGCCCGTGCTTCTTCTCGAATTTGTTTTTCTTCTTCCTTGCGTTTCTTGGCAGTGTTGAGTCTATTTAGCATCTCTTCAGTCAGGGGTTCTTGATATAACTTGACTCTGCATCCGCTTATGTAATTAGGGAGAACGTCACCTTCTAAAGTGGCTAGTTGTACTGCTCCACTAGTTGAAATCCTATTGATGATCATAGGTCCATAAGCATGCTTTTCTAGCTTTCGTGCATGTTGTTTCAGGGTGTACACCAAAACTAAGTCTCCGGCCTTCAAGCCTTTATCCTTAACATGGGCATCAAAGTACGCCTTCTGTCGTTTCTTGGCTGCATATATCCCTACGGCCGCTCTCAGTCTTGTTTCACCTAGTCGTTCCATATAAAAAATTCTAGAGGAGAGCTCATGACCCATCCACTCATGCTCTTGTGCTACTTCCAATGTAGGTATCAAGAAGTCCAATGGTAGCACTGCATTTTGGCCAAATACCATCTGAAAGGGTGTGGCTTGGAGTACCATTTTGTAGGCAACTCGGTATGCCCAAACAACATGGTGTAGCTGTTTGTCCCAATCAGAGCGTTTATTATTCACTAATTTAGTGAGCACGTTGCATAGAATCTTATTGGTGCTTTCAGCTTGCCCATTAGCTTGTGGATGATAGGGGGCCAACTTCTTATGTACTACCAAGAATTCCTGGAGAAGATTTTCAATAACTTTATTTAAGAAGTGAGTCCCTCTATCACTAACTAGCTCTATAGGTACCCCGTATCTAGTGAACCCATTCTCAAATAAGAACTTAGCTGTCGTTTGAGCATCGTTCTTCGTTGTGGCTTTCACTTCTACCCACTTGGTTAAGTATTCTATGGACAGAATGATATATTCAGCATGTGAACCCTTAGCTGGGGGATTAATAGGACCTACAAAGTCTATTCCCCACTTAGAGAATGCTCATCCACCCATCATAGGTTTCAGTGGCATCTCATCTTTGCGTATAGGATACTGAGTCCGTTGACAAACATCACACCTCTTCACATAGGTATGTGCATCCATGTGAAGGGTTGGCCACCAGAGACCTGCAAATAGTATTGCCTTGATCACCCGATGAGGTCCGAAATGTCCTCCTGCTACACCTTGGTCAGCAGTTTCCAAGATCTTAAGATATTCGCTCTCATGGACACATAATCTCAGGTAACCATCTTTACCACGCTTGTATAGATTATCACCAATGAGTGAGTAGTCTAGGGCTTCTTGTTCTAGACTTCTTTGTCTGGCCAACGTCACATCTTGAGGGAATGTTTTCGTCCTCAAGAAGGCTGCCAATGGTTCACTCCAATCTGGCACTATGGTCACTTGATAAAGAGTGGCATGCTCCACGGGTGGTTTAGTGCAACAGATCGGGCATTCTTTGCACAACTTATGGACATCAGCCTCCATAGTCAGCCAATGCACTCCGAATCTCCTTAGTGTTTGTAAAGTTCTTTGCCTCGAATGGTGTTGCTCTAATGCACCTACATGTGCTGATTGCAACCATTTTGCGTACTCGTCCTCTTCCACACAACAAGCCAATATCCCTTGATCTGTCTGTTTGTACATGCTTCCTGCCATGATATGGTACTTCTGGGCTTTTACTACCTCCCTATCTTGAGTGTTTATGATTGGGTGTTAGGCCCGTATGTCAATACTGGCACTAATGGCTTAGCCCACTAAGGTACAACTTCCAAATTAAACAAGTAAGCATCAGGAAGGTCATGTGATACTCCTTGTGGGGCTTCTCCAGATGTGAGCCTAGAGAGATGGTATGCTCTCAAGTGAGTCTTGCCTTTTCTCACCACAACCTCAAAGTTGTATTCCATTAGCAAGAGAAACCATCTTACTAATCGGCCTGTATTGCATGGTTTGTTTACCAAGTATAATAATGCCTGATGATCGGTAAAAAATTTAAACTTATTTGCAAGCAAATAGTGTCTAAACTTTTTAACTGCATATACCATGCCTAATCCCTCTCGTTCAGTGGTGTATAATTTCATTAAGCTACATTCAATTGTCTACTAGCATAGGCAATTGGAAGATCCATATTACCTTCGCTCGTAGGTTGTGCAAGCACACATCCAATAGCATAATTGGATGCATCCACATGAACATGGAAGGGCTTATTCCAATCTGGTGTGGTCAAGATTGGTGCTGAACACAATCTCCTTTTGAGCTCATTGAAAGAGTCCTCACATTCATTAGTCCACTCAAAGTTGGTCAAAAGGCCGTACAGTGGCTTGGCAATGATGGCACACATGTGTATAAAGCGTCGGTAATAGCCACAATGCCCCATGAAAGCTTGTACTTCCTTGACATTCTTTGGCCTAGGTAACTCTGCTATGGCTCTTACTTTCTCTTCATCAGTGGATATGCCATTCTTTGACACTATGTGTCCTAGAATCTTGCCTTGCCTGACCATGAAAACACGCTTTTCTGGGTTCAGGTAGACTTGATACTCTCGACATTTGTCAAAGATTTGTCTGAGTTTAGGGATATAGGTTTGTCTAATGTTGGAATGAGCACAAAGATCATCCACATAGACCTCTAAGTTCTTCCTCAAGAACTCTTTAAATACATGGCACATCAATCTCTAGAAGGTTGCAGGAGCATTGGTAAGCCCAAATGGCATTACCCTAAAGGAAAATTTGCCCCATTCTGTGGCAAAAGCAGTCTTATGCTGGTCCTCGGGAGCAATGGCTACCTGATTGTAGCCAGAAAATACGTCAAGGAAACTGTATACTTCCTTGTCTTCTACTCTTTCTAAGAGATGTTCCGTGATAGGAAGCGGATAGTTATCTCGAATAGTGGCTGCATTAACCTTCTTCAAGTTAATGCACACATGTTGCTTTCCATTCTTCTTGGGCACCACTACAATGGGGGATACCCACTCAGTGTGCTCAATTTCATAGATGAATCCAGCTTCTACCAGTCTATCTATCTCCTCTTTGATCTTAGCAGCATAATTATCGTTATATGTATATGGCTTCTGTTTAGAGGGTTTCACATCTGAGGTCATGGGAATTGTGTGTGAGCATATGTCTGGGTCAACACCCTTCAAGTCCTTGTAACTCCAAGCAAATACATCTCTGTATTCTCTTAGCAAAGCTATTAGCTCATGCTCTTCTTCCTCTGTTAGGTCATGGCCTATGTACGTGCATCTTTCTTCTCCTTCTTCAACGGCTACAACCACTTTTTTGGTGGTTTCTTTGTTATCATAGGCCTCCCCTGATTGCACCTCACTTTTTGGCATCCTTACCATGACTCTTCTATCGTCTATCTCATACTTTTTAAAGTTTTCAGGGACCTCAAACAAAGATTCTTCCTCTTCTGGTGTGACTTCTTTCTTCTTCCTCTTCTTGCCTTCACTCTTGGCGACCACTTGTGTGGTTAATCTCACCTCGTTCATAATTTCTGCATGTCTCTGTGGGTGAGCTTTTACCTCATTGAAGTATTCCTCATCTGATGCAAAGGGTAGGTCCATGATGATTGACTCTAGGTTGGAGTCACTTGCATCCTCAAATGCATCAGGGCTAGGTTCGCATTCTTCTAAAACCAAATCTCCCATGATTGGCTCTATTGAGAAAACTAAAATGTCATAGCCATCCTCATCACAGTGGGGTGTCCATTTTTCTTCATTGATGGCTACATCCATTGTTGCTCAAATTTATGCCCAGCCGTGAGGTTCATATTCTTCATCAAGGAATACTATAGGTGCATAGGCTGGGTCTTGAATTGATCTATGTGTCTCTTTCGCACCTACCTCTCTGGATTTTTCTCTCTTCTCCTCTTCTACTGGCACTTTGAGCATCCATAAGTGTGTGCCTTTGTGCATCCATGAGGATCCTGATCCTATGGAATGTACAGACTCAGTATCATCTTTGGCTCTATGGATGGGATTCCATTGGATAGGAGGGACATCTCTATGAGAGTAATCCTTGAGATTGACTTTGGTCATAACACCTAAGTGTTGCAAGTACAATGAGTTGGTTCCCCAATCCTGTACCACTTGCAATTGTTGCATAAATGGTCTTCCCAAAATCATCTCATAGGCATGATTTTTGCTAAAGCCACATATAGCAAATGTATGCTCAAACTCTACACCACATGTAGTGAGAGTTATTCCTTCTAGCAAGCCTAAGGGTCTTTCTATGTGACCATCAGCCATCTGCAATTTCATTCTCGTAGGCCTGAGTGCTGGCTTGCTCCAACGCTTCCATAGGGAAGTGGTAGCAATTGCAACTCCTGCGCCTGAGTCCAAAATTGCCTTGGTTGTGTATCCTTCATGGGTGATGGGGAGATAGTTGTTTCCTTTATCTCCTTCACTCATGTCTCCTATCTTGTCCAAAGGTATCTCTCGCACTGTTCTATGAGAACCTACCTGGGAACGCGGTTTAGCTACCTCTGGTACTTGTTTGGCTACATGTTTCCACAGTTCCAGCCTAACCTTGACTAACTCTTCTAAAGTGAGATTGCACTGCACTTTAGTATTCTTTACTACCTCCGTATTCCTAGGTATGACTGAGTCTTCGTTTCGTACCATGACCGTGGGTGCTCTCATATAAGTAGACTTAGCTTCCCATGGGCCTATGAAGTGGGGTAATTCATGTAAAGAATTAGACTCAAAGTCTAATCTCTCTTGAGATTGTGCACTCTGCTGCTCTTCATAAATGGAGGGAATATCTTGTGGGAATTGATCATGTGCGTCATCCACAAGTTCAAAGGGAGGAGGAACTTCACTCTCTTTTGCCCATTTTTCTTCTTCAATCTCTTGTAGGAATTCTGGTGTGTACCTATTCATAGAAGAAGAGGTGTCTGGCTCTGTGGAGTTGGGCACATAAGCTTCTTGGGCGGGAAGGCTTAGCCTTTCACTTGGCTTGCCCTTATTTTGAGAGGCGGGTTCCTTTTCTGATTGTGCTATTAGCCTCTCCAATCTTTCTAGCAGTCCATCAAAGTGCAACTGCATCTTAGCTGAACTAAAGATGTTGAAGAGGTGACTGGCTTCAAACATGATTTGAGCCAATTCCACCATCTTAGCACAAATTTTGGTTCGCTCAAGCTCTAATTCTGCTCTAGGGTAACACTTTTCATGATCGGTTACGTTTGGCCCTTCTTGGATTCTGGCCTGATATGCCTTAAGCATCATATTTAGGTCCTCGGGAGTGGGATCTACTAAAATTGATCCTACTCTAGGGAGTGGTGGGGTTGCATGAGGCGGGTTAGAAGGTGGTGGATCGGATGGAGATGGGAATGGTGGTGGTGGGGTAGTGTGAGAGGGAGGTTGAGATGTAAGTTCAATTATCCTGGCTCTCATTTCTCTTAGGATTTCCTCGAGTTCACTCATCTTCTTTGCCCATTGCCCTTTCATTCTCTCGTGGCTATCTCTCCAGGCTCTAGTCCTCTTCTTGGTTATGCTCTTCGTTTCACTAACTTCGACACTCTTTTCCTGGCCTAAACTTTGGTTCTGCTGCAATGCTTGAGCTCTAGTGACCACTTGCACGGGGGCAGTGGAGGTTACACTTCCTGCAGAGTCTACAACTAACCCAATCACATTGATGGGAGTGATTTTTGTTACATTCTGTGGGTTCTTTGGGCAGTCTCATAAGAGGTGCTCCTTCCCGCAATCTTGAAAAAAAGCCTTGAATGGTTACAGATTGGGGTTGTGTGGGGGCACGCATCGGGCAATCACAAATGAGGTGGTCTCCATGACATTGGTAGCATGGCCCTCTAGGGAATGATGGTCTTACCTGCCTAGGTTGGGGCCGCGAGTTGGGATTGGTGTACATGACATTGGTATACTCTGGCTCCCAACTTGGTTCACTCAGTTCTTCGTAATAATAGGCCTCATTATGCTCAGGTGACTGCATATAGTATGCCTGAGGACTATCAATATGAGTGGAGTCAAAACTATGGTCACTAGGGTCACTTTCTGAAAGCAGTGGTGTCACTGGCATTATGGCTCTATTCAGGTTCTCTTCTGCAGCCGTGTACTTTACGGGAATCACATTGGCTGGAGCAGGAGGTTGTTGGGCTAGCATTGGTTGAGGTCTTTGTTGGTTTTGGTAGGGTTGTTGATAAGGTTGTTGTGGCCTACCATATTGCTGTGGAGCATACTAGTTTTGGTATCTTCCTTGTTGTGGATAGGGCTGAGGGTAGGTTTGCCTAACCGCTTGCTTATTGTATGGGCAATCTTGCATAGTGTGATTAGTGTATTTCCTTTCTATGGTGCAGTACTGGCTATTAGGATTCACTTGGGGTTGAGACATAATGGGACATACGTTCGCCATATGGTCACCTCCACAAGTATAGCACCGCTTAACAGGGGCAAATCGTGGAATTTGTTTGCTAGAGACACCTAGTTTTAGAGCTACCTTCTCTGCGAGCTCCTCAATAGATGTGGATTGTGTGGAAGAGAGGCTAGTAGAACTATCTGAATCTTTGTAGATTTTGGAAAGCTCTAATTCCTCTCCTAGGTTATCCTCGATATCAACGCACATGCGTACATCCTCTATGGTCCTAGGGTCTTTCAAGTACACATATGATCTCAATTTTGTACTTAGCAGTCCATCTAGGAATAAAGCCACTTGTTTGGCTGGTGTGGGTAACTCCGAATCAGGACATCTCTCTAGGTATTGCCTAAACCTTCTTCCTGCAAGTCTAACCGTCTATTGAGGGGTTTGCTTGAAGCTATGAATCAGTGAGGAAGTGTTATGCCTTATGCCACTCTTAGAGAATTCAATAATGAATGCCTCCAAAAGTTGGTCTATGTTTGTGAAGTGTCTCTCATTTAGTGGTTGAAACCATGTAAGAGCGGTGTTCCTAAGAGTTAGACCAAAGGCATTGTACTGCGTGAATAGGTCCTCCACTTGTTCCGCTCTCAAGACTTGCCTAAATTCGGCCACATGATCGTAGGGGTCTCTGGTGCCATCGAAGTAGTTCTTCATGGACTTAACCAGCTAGGTTGGCCTCAAAGTTTTGGTGTGTTCCCCGGGCCTTGGCAAAGGAAAATCATCAGCATTTCTTAGGTTCCTTGGAACTCTAGTTCTCTCTGTTTCTTCTCTATCCGTCTCTGCTCGTGTTCGTTCTCTTCCTATTGGGTTGGCAAAGCTTACCTCAGGTCTATCTCTACTTTTGTCCCTTTGAGCTCCATAAGCTTGGGATGTTTCCGCTCCTTAGTGGCCAAAAGCAACATTAGATCTTGGTTGGGGAAAAATAAATTCTCCCTTCCAAGTGTAGGCATGCCTACCATGCTTTGTGACCACAAAGATCCTTTCTGAAGTGTTGTCTAAATAGGTCACTTTGCCTGGGCTATCAGGATCTTTGAATTCATAGATCGTGATCATTCCTATCTCATTAGGCTGAACAGGCTTATACCTCCAAAAGGCTTCATCGGTCTCTCGGTTCAAGAGCAGGTCTATGCTCTTCTTGTCCTGGGGAATCCATTCTGGTGTGAGAATTCTAGTGAGAACTGATTTTCCTCGAGGAGTCTTAGTTTCTATACCATGTTCCCTTGCTCTAGGTCATCTAAGTCCGTTTCTGGGATCACATTTCCGAATTCATCTGTCTTGTCTGGGTGACTGGTGACGACATATATGGTTCCTTCTTTGTCCAAGTATGCTCCATTTTCAAATTTGACTGCTGGACGTTCTAGTCCAATGGGTTGATCTGGACCACAGATCTTCCTAGGCCGTCCTCATAGATGCCAACACCCAATCGGTTGGTCCTAAGGTATTCCAGCTGCGTCTTGTAAGGGCCTTCTACCCTATGTAAGTATGGCACACTTGAACTCCCTATGGGTCTCTCCATACCTTGGGACATCTCTGACTCACTAGTCTCAGAGCTAGGGTAGTACGTAGGCTATTCACGAAGCAATGAGGATCATTGTCTCTACACAAAGAGATGCTAAGATGGCAGCTTGACATGCTTAATACTTTATGTCGATGATATGTTGATTGCTGAGAAATTCTCTTATGATTTGTCAGTTCTCAAAAGGAAATTGAGTCAAACATTTGATATGAAAGATTTGGGGGATGCCAAACATATTCTTGGCATGTGCATTACTCATGATAGGAGTAAAAGATGCATATACTTGTCTCAAAGTGAGTACATATCCAAAGTACTTCACCGGTTCAATATGCAGGGTGGAAAGGCATTGAGTACACCTTTACCCACATATGTGAAATTGAGCAAGGATGATTGCCCCAAATCAAATGAGGAAAAGGAATTCATGACCAAAATTCCCTATCAGTCTGCCGTTGGTAGTCTCATGTATGCTATGGTAGCTATGAGACCAGACATTGCATTTGCAGTGGGAGTTGTGAGTAGATATATGTCTAACCCTAGCAAGAAACATTGGGAAGCAGTATAGATGATTTTGAGATATCTGAGTGGCACTAAGGACAAGTGTCTATGCTTAGGTAGAGGGAAAGCATCCATTATTGGTTACACAGATTCTGATTATGCTGGTTGTGTAGACAATCGTAAGTCTACATCAGGGTATATTTTTCATTTTGCTGGAGGTGCTATCTCTTGGAGATCTCATCTTCAAGAATGTACAGCTGTTTCCACCACAGGAGCAGAGTATGTTGCAGCAAGTGAGGCATGTAAGGAAGCATTGTGGCTTTCTCGTCTTGCTTGTGATATGAGTTTACCTTAGCATGTACCTCGCTTGCTTAGTGATAGTCAGAGTGCCATTGCTTTGGCTAAGAATCCGGTCTATCATGCAAAGACTAAGCACATTGAGGTGAGGTATCACTTCATTAGAGATTGCTTAGCCACTATTCGCATTATTCTTGAGAAGGTTCACACTCCAGATAATGCTGCAGATGCTTTGACTAAAGCTCTACCATAGGATAGCTTTTGACACTGTTGTCACTTGATGGGGGTTACTTGATTCTTGATCTTACACAGTCACTTGTATACTGTGTAACATGCCCATCAGGTGGGAGGTATAGTTTGTATACTTACACTCAGGTATTCTTTATCATTCTTTATTTTTCTCCCATAGTTTCTTTGGCCATGTTTGCCTTTAGTGGGAGATTGTTACCGTTAGTGTCCATGTGAAAGGCCAACTGGCCATGGGACACTTCTTTGTATATGTTCTTTAATAAAACATATAGTGGTCTAGTCAATCACAGACTATAAGTTCGACCGCATTTGTAAGACCTAAGAAGTCTATCTTCGAGCTCCATGTGTATTGTGGTTTCTGCGTATTCTGCAGCCTCTGTGCGGAGTACTGTGTGCGACCTTAGGAGCTCGGTTTTCTACTCCGAACATATCGTCGTGAAGCTCTCAAGAAGGAGAGCGCACTGTGGTGCGTCGCCATCGAAATCCTTCAGTATCATGTTGGTATTGTAGAGGGAACACCGTCTTGTTTCCCATGGAATGCTAATATGCTTCTCTTCTTCTAGCAGATAAGCATCACGAACTACGAGCAATATCATGGCAGAGACAGCAGGCCCCAGCTCAAAAGCAGGAGTGAGTCAAGAAAGCGTTAACATGGAAAATCTACCTATTCAAGTGCCACCAACTGAATGACTTGTAGAGATGCAACTCCTACAACATATACCCGTGCTGGATCCTCCCACATGAATAACAGTCATTGGTTAGGAAACATAGAATTGATGTCAGATTGGAAAAAGGCATTTCTAGTCATACAATTCAAATAGGTGATAATACACAACATAGTATACATTCAATTGGAAAAGCGAAATGCAAGAGTGGAGCAGATTTGCTAACCAATGTTTTGTTTGTTCCCACAACACCTAAAAACTTGATTGGTGTGGGATAGATAGCTGAAAAATGTTTTCAAGTAAGTTTTAAAAATGAAGGAGTACTTGTTGAAGATCCATAAAATGGATATAATGAGATTGTTTGTGGTTAGAAAGAAGGGAGACTCTTTACTTTAAGAGTGCAAGGGAACATTGGTCAAGCTTTCCTCACACATGGTGAAGGAGTGATTACAAAACTTGATATTTGGCATAAGATATTAGGTCATTTCAATGAAAGAGGAATTAAAGCTATGGTTGCAAATCACTATGTACTAGGATTACCAAATGTGCAGAGTCAACATATCATTTATAAATGTGAAGCATGTGAGATGGAAAAAGCACATAGGTTACCATTTCAGAAGAAATGATTCAAACATGATGGAGTACTAGATCTCATTCATACAGATGTATGGGGACCAACAAAAGAAGGATCTATCAATGGCTCAAGGTATTATGTTCTTTTCATTGATGATGCAGATGGATAACTCTATATGTTTTGAAGGAAAGATCAGAAGTGTTTGGAGCTTTCAAGCATTTTCATGCATATGCAGAGAGAGTCACATGTCAAAAGCTTAAGAGACTTAGGTTTGATGGAGGGGGAGAATACTTCTCCCAAGAGTTCAATGATTATCTTTGGAATGCAAGTATGAAGAGAGAAGTAACCTATAGGTATACACCACAACAAAATGGTGTGGTAGAAAGAAGAAACAAGACTTTGGTTGTGTTTGCTAGAGCTATGCTGAAGGAGAAGAATTGTCCAAATTATCTTTGGGATGAGGCTATAAATACAACTACATATCTTGTAAATAGATTACTATGTACAGCTCTAAATGGAATGACTCCATACGAAGATTGGTGGGGTAAGAAACTAGCACTAGATCATTGTAAAGTGTTTGGATCAATTACATATGCTTATCACAACTTAGACATAAACTTGAACCAAAGGTAGAAAAATATGTGTTCATTGGTTATGATGAAAAGTAGATGGGTTACAGGCTGTGGAACCCTCTAACCAAACAATTTGTTGTTTCTAGAGGTGTTACATTTGATGAACCAAAAAGTTGGTATGTAGATCAAAGTCATATCGTTGAAGAATTCGAAGAAGAGGTAAGAGGATGTGAGAAAGGAAAATCAAGTGTGCAGGTGAATGGAGATGAAGAGTATATGTAAGCAAGTACATCCAGAAGTGGATTAACAAGAAGAAATGGAGAAGCTCCTATATTTGATGAAGTCTTAGAGGTGTATCCAGATACACATGAAGAATGTGAAACAAGGAGGTCAAGTGGGACAAGAAGGCAACCAAAAAGATATTCTTATGATACTTCTTACATAACTTAGAAGAATTATGCATCTATGGTCAAAGATGATGAAGAACCTCAGAACTATGATGAAGCAAAAGATAAGAAGCAATGGGGAGGAGCAATGAAGGAAGACTTCAATGCACTAGAGGAGAACAAGACTTGGGAACTTGTTTTGAAACCAAATGGTAAGAAGGTAATTGGAAATAAATAGGTTTATAAAGTGAAGAAGCTTGCAGATGGAAGTATAGGGAGATACAAAGCTAGACTAGTGGTGAAAGGCTATGCCCAAACTTATGGCATAGATTATGATGAGACATTCAGCCCTCTAGCTAAGATGTCAACTATAAGGACAATCATTGCTATTGCAACCTCAAAAGGATGGACTTTGAGTCAATTGGATATAAAGAATGCATTCTTGAATGGATACATATCAGATGAGGTATACATGGAACAACCTCAAGGGTTTATAGATTCCAGGTATCCAAATTTTCTCTGCAGATTGAGAAGAGCACTCTATGGATTGATACAAGCTCCAAGTGCATGGAACTATAGATTGGTGAAGTATCTGAATGATCTTGGATATCAAAGTTTAAAAGCAGATCCAAGTCTACTCATCAAAAGAATAGAGGAAGGTACAATCTACATTTGTATTTATGTAGATGACATTATAATCACAAGTACTTCAGATGAAGGATTTAAAGAGGTAAAGAGATTACTTTAGAAAGAATTCAAGGTCATTGACCTAGGAAAGTTATCGAATTTTTCGTGGAATGGAAGTCACTTATATAGATCATGGCATATATGTAACACAAGAAAGGTACCTTGTGAACCTGTTCAAGAAGTTTGGTATGGAAAATTGCAAAGAAGCTTCAACTCCACTTGAAGTCAATCACAAGCTCAGTAAATATGATGGTGTTGAATACAAAGATACGAGGAAGTATCAATCTCTTGTGGGTAGTTTAATTTATGCTACACTAACAAGACCTGATCTTAGTTATGCAGTGGGAGTTCTGTCACAATTCATGCATTGTCCAAAGGATCCACATTGGATCGTAGGTCAAAGAGTTCTTAGCTATATCAAAGGAACCATAAAGGAAGGATTATATTATCCTTTTACTTTAGATTTGAAGTTGAGAGCATATAGTGACTCTGAATGGGTAGGTAATCAAGATGACAAGAAGATCAACTCATGGCTACATGATATAGATTGGTGATAAGCTTGTAAGTTGGTGTTCAAAGTAACAACATATAGTAGCATTATCGTCAATTGAAGCTGAGTACAAAGGACTTGTAGAAGCAGCTAAGGAGTTCATATGGATGCAGACATTGTTCAAAAGCTTGGGCATTAATCAAGGTATACCTAAAATACATGGAGATAACATGAGTTCACTTTATCTTGCAGCAAATCTAGTATTTCATGCAAGAACAAAACATATAGAGATACAGTATCATTTTTTGAGAGAAAAGATAATGGAGAAAGAAATTGAAGTGGAGTACATTCCTACAAAGTATCAGCTAGCATATATAATGACAAAGAGCTTGGATGGTGTGAAGACCAGCAGATTCAAAAGCATGGTAGGACTAAAAAGAAAAGAAGCTGATATGAAGAAATAGAGAATGTCAATTAGTGATTGAGGGGGAGCTGTTGAAGAATCAATCACAAATTGGACATAAAGTTGAAGGTCAAAGTCTAAGAAGAAAAGCACATACCTATGTGAAGGGACAATTTCACACATGTACCATATTTGTAAAGTTAGACTTAACTTTAGTTCTTGAATTTTCAAAAGTCTATATAAACTAGTTTGTATCAATAGACAAAGAGAGAAAAAGAAAAAGAAAGAGAGAGAGAGAGAGAGAGAGAGAGAGAGAGAGAGATTTTGTATGATTGAGTATAGTCTGGCTTCTCTGAGTAAGAAAACACTTGTAAATTTTTGAGTTTTTCATAGCTATGAGAAGAGCTAATTAAAGTTTTGTCTATGAGACTCTCTCCTCCATCTTCATACTTTGCCTACTATGTAATGATCTAAAAAGTTCAAGTTTCCAAAGAAACTCAATGCCTCACATCGAGTTTGTGCTGATAAGTCCTTGTTTTATTCTCTAAATTTTTACCTATTGTTGAATCTTCTGAAAAACATGAGCTTTGTGGAGCAACTTGATGCCTGGCATCGAGTTTCAGTGTAATGTTGATGCCTAGCATTGAGTTCCATCATAAGAGTGTTTTTCTTCATATCCATGTTCAAGGGGGTATTTCAGGTGCTGAAAAAGTGGCCAAAAACACACCAATTCAATGTCTGGCATTTAATTCTTGTTGCAAGTCAATGCTAAGTTGAAAATTTTCAAAAATGGACAGGCACTTTTACTAAAATAGGCAGCATTTTGTATTTTGGCAATCAAACATAGTCATCTTGTGAAGGCCATAACTTGGTGTGTAGTGCAAAGATTTTAGCAAGTAATAGCTTGTTGGAATGATCTTCTATGCTACTTCCATCCACCAAAAGATCTTGGCAAAATGTTCTAAGAGAGATAAGCAAACGAGTGATGGTATGTTATTTCAATGAGTAGAAACTTCTAAAGAACTAAAGTTCTGAGTTTGGCTATTATTTCTCAAAGTTTGAAGAAGCATTGAGTTAATGGTGACCATAGAGGTTTTCTAGTGTCACATTAATTCATTTATTTTGATCTTTCATACATCAACATATGAGAGGTTATTTGAAGTGAAAAAGCAATGGGGGACAATGGAAGTACAACAATAATGATACTAATCTATAACGTGTTGAACATCCCTAACCACTTATGAGAAATGCCATCAACCTTGGAAATGGCTGAATACATCAAGTCAACTAGAGTCTCCAAGAAAAAGCATGGTGTGGTAATAGTTGATGAAGCAGGCACAAGTCCAAAGCCTAGGATGAGAGGCTCGAACAGAATGAGAGAGGAGGCAATGGTAGACACCACTCCTTCTCGTAAGAGAGTTCATGCAATTCCAAAATCCGCACTAATGGCCCATTATCGAAGAAGAATTAGAGAAAGCCCTCTAGAACACTCATACATACATGGAAGGGTAGGGGATCCTAAGTATTCAAGGTCACAACTAGCAACAAATGAGTGAGGCAAGAGAAAAGAAACAACCAGGAAAAAGGTTATCTCAGATGGATCGACACAAAGAATTTTGTCTTGATAACTCTTATTCATGCTTTGACTCAAATGACAAGGGTGAGCCATCTACACTGAATGCTAATCTCAACACTATCATAAATGATGACAACAGATGGGATCAATTGGATCAAATTGATGGATCAACATGAAGTAGCAAGTGAGCCAAAGTCGAAGGATAGACATGATGCAGAAAAGAAAGTGTCTAGAAACCAATACATATACTCTCCTAATCAATGATAGAACAACATTTCAATTCCAAGAAATTACTTTTGAAGAGAAACAAACAACTATTTGTGCAAAGGAGGAGCCTCAACAAGGAGTTGAGCCAAAGACCGTAGAACCAATCATACCAATCCGGTAATGGTATGAACATTTAAATTAGACATGCATCATGAATGGAGTAGCTCTAAGGAGACTCCAATAAAGGAGGCTGAGCTGACTATCCAATTATAAGTTTGGTAGCCTTTCAATGAGATTGTACATACAAAGAAAGGCAAAAATTTTCTAATAGGGGAGACTCCGATAATACCACAAACTTGGCTAAACATGGATATAAAGCAACTCAATCCAGTAGTACATTGTATGATTTAGAGTGCTATGAGTACTCAACAACAACTTCTAAACACGGATAAAGATTATGAACAAGCACATGTTGAGAAAAATCAATTCAAAGTTCCAAGTGAATAGTTGTCTGAGCAATCCATGAAGACCCAATAGGAACTAAAGAAGAAAGAAAAGGAGTTAGATGCAGTAACAAAAGATCTCAACACATTGAAAGAAGAGAATGCATAGTTAAGAGGTCAACTCAAGAAAGTGAACAAGGAACAAGAAAAACTACAAAACAAGAATATCAAAGTAAAGAAGCAATATGAATTAAGTGAAGCTGAAAAGGTACATCTTACTAACAAGAGCAAGCTTCTAGAAACACAAATGTGGAAGAAAAATCAAATTTCAAGAAGATCTTAAACAAGTAAAGGATGGATCATTGAGAAAGATCGAATCATAGAAACACTACGATAGCAAATATTGAAAATCCAAAATGAGGAGTAATCTCCACAGAAAAACATGGGGACACCAGTAGTGCAAGGCACCACCTCCACTACTGAGGAGATTGATGTATGTCCTCTTCATCCCCCCATGATTCATATGCTTTCTATTTTTAATAGATTAGCATATAAAAGATCATCCTCTTCTCCTTTGTGGGCTTCCCTAGATATAATTTTAGATAGATGATCTATTCTTTTATGGGTTTTTCTTTGTCTAAGAATGAAGTCAAAGTCAAATCCATTGATAAACATCTTACAATTATCTATGAATGGATATGTTTATCAACTAAGTAGAGCAAGGCTTGATGTTCAACATAAAATTTAAACTTTTTAGCCAACAAAAATCCATGAAATTATTAATAGAATACACCATATCTGAACCCTCTCTTTTAGTAGTTCTATAAATTTTCTAATTTAATTGTTGACTTCTATAGGCTATTGGAAAATCGAACTTACTTCCTTCAATAGGTTGTGCTAATAAATATTGTAATGCAAAATTGGAAACATCTACATGACCATGAGAAATCAAATCCAATTGTGGGGTTTTCAATATAGGGCTTGTAACTGAAAAAGTATTTAAGCTTCAAAAGCTCTCTAACATCCCTCAAACCCTTCAAATTTACTTAATAAATCATACAAAGGTTTTGACATATCTGCAAAATCATATACAAACTTTTGTAGTAGCCACAATGGCCCATAAAAGTTTGTAATTCTTAGACATTTGATGGTCTAGATAAATTTAAAATGGCCCTCACTTTTTCTTCATGTGTGGATATTCCATTTTTTGAAATGATGAGTCCCAAAAAATTTCTTTGTCTGATAGAAAACACACTTTTTTAACTTTAAATAAACTCAATATGTTTTGAATTTTTGAAAGATATCTCTTAGTTCCTATAAATAATATTCTCTTTTTTGAGAAAAGCTACAAAAATCATCCATATATATTTCTGTGAAAGATCCAAGGAAATCTTTAAATACATGACACATCAAGCTTTGGAATGTGATAGGTGCATTAGCTAACCCAAATGAAATTACTTTAAATGCATATACAACCCATTCATTAGATTTTTTTTTATCTTGATGTTCTAATGCAATAGGAACTTGTTTATACCCTAAGAATCCATTTAGGAAATTAGAGACTTCCTTTCCTACAAATCTTTGTAGGGAATGATAATTTCTAGGGGGAGGATAACTATCCCTTATATTTGCACATTTAATTTGTTTAAGGTTTATACAAAACCTAAGTTTTTTATTTTCATTTAGAACCACAATTATTGGAGATACCCATTCTATATATTCTATCATAAATGAATTGTACTACTAAAACTTATCAATTTTCTATTCCATTTAAGTAAAGTATTTTTCATTATATGTACAATGCCTTTGTTTTGCTTGTCTAGCATCTAATGCAATAGGAATCCTATGTATAGAGTCATTGGGATCTATTTCTTTAAGATCCTTGTAATTATAGCCAAATACATCTCTAAATTCTTTCACTAGTTGTATTAGAGCTTTTTCCTCTTCCATTTTCATATCAAATGCTATGAGGATATGTGTATATTCTCCTCTTTCTTGAGCAATCACAACTTTTCTAGTATCTTCCTAATTATCATATGATTCATCTCTTGTCTTTTGTCTTTGTGGTTTCAATTTTAAAATAAATTTCTCTTTAACTTCACATTTCTTAAATTTCATTGGTACATCAAACTTTTTCTCCTCTTTATCATTTTCTATTGTTCCTTTTTTCTTTATTCCTCTCTTAGTTTTTATGTTTTCTAATTTTCCTCATGCTTGATGTGCATATGTTTCCTAGATATTTGGTTTTTCACTTAACCCTTAGCTTCTATATTTTGCAAATATGAGGTTTTCTCCATTACCACTAAAGAACTTAACTCTTCTGCTATTTTTTCCTCAATGTTTTCTTCCTAAACTCATCACTTACAATTTTCTTTCCATATGTTCTTCAATAATCTGTAGTTGTACCATTATTAAGGCTACGTGAAAGATGCCATATCCATCATCATCTCGAAAAAAATAATTCCCACACTTTCTCCATTTGCTACATTTATTGTAGAAAACATGGTGTCCAACCATAAGGCTAAAATTCTTCATCATTGACCACTTTAGGAATATATCTCTCATCCTCTATTGCCCTTTCATTCGCAAAATCTCCTTTTCTAAGAAGAAATTTTTGTGTAATAGATATATGACCACAATTGAGCATCACTCTCAATTGTTTTAGCTTTAGAAAACGTTTTTGTAGAGTCTTCCTAATTATGGACCTTATTCTATTCCCTTGGAGGAATATCATAATGAGTCAATTTGTCAAATTGACTCTAGTTACATTACCTTTGTGTTTGAATTAGGGATAATCTTTTCCCTAGTCATCAACTACATTCAAATGCTTCATAAATGGTCTTCCCAATATAGTCTCATATGAGGTTAGATGTGGAAATTTCAAAAGTGTGTTCCATTTCAATGACACAAGTTTTGATAAATACTCTATCCCAAATTCCTAGGGGTTTTTTAATATGATCATCTACCAATTGTAGCCTCGTTCTAGGGGTTTGATTCTAGGTGCATTCCATTCTTTCCATGGTATCTTAGTCATGATGGCTACTACTTATACACTATCCAAGATAGTAGATACTTTCTTGCCTTAAAACTCTATTGGAAGGAGAATATTTCCTTCCTCACCTTCACATTATTCTCCAATCTTGTCAACTATTACATGTAATAGGGATTTAATTACGGATATTGTGTCTTGATGTTTATGAGCAATGTAAAGTATTTTCTATAACATTCTCAATACTTTTATTGAGGAATCTAGTTCATTGATTCTCTAAATGCAATTATGCATGAAATCTTCATCTCTCCATTTATCTTTAGTTTGACTTTCAATTGCATATAAAATTGGACTCCTAGATTCTTTTCTTGGCTATTACACTCTTTGATGTCTAGAAAAGGAAGACATCAATTCTCTCCATACAATCTCATAGGCTTTCTCTATTTATTTTTTTGTAGAATGTTGGAGTCCACTTGTGTAAGTTCTTCCAAAATTCTTTGGGCTAATTCTATCATCTTTTTACACAACTTCATTCTTTTTGTTTCTAAATCTAGAATATGGTAAACTCTCTATTGATCTTCATGTTTCCATCCTTCTTTGATTCTTCCTTCATAAGATATTATCAAAGTTTCAAAAGTTTTGACAAAGGTTCTATGGTTATAGATCCTACTTAATTTTCATGATCTATGATCTCCTTTTCATATGACTTAATTTAATTAGATTTAAGTAATACGTTTTCTAATTTTTCACCTTTTTAACCACTTTCCCTTTTTTTTCTCTTTTGTCTTTCCAAGAATTTGTTTTCTTGGTACCTCATAGGCATTTCCAAATTCTCTTCGATTTCTCCCTTTTCTTCAATTGGTTGAGCTTTAGCTTGAGCTCTTTTCAACACCTTAATAGACCCAATTTCATCTTGATCACTACCTTAACTAGACAAAAATGTCTACAAAGTTTAGTGGAATTCGGTTATGAGAAATCTTCTTCTTAGGGTTTTTTGGACAATCATTAATGAGATCATCTCTACCTCAATCCTTGCAATAAGCACCTTCCACGCTTAAAGTAGGGGATTGCAAACAATCCCTTATAAAGTGCTCTCTTCCACATCTATAAAAAGACACCTTTTGAGTGGCTTTGAAGTGAGGCTTTGAATTAGTCATAAAGTTGTAGGATATGTACATCAATGTAGTAGCATCTATTTCAAATCTTCCATTCCATAAATCCAATGCATGCAAATTAGGTCCCTTTTTATAAGCATAATCCCAATTAGTTTCTTCTGAATGATCATCAAAATGACTTATGTATCCATTAGAGTATCCCTTTGATAAGAGTAAGGACCTCTCTAAATTTTCTTCCACTAGAGTATATTTAACTAGAACTACAATTCTTGGTAAAGGTGGTTGTTATCCTACTGGTCTAGGTTGATCCATAGATTCTCTTTCCCTCATTTGCATAGGCCAATTCTAGTACTTTTTATCTCTTAAAGGTTGTCTATAGAGACATTCATCCGTTGTGTGATTTGTCCTTTTTTCTTCTAGGGTACAATATTTCAAAGTTCTTTTATCTTGTAGATGAGGTGGCTTCTGATAAATACGCACTTGTGGTCCATGAGTTTTACCAAAAAAATACATCTTCTAGATTGTGTTACCCTTGGACTTGAATTACTTTGTTTCCCAAATGCTCCCAAGAGTTTGGCTATGGATTGAGCTAATTCTTTAGTAGTAGGAATCTTGCTTTTCCCATTGGTATTTTTCTCATAAACCATATGTTCCCTTATTTCAATTTAGATCAATAGCCTCTCTTATACAAGAGTCTAGATCATTTCATTTTTATAATAGATATGGTTCTTTAAATGTTTTCTTGAAAGTATGTAGCAAAGTAACTATGATATGCTTAATTCCTCTCCTGGAAAAATCACTAATGATTTGTTCTAGAAATCTCTCTACATACAAGAACATTTCCTTTCTTAGATTTTGAAAGCAAGACAAAGCTAGCCCGATTGAGGTGAAAGCAAAGGCTTCAAATTGATTTGTATACTTATTCACCACTTGTGTCCTCAATATTTGTTTGTACTCAGCAACATGATCATGAAGATCACTAGATACATCAGAAAGGTTTTTGATACGCTTAGAAACTTGTGATGGTCTAAGATTTCTTCCTTGATTGTACAGGTGATTTCTTCTCATAATAGGAAACTCTTCCACTACCTCTCCTTCCCCTCAAGAAGGAATTGGGTAAATTTGATATCTTCTTTCTCATTGTTTCTCTATAGGAGTGTGTTTCTAGAAAATTTGCATGTTCTTCTAACAAGACCTAGATATTCTCTGAGGGCACTATTTGAAAGCATGTTGGACTGATGTTAGCACCTAGTGTGCCCTCCATGGTAGCTTCAAGATTATCAAGGTTCTGCTACTGAAGGTGCTTGTTTTCTTCCAATCCTATGGCCATATTTCTTTGGAGAAGACCCATGTTTCGTTGTAGCTTAGCATTTCTGCCCATCTTATGGTGCAACATAGTCTCCATATTCTTAATAACTTCTTGATCCGCATTTTGCTTTCAAGAACTGAGTTCATGCTGGGCCTATTGGAGTGTGTCATATTGCTCTTGTAATTTGTGGTTGTCTTCTTCCGCTATAGTAACTCTACCTTGTAATCCTTGTGATTCTCCATGTGCAAGGTATTGTGCTCTCCCAACTATTGATATTTGTGTCACAACTATTTGGCACACTCAATCATAGTATCAAATGTATTCATATATGACAAGGATGTGATATTTATAGGGGGAAATATAGGGGAAACGGAAGTGGGAATGCGAGTTTTGAATGATGTGTATGATGGTGTGATTGGTGCACTTGAGTTTGGTGGAGGGGGAATGGGAGATTGTGGAAGTGTAGGGGGAGGGGGTGGTGCCATGGGTGATGAGATATCCATGGGGTTGGATAGTGCCATGTGAGTTGGTTCTACCATATGGATGGGGATGGTAGGTTTCATGCTCGTGGTGTTCGTGAATAGTGAGTATGTTGTGATAGGATAATGGCCCCTTGATTTTTCAGGGAATCCGATCATGGTTTCTTTAAAGGATGCCCAAAATGATGATATGGTGGTTGTGGGTGCTTGAGGTTGAGGGATGGAAAGAAAAAGAAGAATAGGGATACATAGTAAAAGGAACATAGGTGCAAGGGAATGTAGGGAAGCCTAAACTACCTTCAATTGGAGGTGGGTTTCGTAATACTATGTGTTTGAACAGGTTACCTAGTATTGGTTCAAGTGGGTCACATGAGGTAGTGTACAACAGGTTGGTGATGGAAGAAAATAGTTTATTTTGAGAGAGAGGTGCTCTAAAACTCAAGGAATGGATGTATGCGATGATTTTGAATTGTGGTTATGATAGCTTTGATATGGGGCAATGGATTGGGTGGAGTGTGAAAAGCAGGTTCTATTGGTGGTTAGTTTCTATGGTCATGGTGATAATGTGTACTTTGTGGGTTTTAGGTGGGGATTGAGGGTGTTTAGGCACGATGGGTGAGGTATGCACAATGGTTTTTGCATTCAATTTGATCACGGAGGCTGATGTTGCTTCATGAGTGATTGTTGCTTCTTGCTCTAAGATAGTCCGAATGTTTGTACCTAGCCTTGGCCTACTATCCATGCGCCTTTGGTCATATCAAGGTTGTGGCCTTTGTAACATGGTATATATAGCTTCAACTACTCCACAAGATTCTATCATGAGCTGGAGGGTTTCTATGAAATGAGGATCTACTCCCTCTTCTCCTAGCATCTAATCAATGAGTACTCGGCCAATCTCGAATGAGAGTTGACCTTGTTCTTGTAAACAAGTGATAGTATCATATAATTTATGGAGTTTTTCCATATATATTGGGGCTCCTTCAAGTTCTTATTCATCTTGTTCTTCCTCATCATCCTCCTCTTCTTGCTCTTCATCCTATAGTTGCTCCTCCTGTCCACCTTTAGGATGTTGATGATCGCATCCTTCTTCCTCTTTTGATTCTAGGTTTACATCTCTAAGGATTTATTCAAAGTTCACATTGCCTAACATTTCCAAACCCAATCATTCAAGAGATTCCAAGTCCGATGCTATGGGTGGGAAGATCAATTTTGGACCATCAGTGTTGTGCCTTAGCAATCTTAGTGTAAATGAGCGGACAACGCATTCTAGTATGGGAGAGATGTCAGGTATTAGAGTAATGCCTCAGGGTCGAGCACAAGGGATTGATCCTCTGATTCACTTCCAAGGAGGTTTAAAGGCCTTCTTACTCTTAAATTTCTATATGCAGGTCCATGAGGGGGCCCTTTGAATCGATATGTCATAGGACATACACCTATAGATTATTCGTTGTTGAGCCCATAAAAGTCAAAAGTCAAAATTATTTTGGTCAAAGTCAACAAGGTCAAGGTCAAAAGTCAATAGGTGCAAAGTCAAAATGCTAAAGTGCAGGGGTCAAAGTGCACAAGTAGTGCACAATTAATTGTCCACAAAGGGTAAATTGGAGAAAGTGGGTTGCAGGTTGCAGAGGTAATTCTCTAATTTCCCTAAGGTTCATAAGTATTGTTTAAAGTGTTTTGGAAGGTTCAGGTGAACCCTCTCTTAGGTTCACAAGTGAAGGTATGTGAAAAGGCAAAATGTGAAATGTATGTGAAGCGGCAACGTACGCAGAAGTGAAAGTATGCCCCCCAATTAAAAATTTTGTTTTAGTCTAAAGTCACTCCAGGACAAAACAAGGAGTCGTTGGCTGCCCACTTTTGGAGATAATCTTGGGACATTAAAGTGAGCACCAAGATACTCTTGCAGTTAGGAGCGTACGTGAATCGACACTCAAATCAAGGCAAGGACTATTCTTGGACCATTCTAGTGTAAGCAAGGGAAACATAGTCTAAGTGGATCAAGAGAGAGAAGTGCAAGGGACACACAGTGTGCGATGCAGAGAAGTGAAGTGCAAGGTGTGCATGAAGAGTGACCAAGGAAGTGTGCACAGGAGTGCTAAGCTAGTCTCCCAAAGATCCCAAGGTCTTATTGAAGTGTGCGCATGCCGACAGAAGGTACCCATCCCTCCCCCTTAGTGGAAGCTTGGTGCAAGGTGTGCACAAGTGCAGGCTTAGAGAAGGTGGAGGTTTGGTGCATAGGAGGCCGGGAGCAACAAGTCCCTTGGGTATTTGGTATTTTGTAATTGAGCGCTTCTGTGCTTGTATTGTGCTTCAATATTATATTTGTCTTATTGTAATCAATCGACAAAGGCTTCCAGTGTGTATTTTCTCTTCTTGTCTTACCCATTTCTCCTACAAACACTCAAATCCATTCTTGTCCAAGAATCCCCCAACAAAATTTGGCACGCACGGTGGGACATCCAAGGAGATTTGAGCATAGGAGAAGATATATTGCAGACTTCTAAGGAGATTTGAGCATAGGAGAAGATATATTGCAGTTGGAGAGCAATATTCCAATGTCGACAGTACTATTTCAGTGGACTAAGAGGTACATATTCTTATCAATTATCTCATACTAAGAGGACTATGAACAGCCCATGACCGCAACCCGGTCCCAAACATTGAGGGTCACCTGCAAGCAAACAAGAAGGAAGGTTGTTAGAAGATCATCTAGTCCACTTTCATCAACTTCATCAGTAAGGAGCATGGCTGGTCAGGTAGAGTTGGAAACCTTACTATCAAGATTAAATATAAAATTTCCTCCTTTCAAAGGCCTAGCTCAGGAAGATCTGACGAGCATATTAGAAGGTTTTTGGCACTATGCAGGCTTAATGGGTAGGGATGATGCCTTTTTGATACTCTTCCGTGCCACATTAGAAGGATTATCAGATAAATGGTTCAGCCAGTTTGCTGAGAACCATTTTACAACTTGGGACCTAATGAAAGATGCATTAAAAAATCAATTTTAGCATGGAAATACTATAGAGATCATCATAGAGGAATTAGAGAATTTGAGATTGGGTCCAGGTGATAAGTTCCCAGAGTTTGTGACTAGGGCCAAGGCACCAATGGCTAAATTACCACACCCACCACATGATTTTTTTGTTAAGAAATGGTTAGCTAAGCCACTTCCAGTGGCCACCCAATGCAAAATCAAGGAATTAGTGTTGCCTACAGCCTCCATAGAGGAATTCATCAACACAGCCACATGATTGGAACAGATAAGGCAAAAGTATGGAGCAACTTCTTCTCAACTACCATATTCTACAGAAATGGAGGATTCAGTAATCCAGCTAAGGAAGGAGCTTTAGGGTTTAAAAAGAAATAAGCCCTACAAAGAGGAGGAGAATGTTGTTACTCAATTGAGAAGGGAGATTGAAGCATTAAAGCTCCAAAACGAGGAGGAGGCCCAAGTAGAGGAATTGGCCCAACTGCGACAAGAGCTACAAGAACTCAAAGGGGGTGGCATCAAGAGTGGACTTTGGTGTTCCATGTGCAGCAAGCAAGGTCATATAGTAAGTGAATGTCCTCTGTTAAGTGTGACTTGCCAATTATGCAGGAAAGCTGGGCATGAGGCCCAGGAATGCCAATCAAGAGGAATGCCTGCAACAACATATTGGACACAAGGAGGACCCCTACCACCAGCAAATGTGATGGCCGCTGCACCCAACCAAGGTAACAATTATGACCCTAGACAGAGGAATAACTTTGGAAATGGGCCTAGAAGGCCAGTAATTTGTTTCAGATATGGAGAATGTGGGCACTATCAAAGTAGGTGCACTCTACCAGAAAATGCCCCTCCTTGCAGAAACTGCCTAGAGGCCAGAGACCACTATACAAATTGTTATCCTAAGAATCAAGTCTCTTCATCCAGGCCCCACAATCAAATGATTTCTGTGTGCAAAGAAGAAAGGGTAGATCAAGTCAATGTGCCATCACCATCTACCAGGGTGGTGCAGTTAGAAGAAATTGAAGCTTTTACAGTGCAGACAAGAAGCAAGGGGAAGGCTCAAGTGGACATAGGTCAAGAACCAATGATCAATGGATTGAACAAAGACAAAGTTGCATCCGAAGATAGAGCCACCACAGGTACAGATACAAAGCAAATAGAAAATTTCATAGGTACCAGTGATGCTATTGGACACGCATTCAGCAGGACTCATGAGGAGTTTGATAAGTCAAATGGAGCCCATGCTCTTAAGGAATCAGAAGCTTCCAGACTACTCAAGTCCATGAAAAAGGAGGTCAGTATTTTTGAATTAATAAAGATGGATGGGAAATTCAAGTCAGAGCTCTTGCAGATAATTGATGAAATGTCCACAACAAGTTTAGTGGCAAAGGCTGCTGTTATGCATATATATAAAAATGTAGGGGAAGCACCCCTCACAGATTACAAGAGCCCTCGGCTAACAGTCTCTATTAAAGGTCATGAGTTTCAAGGAGTTATTGTGGATGGTGGTTCTGGCATTAACTTGATGCCTGAATATACCATGGAAAAGATTGGACTATACCCTTCAAGACCTGCCAACTTCACTGTAACAATGGCAGACCAAAGCATAGTAAAACCTATGGGAGTGGTCCCTGGAGTCCCGGTCAAGATACAAGGTACCATCTTTAACTTGGACTTTGTTGTTTTAAGGCTGCCACAGGTAGAAGGAAGTTTCCCCCTGTTAATTGGGAGACCTTGGTTAAGGCATGCCAATGTGCTGCATGATTGGGGCAAGGATACAATGTGGGCAAAGCAAGAGGGAAAAGAGTTGCAACAGATAATTTTAGAAGAAGGACCAGACATGTAGAGAAATACTAACATGATGCAGACAATTGGTATTTGTATGGAAGAAGAATTGTTGGATAACCTAGAAGCAGATCCATTTGAAGGAGCAAATTTATATGAAGATGAAAGCATGTTGGCTTGGCTCCATGCAGACGACCCATCTTACTGCTATGGAATTTTTCCAAACTCAAGTAGAGAGGAAGCATATGAAGAGAAAGAGGACATCATTCAGGTTACCGAATCGAGTGAGACTGTCTCAGTTAAAGTCCATAGAAGAGAGGAGAAAAGAAGAGCCCTTAAGTGCAGCAGTGATGAAGAGCCTTGAAATCAAATGTCAATGGCCACTTTCGTATGGATACTGGTATGGATATTATCTGTTATGTCCATTTTTATGATAGTAAGTGCAGGGCTTTACAATTATGTGGAAGGAGTACCTGCAAGTCTTTGGAAACCGAAGATGCAGTATGGAGGAGATAATATTTTACTGAAGGATTTAAGGTGGCCCTATCAAATCGTCAACATGCCCAAAATAAAGACAAAACAAATGAAGTGCAATACAATTGGAGATTATGGAGGAGTTTCTCCGAGTCAACAATACAAGGCTCAAGGCCTATCATCAACAAAAGTGAAGATTTATGGATCACCTGGAACCTGCATAATTTGTCCAAGTTGTACATAGTCTTTTCCTATCATTTTTGCTTAAGTTTTAGTAGATTTCATCAATTTTCATGCTTGTTCTTTGCGTTTTTAGCACATTTAGCAACTCTTTCTTAGGCCTTGGCATAAGTATAATTTTGGAAATTCTTTGGGAAATTTTCACACATTTTTTGAATTTTTGAGTATTTTTCATCCTTTTTCAAGTATCATTTTCTTGCCAAATTGGAGAAATAAGGGAAGCTCTCTGTGGTTTTGAGTAAGAAATCTTCGCTAAAACCTGTGGAGAATTTTATCACAACTTTTTTGGAATTTTTGGGTTTTTTTGAACTTTTTTTGGGTTTTTCTATAATTTTCCATCATTTTGGGTAATTTTGCAAAAAAAAAGGCCCCCCTAGGCGTCTTTATTTCAAAAAAAAAGGGAAAGACAAATTCGAAAAAAAAAAACCCTTCCCCCCCCCCCCCCGCCCACCCACACCCACCCGCTCGTACCCGCCCACCCACCCGCAGCCCCCTCCCCCTTCCCCCCCCCCCCCCCCCCCCTCCCCTTCCCCCCCCTCCCCCCCCCCCCCCCCCCCACCTCCCCCCCCCCCTTCCCCCACCTTTTTTTTTTCCTTTTGTTTTTTTATTTAATTTTTCTTTAAGTGTTTTACCCCCCAAAGCCTGCGCGGCCCGTTGTCGTTTTTTTTCTTTTTTTTACTTTTTTAATGGTTTTGTGTTTATTCCCCCCCGCCCCCGGCGTCCCAGTCTTTTTTCTTTATTATTATTTTATTTTAATATTTTTATTTTTATTTAGCTTAGTTTATTATATATATATATATATATATATATATATATATATATATATATATATATATATATATATATATATATATATATATATATATATATATATATATATATATATATATTATATTCTATTTATTTTATTTATCTTTTTATTTTTTTATTTTATTTTTTAATTTTTTAATTTTTCTTTTTCCAATAAGATTTGTGCGTTTGGATTTTTTTATATAAATAAAAATAAATAAATAAATAAATAAATAAACAAATAAAAATATATATCAATCATATATATATATATATATATTTAATTCGAGGGTTCAAACCTTTTGGCTCTTGATCGCTCCCGGGCTGGCCATTTTTTTCAAAAGTGGGGTCATTTTCATGTATTTTGGCACCTCTGGATTCATTTTGTGCATTACTTTTTCCAAAATACCACCTTTTCTCTGACTTTTGGTCAAAACCCACATGTTTTGAGCACATTTACCACATGTTTTTATTTCACCACATTGTCCATATGGTCTATTCTCACTTGGTCTTTCCTTATGTTTCATAATTTCCCATATGCACCCTCTATAGCTCTATTGTTTGATCATTTTAACCCTCTCCAGACCCCATAATCATACTTCCAATCCATCCCTTTACCAATCTGCCTAGCCACATCCTTCACCCTCCCTACCCTCTCCATCTCCACCCCTCAGCCCTCGACTCTACCTCTTTTCTAACCTTCCATTTCCCTCCTTTGCTTCTCCCTGCCAAAAATCCCCCTTTTTGGTTATTCTCTAGGGATTGTTTTCTCCTACTTCTGCTATACTTGGTAGCTGCTAAGGTGTCCCCTTTGAAGATTTTGCAGCACACATTTTATGATGCCCTTACTGCTCCAAGTTTTGCCTGTAGCTCTCCGGGACAAAGAGCACATTAGGTGGTGGGCAACTGTTGA
Source organism: Ceratopteris richardii (assembly GCA_020310875.1). Classification (NCBI taxonomy): domain Eukaryota; kingdom Viridiplantae; phylum Streptophyta; class Polypodiopsida; order Polypodiales; family Pteridaceae; genus Ceratopteris; species Ceratopteris richardii. The sequence continues at coordinate 42,648,147 of CM035431.1, forward strand.
GCCCATAAAAGTCAAAAGATCAAAATCAATCTGGTCAAAGTCAACAAGGTCAAGGTCAAAAGTCAACAGGTGCAAAGTCAAAATGCTAAAGTGCAAGGGTCAAAGTGCACAAGTAGTGCACAATTAATTGTCCACAAAGGGTAAATTGGCGAAAGTGGGTTGCAGGTTGCAAAGGTATTTCTCTAATTTCCCTAAGGTTCCTAAGTGTTGTTTAAAGTGTTTTGGAAGGTTCAGGTAAACCCTCTCTTAGGTGCACAAGTGAAGGTATGTGAAAAGGCAAAATGTGAAAGGTATGTGAAGTGGCAGCGTACGCAGAAGTGAAAGTATGCCCCCCAATTAAAAATTTTGTTTTAGTATAAACTCACTACTGGACAAAACAAGGAGTCATTGGCTGCCCACTTTTGGAGACAATCTTGGGACATCAAAGTGAGCACCAAGATACTCTTCCAATTAGGAGCGTACGTGAATCGACACTCAAATCAAGGCAAGGACTATTCTTGGACCATTCTAGTGTAAGCAAGGGAAGCATAGTCTAAGTGGAGCAAGAGAGAGAAGTGCAAGGGACACACAGTGTGCGATGCAGAGAAGTGAAGTGCAAGGTGTGCATGAAGAGTGACCAAGGAAGTGTGCACAGGAGTGCTAAGCTAGTCTCCCAAAGATCCCAAGGTCTTATTAAAGTGTGTACGTGTCGACAAAAGGTACACATCCCTCCCCCTTAGTGGAAGCTTGGTGCAAGGTGTGCACAAGTGTAGGCTTGGAGAAGGTGGAGGTTTGGTGCAGAGGAGGCTGGCAGCAACAAGTCCCTTGGGTATTTGGTATTTTGTAATTGAGCCTTCTGTGGGATTTTTCACAGAAGCATTGGCTTGTATTGTGCTTCAATATTATATTTGTCTTATTGTAATCAATTGACAGAGGCTTCTAGTGTGTATTTTCTCTTCTTTTCTTACCCATTTCTCCTACAAACACTCAAATCCCTTCTTGTCCAAGAATCCCCCAACATTCGTGTAAGTGAACAACATCCGTGTGATATGGCATTGTGCAACCACCACATTTAACTTGACTTAGTTGAATTGAAGTGCCTGCTACATGCATATCTATTTTCATCACTTTTGGTTCAGAGGATCATGTGATATGAAGCATAGAAGGTGACTAAGCACACCTTCTAGATCCTCAAAAGTCGGGATGACCCCCCTGACTTGTTAGAATAATTTCTTAGTGTATGGTACAACTTGATTTAGTTAGCTAAAACACTTCAATTAGATTTTTGCAAAAGCTCTCTAGTCAATTCATACCACGTGAGCTTTGAAAAAAATCTTGAACACTTCTATTCTCAAAATAGAAGGTTTCTTCACATTTCTAATAAATGCAAGTTATCTATTTTGATGCAAACTTTTGGGAATGATGCTTCAAAGCACTATGGTTCCAAATGCATTATCGTAAAGCTAAAGAAGTCTTTCAAAGATCCATGGAGTTAACCTGGTAGCTATAGAGCAGATTTTGTGCAACATCAGCTCATCTCTGGAACCTATCACTCCATCTCCTCATAGTGGTATCAAAGCAACAACAAATCAACATGGGAGATGGATTTCTTTCATCCATAGACAAATTGAATTGGGGTAGCTACTCAGCTTGGTCACTTATAATGGAAGCATATCTTCAAGGGATAAACCTTTATGGTTACATATCTTGAGATGAGATGATGCCAATCCTCAGAAGTAAGGATGATCTAGCAAGGTCATATATTCTTAAGTTAGTCTCTGATTTTTTACTTCCACACATTAGGAGTTGCAAGACTTCAAAAGAGACTTGGAATGCTCTTGAATTGTTCTTCTCATCAAGCACCAAGGCAAGGAAAAACCAACTATGGATGGAGTTTACCACACTGAAGCAGATGCCCAAGGAAAGTGTGACTGATTTTGTCACCAAAATGAAGGACATAGCATACCAACTTGGAAGTATTGGAGAAGTCATTGATGAAGAGCCTATAGTAAGGCAAGTGATCAATGGAATAAAGGCAAATGAAAAATGGGAAGCTTTCACCAGAACCATGGACCTCTACATGGACATGCAGGTTCTTGACTTCAACACCCTCATGGGACAATTGTTCGCACATGAGGCAAAACGTATGAAGAATGGAGAAAGCTCAAAAGGTAATCAATCCTCTTGCTCTCTATATAGATAAGAACAAAAGTAAAGATAAAAAAAGGAAAGGTAAAAAGTGTGACGATAAGGGAAACACCTCTCAAGAAAACTTTACAAGTAGAGGTAGATCAAACTCAAGAGAATTCATTACTTCTTATGAACATGACTGTTAGCAGTAGTCAAGGAACTGAAGGACTAACAAGACAAGGAAGCCAACGAAGGGAGTCGGAGCGAAGAGAAGGTACAAGCAGACAGGGTAGTCAAAGGAGATCGAGCAAGTAGGCCATTATTTTTTCAGGAAGCTAAAGCATATCAAAGTGGACACATAAGGAGAAGGAGCAAGTAGGAAGCTCGAAGATGTGTATGTCAAATCGTTAGAGGAAATCCCTACAAAAATAGTGATTTTCATCACTAAAAGCCATTGTAAATACCATTTCATATTTTTGTAGCACCATTTTGTGCAAGCCAAGGAGTCCTTGAGCTTGAGGAGCATTAGAAGTAGCTACCTACCAATTTTCATAATTTTTAGACTCCATTTGAGCCTTCAAATGGGGCCTAGAACCTAATTTTTAACTAGGCCGGACACTAGGTCTGGACACGGCCAAAACCTAGTCAAAAACTATAAATAGAGCTAGAGAGCTCATTTTTGAGGTTAGCTTGTAATAGTTTTGAACTTTTATGAGCATTTTTGAAGTAATCTAAAAGAACTCCATTGCTTCTCTCTCTTTGTCTTACCTTGTGTGCACGTGTGTGTGTATGTGTGTGCATGTTTGTGTGCTCCTCACTCACGCACTTGTGCCTTCACTTGATCGAGGTCATCATACCATACTCACGTCTTCCCGGATTGACATTAAAGGAGGTGCTACTCATCACTGAGCTACACCAAATTTTGGCGCCGTTGCCGGGGATCGAGCTTTGAGGACGAGCGTGTGATGGTAAGACGTAGATTTGAGACATTGGCATAGTAGGTAATTTCTTTACTCTTCTTTATTTTTCTCTTTCTTACTTCATCATCATCATCACCATCATCATCCTCACCACCTCCCACCTCCATCTCCACCATCGCGAAAAATTTCACTTTTTGATCATATCACCTTCTTCCTTCCATGTCCCTCATTTCACTTGTGAGAGAGAGCGAGAGAGCGAATTGTGTGCATTGCTTTTTGCTTGTTTTCTGAGTGATCTTGTAGGTACAACTGTATCATCCCCTCCAACACGCTGCGCACGTACGGACGAACTCAGAACTGTCTCTGTGTCGCAGACCTCTGTCGATCCCGATCGATAGAAAATTTCACCTTTTGGTAAAATAAAGTGCACCACCATGACATGCACAAGGAGCACATTCCAAATCACTAGAAAAAACTAAAAAATTCCATGTTTTTTTGTCAATCATGATTGACACCGTCGATCGCGATCGACAGCCACGATCGATAGATTCTGTCAATCGCGACCGATAGAGACGACCAACTGACCTTGTCAGTCGCGATTGACACCGTCGATCGTGACCGACAGCCACGGCCGACACCTCTGTTGATCGCGATTGACACAGTCGATCGCGACCGACTGAATTTTGACGGCTGACTGAATTTCTCGCGTTGCCACGTGTCCATCGCGACGGACACATCCTCGATCGATTGAAAGTACGGCGAAAATCCCGAAAAAAGTGTCGATCGTGATTGACACCATCGATCGTGATTGACAAGACACACGACCGACTCTGTCGATCGTGATTGACACTGTCGATCGCGATTGACGTGTCGATTGCGACCGACAGGCCCCGACGGACACCTCTGTCAATCGCAATTGACAGACCTGTCGATCGCGATTGACAAGCTTTTTCTGCCAAATTTCTAGGGATTTTTCTTGCATATTTTTGGGGTAATTTTGGGCATACTTATCAAGCTATTAGTGATTTGTGAGGTCCCTACACTTGCATTTTCAGAAAAATAATCCTGTGTATTGTCAACTTGTTTAAACCCTGTTTTAACTTCAAAACCCTAAGCAGTCATAACTTTCAAATACGAAATCCGTTTGATGTGATTCTTGTTTTGTTGGAAAGCTCGTGGGGAGTACAACCAAAACTTCCACTAGTTACGGTAAATTAAGTATCAAGATTATTAGATATACTATTTTGAAATTGACCATATCCAGGGGGCACAAAACCAAGGGATCTCTAAAAGTGTTTTCCATAAAGACAAAAGGCTAATTAGTATCTAAGTTACATAAATGAAAGTGCTCGGTTCTATCTTTTGAGTTTAAGTCTTGAGCTAATTTTGGGACTCTTACACGTCCAATGAGAGCATCAAAGGGCGATCGGAGCAAGAGTAAGTGCAAGCTTGGGAACACACCTCCTGAGCACACAAGGGCAGCCAAGGGAGAAACTCAAGGTTGGAAGATTCTCAACTCACTCTATCAATCCCTAGCTTAGGCTAAGTGCGAGTAATGCTAGAAGTAATTCAGGGCAATGATAGGCACGAGACAAGTCAAGACCATCTAGGAAAATCAAGTTCAAGTCAAGAGATAACCTGTGTGTGACCGACAACTTAAAAGGAAAAGAACCTAACGTGAGACGATCAACTTTAAAGTGCGAAAATTAACTCAAGTGTTCCTGACGACGTGATATCAGCCAAGATCATAACACGATAATCAACTAAAAAGAAGTGACTGATACAAAAGAACTCAGCAACAAGGTTGTACCTTGGGTAAAATTGGGATTGCTCAGCTAAGCATATGAACCTTAGATCAGGACGACACCTAGGAAGAGATAGACAGAGTCTTAGATCTTCAGAGGCTAGTGTCAATCATACTGCTAGGTCTTGGGCCCAACAGTTGAGCCATTATTCACACTACCCTAGCTCTAAAACTAGTGAGTTAGAGATGTCCCACGGTATGGAGAGACATACAGGAAGTTCAGGTGTGCCATACTTACATAGGGTAGGAGGCCCCTACAAGACGCAGCTGGAATACCTTAGGACCAACCGATTAGGTGCTAGCATATATGAGGATGGCCTAGGAAGATCTGTGGTCCAGATTAAAAACCCTGACCAATCCATTGGACTAGAACATCCAGTGGTCAATTTTGAAAATGGAGCATACTTGGACAAAGAAGGAACAATATACGTAGTCACCAGTCACCCAGATAGGACAGACGAGTTCGGAAACGTGATCCCTGAGACGGACATAGGTGAGCTAGAGCAAGGAAACATGGGTGTAGAACCTAGAACCCCCCGAGGCAAATCTGTTCTCACTAGGATTACCACACTAGAGTGGATTCCCCAAGACAATAAGAGCATAGACCTACTCCTGAACCGAGAGATTGATGAAGCCTTTTGGAGGTATAGATCTGATCAGCCGAATGAGGTAGGAACAATCATGAAATATGAGTTCAAAGATCCTGATAGCCCAGGCAGAGTGACCTACTTAGATCACGCTTCAGAGAGGATCTTTGGGGTTACAGAAAATGACAGGCATGCTTACACTTGGAAAGGTGAATTTATTTTCCCCCAACCAAGATCTAATGTGTCCTATGGCTACCCCGGAGCTGGAACATCCCAAGCTCATGGAGCTCAAAGAGACAGACAGAGAGAGAGACTTGAGGTGAGCTTTGCCAACCCAATGGGGAGAGAAAGAACGAGAATGAAAACAAATAGAGCGGAACCTGAGGGACTTAGAGCCCCAAGGAACCAAAGGAATGCTGATGATTTCCCTCTGCCAAGGCCTAGGGAACACACCAGAACCTTGAGACCTACAGAGCTGGTTAAGTCCATGAAGAACTACTTCGATGGCACAGGAGACCCATATGACCATGTGGCTGAGTTTAGGCAAGTCTTGAGAGCTGAACAAGTTGAGGACCTATTCCCGCAGTATAATGCCTTTGGTCTAACCGTTAGGAACGCAGCCCTTACATGGTTTCAACCATTGAATGAGAGACAATTTAGGAGCATAGACCAACTCTTAGAGGCTTTCATCACTGAATTCTCTAAAAGTGGCATAAGGCATAATACTTACTCATTGATACATAGCTTCAAGCAGATCCCTCAAGAGACCGTGAGACTTGCAGGAAGAAGATTTAGGCAATATCTTGAGAGATGCCCTATTCCTGAGTTACCCACGCCAGCCAAACAAGTGGCTTTATTCTTGGATGGATTGCTAAGTACCTATAGAAGAATGTGTACGCATGTGCATCGACATCGAGGATAACCTAGGGGAGGAGTTAGAGCTTTCCAAAATCTACAAAGATTCAGATAGTGCCTCTAGCCTCTCTTCCTCACAATCCACATCAATTGAGGAACTTGCGGAGAAAGTAGCTCAAAAACTAGGTGTCTCTAGCAAACAAATTCCAAGATTTGCCCCAGTAAAGAGATGCTATACTTGCGGTGGTGACCACATGGCGAATGTATGTCCCATTATGGCTCAACCCCAGGTAAATCCTAGTAGCCAGTAGTGCACCATAGAACGGAGGTACACCAATCACACCGTGCAAGATTGCCCCTACAATAAGCAAGTAGTTAGGCAGACGTACCCACAACAATACCCTCAACAAGTAAGATACCAGAGCCAGTACCCACCGCAGCAGTATGCTAGGCCTCGACAAACCTACCAACCACAATACCAAAACCAACAAAGGCCTCAACCTGTGTTAGCACAACAACCCCCTGCCCCAGCTAATGTAATTCCAGTAAACTATGCAGCTGCAGAAGAGAATTTGAATAGAGCTATAGTGCCAGTAACACCATTGCTTTTAGAAAGTGATCCGAGTGACCATAGCTTTGATTCTACACATATTGATAGTCCCCAGGCTTACTACATGCAATCTCCTGAACATGGTGAGTCCTACTACAGTGAAGAACCAAGTGAACCTAGTTGGGAGCCAGAGTACACAAATGTAATGTACACAAACCCTAACTCTAGACCCCAACCTAGGCAGGTAAGACCCCCATTCCCTAGAGGACCATGCTATAGATGTCATGGAGATCACCTCATTCGTGATTGCCCCTTACCTCCACCTACACAACCCCAGTCAGTGACAATTCAAGGCTTTTGCCAAGATTGTGGAAAGGAGCATCTCTTACAAGTCCAAAGAACCCCAATAATATGCCAAAAATTACTCCTATCAATGTTATTGGGTTAGTAGTAGACTCCACAGGAAGCGTGACTTCCACGACACCAGTGCAAGTGGTCACTAGAGCTCAAGCAGTGCAGCAAAACCAAGGGGTAAGCCAGGAAAAGAGCTCAGATGCTAGTGAAACTGAGAGCATAACCAAGAAGAGGACTAGAGCCTGGAGAGATAGTAGAGAAAGAATGAAGAGGCAATGGGCTAAGAAGATGAGTGAACTCGAGGAAAGCCTAAGAGAAACAAAAGCCAAGATAGTTGAACTCACATCTCAAACTCCCTCTCACACTACTCCAACACCACCATTCCCATCACCATCCGATCCAACACCTTCCAACCCACATCACACAAACCCACCACCTCCTAGAGTAGGAGTAGTCCTAGCAGATCCCACTCCCGAGGACCTTAACATGATGCTTAAGGCATATCAGGCGAGAATCCAAGAAGGGCCAAATGTAACCGATCATGAAAAGTGTTACCCTAGGGCAGAACTAGAGCTTGAACGAACCAAAATTTGTGCTAAGATGGTGGAATTGGCTCAAACCATGTTTGAAGCCAGTCGCCTCTTTAACATCTCTAGTTCAGCTTGGACGCAATTGCACTTTGATGGACTGCTAGAAAGGTTGGAGAGGCTAATAACACAATCAGAAAAGGAACCTGTCTCGCAAAATGAGGGCAAGGCAAGTGAAAGAGAAAGCCTACCTGCCCAGGGAGCTTATGTGCCTAACTCCATGGAGCCAGACACCTCTTCTTCTATGAATCGGTTCACACCAGAATTCCTACGAGAGATTCAAGAAGACAAATGGGCTAAAGAAAGTGAAGTCCCTCCTCCCATTGAACTTGTGGATGATACACATGATCAATTCCCACAAGATATTCCCTCCATTTATGGGGAGCAGGAGAGCACTCAATCTCAGGAGAGATTAGACTTCGAATCTAATTCCATACAAGAACTACCCCATTTCACAGGCCCATGGGAAGCCAAGTCTACGTGTATGAGAGCACCCACGGTCATGGTAAGGAATGAAAACTCAGTCATACCTAGGAATACGGAGGTAGTGAAGAACACTAAAGTGCAGTGTAACCTCACTTTAGAAGAGCTACTCAAAGTAAGGCCAGAGCTATGGAAACATGTAGCCAAACAAGTACCAGAGATAGCAAAACCTCATTCCCAGGTAGGTTCTCATAGGACAGTGCCAGAAATTCATGTAGACAAGATAGGAGACATGAGTGAAGGAGAAGAAGGAAACACATACCTCCCCATCACCCATCAAGGATACACAACCAAGGCAATTCTCGACTCAGGTGCAGGAGTCGCAATTGCTACCACTTCCCTATGGAAGCGTTGGGGCAAGCCAGCACTCAGGCCAACGAGAATGAAATTGCAGATGGATGATGGTCACATAGAGAGACCCCTAGGTTTACTAGAAGGAATAACTCTCACTACATGTGGTGTAGAGTTTGAGCACCCGTTTGCTATCTGTGATTTTAGCAAGAACCATGCCTATGAGATGATTTTGGGAAGACCATTCATGTGATAGTTGCAAGTAGTACAGGATTGGGGAACCAATTCCTTGTACTTGCAACACTTAGGTGTTACGACCAAAGTGAACCTCAAAGATTACTCTCATAGAGATGTCCCTCCTATCCAATGGAACCCCATCCATAGAGCCAAAGATGACCCGGAGTCTGTGCATTCCATAGGATCAGGATCCTCATGGATGCATGAAGACACCCACTTATGGATGTGCAAAGTAGCAGTAGAAGAAGAGAAGAGAGAAAAAGCCAGAGAGGTAGGTGCGAAGGAAACACATAGATCAATTCAAGACCCAGCCTATGCACCTGTAGTATTTCCGGACGAAGAATTTGAACCTCACGGCTGGCCAGAAATTTTAGCAACAATGGGTGTAGCCATCAATGAAGAACAATGGACACCCCACTATGATGAGGATGGCTATGACATTTCAGTCTTCTCCATAGAGCCAATCATGGGAGAGGCAGTTTTAGAAGAGTGTGAACCTAGCCCTGATACATTTGAGGATGCAAGTGACTCCGATCTAGAGTCCATCTAGATTGGAATAAGCCACATCCAATTATGCTATTGGATGTGTACTCGCATAACCTACGGGCAAAGGTAATATGGATCTTCCAATTGCCTATGCTAGCAATCAGTTAAATGTAGCTGAACAGAACTATACCACCACTGAACGAGAAGGATTAGGCATGGTATATGCGGTTAAGAAGTTTAGACACTATTTGCTTGCAAATAAGTTTAAATTTTTTACCGATCATCAGGCATTATTGTACTTGGTAAACAAACCATGCAATACAGGCGGATTAGTAAGATGGTTTCTCTTACTAATGGAATATGACTTTGAAGTAGTGGTGAGGAAAGGGAAAACTCACTTGAGAGCAGACCATCTCTCTAGGCTCACATCTGGTGAAGCCCCAGAAGGAGTGTCAGATGACCTTCCTGATGCTTACTTGTTTAATTTGGAAGTTGTACCTCAGTGGGCTAAGCCATTAGTGCCAGTATTGACATACGGGCCCAATCACCCAGTCATAAACACTCAAGATAGGGAGATAATAAAAGCCCAAAAATACCAGATCATGGCAGGAAGTATGTCCAAGCACACAGATCAAGGGATCCTAGCTTGTTGTGTGGAAGAGGATGAGTACGCTAAATGGTTGCAACTGGCACATGTAGGTGCATTAGAGCAACACTACTCAAAGCAACGAACCCTACAGACTCTAAGGAGACTCAGAGTGCATTGGCCGACTATGGAGGATGATGTCCAAAAGTTTTGCAAGGAATGCCCAATCTGTTGCACTAAACCACTTGTGGAACATGCCACTCTTTATCAAGTGTCCATAGTGCCAGAGTGGAGTGAACCATTAGTAGCCTTCCTGAGGACGAGAACATTCCCTCAAGATTTGACACTAGCCAGACAAAGAAGTCTAGAACAAGAAGCCCTAGATTACTCACTCATTGGTGATAATCTCATTAGGGCGAAAAACGGCCGAAAAGGGGCTGTTTGCTAATGAGAGATTAAGGAAATTGACAAATAGCGTCTTTCCACGTGTACAAGAATATAACATTGCTGTCTCTTTTAACCGTATGGAGAATTTCTTTTCTTAATACAATTTTCTTTCAAAGCGCCGCTAAAGTGATGAAGAGTCTCGTATTCAGTGTACAATTTTTCGGTTTGATGCAAAAAAAGATACTTTTGCACACTACACAAAGCATATTCTCGAATTTCCAAGAATGAATTGATTTTTGAAGATACGAAATATTTTTGGGTTCACAAAATGTCATGATCATTCAACGACAGGGTTAACATCAAATCAAAAGTTTCCACGTGTACAAAGCCTTTTTTTCTATAAATACTGCCAAAATTTATGAACGTCGGTTTCTCGCTTTGAACATTCTTCTTCTCCTAAGTTCAAATGGCTTCCTCTTCTCGTCGTCCTTCCAATCGCGTAACTTCATGTGAGGTTTACAACAGAAGAGAGGATTCTTTGTGGAAACCTCTTTCTGTGAAAGTAAATGACTGGGTTACTATGCTTCCTAGCTGTAGAGGTGTCCATAAAGTCAAGCGTGCCAAAAGAGACAACACAAGAAACCATTGGAAGGGACGTATTCTCAGTTTCAAATTGAAGAGATGCGGTTGGTTTGCACGAGTACAGCATGTGTACACCGCTAAGGATCTTGTTCTAGAAAATCAACTGCAATTCCCTTCGTACTGTAAGTGAAGTTTGACAATGCTCTTCTATCATTCCAGTTGATTTTGTATAATGAAACATATGTTTTTGTACTCCAGATATCTTTCCTTCCAATATTGTGGAATGGCAACCTGTTGAATGTTTAACAGGAACATTCAGAGTTCTTCATAAGGAATATGCAGAACTCATGTATGCAGAGAAATCTGTTCAATTCTTCAATAGCATAGAGTTATTTGTCCATTATGCAGATTATCAAGTGCCGTCAGGGAGGAGTTCTTATGGAATTCTTGTACACGTACCTAGTCCTTGCATCTCTTCATTAGATTGGGATGCTCCTGATCATTCAACAGTTTCAAGTTTTCTCTGCAAAATTAAATTTGACATCTAGAAGGCAATGTCAGCAGGCCGAATTTCGAGAAGGATAAAGATTCAATGGTTTTTGCCTATTCATGTCTTTGTAGCATGCTTTAAAAACATGTTATTACAGAAAACAAAAACAATGTGGTTGAATAGGAGAGTCCCTATTTCAGAGATTGATGATGTTTTAGGTAGGGAATGGGATAGCAAAGAAGTTCAAAAGCTAGGTGACATTATTTTATGTAAAGTTAGTCCCAATTCTCTTTCAATCTCATATCAGATATGTCGACAATCTCTGGTTCTAGGATATGACTATAGAAGGTGGAAAAAAAAGCTTGGACTTTGGATAGCCTTGGACTCAGAGGAGAGCTGTCCAGAATTTGAGTTAGAAGTATTGATTCATCCAGATTTTCAATCAAGGAAAATAATTGTCACTGCAAATTGGAATCTCAGAAATGTAAGGGAGCTTCTAGAATACCTTGATGAGGTATCATCTCATTGTAGATTCTCAATTGATGATGCAATAGTTAACATTAGATCAGAGAAATCATTATCTTGCATAAGCTGCCTGCCACCAAGGGTGATTAAGTTCCAACCTTTAAGATTGTAACAAGTTAACCCTGACATTCTTACATAATGTATCTTCATCTAATAGAAGCTTCTATTGATACTTCCATTGAATTTTCTTGGCAGGATGGTTACAAACAATGTGTGTTAAATTATTAATTTTAAATGTCTTAGATATTTTTTAGGTCCTTAATTTCATATTTCCATTGATTTTTTTTTACAGAAGTGAATTGATGACTAAGAAATAATTATACAGGAACTTGCATAAGTTAATTCTAGATGAAGAAGAGATCTAGAATTGAATCTCTAATTTCAATTTAATAATTATAGTCTATCAAAGGTGCACACTAGTCTCAGCTAAATAATTTGATTCTATCCAACTTTTCTGTCCTCAAGTAATGCAAGAGAAATTATCATGGTACACATAACAAGTAATATAAGAGAGTGTGGAGAACTTGGTGCAAATTCCAATCCAAGGTTTGGTATTTCAATATTAGAAGAGCATGTCTTAAGGCATAAAGCAGAGGAGACAAGATAAGTGAAGACGACCGATGCAAGCGACTAGTGCAATCTGAATTTGTCGGATGGCCCTTATCGCTTACATCGGTCGTGTTAGCAAACTACCGCGAGAGAAATTATCATGGTACAAACGCAAACTACCAAGTAATATAAGAGAGTGTGGAGAACTTGGTGCAAATTCCAATCCAAGGTTTGGTATTTCAATATTAGAAGAGCATGTCTTAAGGCATAAAGCAGAGGAGACGAGATAAGTGAAGACGACCGATGCAAGCGACTAGGGCAATCTGAAATTGTCGGATGGCCCTTATCGCTTACATCGGTCGTGTTAGCAAACTACCGCGAGAGAAATTATCATGGTACAAATGCAAACTACCAAGTAATATAAGAGAGAGTGGAGAACTTGGTGCAAATTCCAATCCAAGGTTTGGTATTTCAATATTAGAAGAGCATGTCTCAAGGCATAAAGCAGAGGAGACGAGATAAGTGAAGACGACCGATGCAAGCGACTAGTGCAATCTGAAATTGTCGGATGGCCCTTTTCGCTTACATCGGTCGTGTTAGCAAACTACCGCGGGAGACTTCAAGAAGTGACATTGCGTAAAGATTTGACTCACGAGTATAAAAACTAGCAACAGCGATGAAATGGATAATACGACCGATGCAAGCGATAGGGGAAATCCAAGATTCTCCGATTCCCCGTATCGCTTGTATCGGTTGTGTCCTCTTAATTCTTTATGTCCTTCTGTAAATTCTCGAATTTAAACACTTTCCAACAAGAATGAAGTAAAAAACCCACAATGCATTCATAATTGTGACATAAATAAATTTAATTGGACCATCCAGTGAACTTTTGTCAAACTCTCAAGAGGTTCAATACAACTGTGACCATCTTCCAGATGAAGATTGGCATAACTACATACAATTTGTTAAAAAATAAATATTCCAACCTCGGTTGGCTTTACAATTGATTTCAATCTACGACTCAAAAATTGATTTAACCCTTTCTATCCTTTTTAGAGCCTTGCTTTCTCTGTTGCTTCTGTCCCTTTTTGGAGCTTTCAGCTTGACTCTTTATGTTGTTCATATGCTTTAGTGGTGAGTGAAGAGGAAGCCCTTTCTTTTTATCTTCAGACTGTTTTTTATCAGGTGGAGGGGGTGGAGGTGAGTCTGGATCATGTGGGCAGATTGCATGTTTCATGATACTATTTATTGCTCTCTCTCTGATCAAGATGATCCATGCATCTGGGTAGTCTGATAAATTCAATCCAGGACTGTAGAACCTTCTTTCCAAGAATCTTACAGCATTTGCAATCACTCTCCAGCCACATGATGTTCAGTCTCTCTGCAATGGCACATGAATTTGGCTGTATCCAAATTGCTTTTGTTCATTCATTTTAGCTATTCCTGGAAAATTCTGATCAATATGCATCTTGAGAAGCTTTGCAGCACTGCATTGTAAAGTGAAAATCAAAACGGGGGATGGCTTTAAAATAGAGAACAACAAAATGTATAGTAACTTACACTTTGCAATTCCCATGCTGTGATGGAAGAGAATTTAGGAAAAGAGCTTGATATGCATTGAAGTCCACAATAATCAAACTCCAATGGCCCCTGTCAATGAGTTGCATGTAAATATACTTTCTTAAATGAAACAAATATGTTTCCAAAATGAAGATGAATACTTACTTTTCAATGTATGGGTAAATTACACATTCTACTTCTTCTGTAAAACCCCGTAGAAAGGACTTGGCATCTCCATGTTTATGTAAAAAACATTGTGTCACCAGAGGATCTAAAATAAATACTTTTCTTTGAACCTTTTCCTCACATTGTTGAAGAAGAACCCTACAAATCAAGAAATAAAAATGCAGTTAAGGAACTAGAAAATTATGCAAAACAAAAGCATTTTAAGGCCTCTAGATATACTTGAGTGAAATGTTGACCACACTATCTGATATTTCAAGATGAAGCTCCCTCAACATTTTGTTATCTTCAGGTCTAATGTCAAGAAACAATTCACTTTGCCATGGCATTGCAACATTTACTATAACCTGCCCATCTCCTTTCTTGAGGAGCTCTTTATTTGCTTTCTGTAACTTTTGAATCTCGGTTAAGATGGCACTTTCCTCTGTAAATAATCCCTGTTTTTTCCTCTCCTCCTCACTATTTGCTGCAGCTCTAGTCTCATGATCATGAGTGACTTGAGCGTTGATCTCTTCAATGACAACTGTTGTTTTAGGTGCTCGAGCTGGAGGTATATTTAAAATATCGAAGAATTTTTTGTCGTGGTGATCAATAGGAACCAGAGCTTTATCAAACTTATATCTTATTCTTGAAACAATAACATAATCCTTCGCCATCAAAGTTACCCTATGAGAATGAGCAGCACATAAGTAGGCATCATTCATGAAATCAATAGCAAAGTCCTCTGCAGCTTCTTGCAGGCATAGCAGTGCTTGAGTTTGCCACCTCACATTGACAAAGGATGAGGTCTTCATCAAAGAACAGAGGTTGGATGAGATCTGCTTGACAACTCTCATAAATGGAAGTCTTGGGATCAACAATCCCACAGACTTTTGGGCTCTTCTTATTTCCCTCAAAGACTTAACATGGTAGTTGACCCTTTTTTTTGAAGGCTGGTCTGGCACTTTGGCTTGAACCTTCTGGGAATTTCGCTCCTGGACATTTTCCCCTTGGGCATTCTTTGACCCTCAGGGTACAACTTCCTTGCTGTCTTTTTGGTTCTAGCCATACTCTGCAAAAAATCAATCTTTAGGCAAGGAATTAGGAAAAGTGGAATATTCCACTGTCAAAACTTACTCTCTAAAAGCTATGATCAATGACTCTTTCCACTATCAGAGGCACGACCGATGCAAGCGATAACAGTCATCCGGAAATGCCCGGATGTCCCTGATCGCTTGCATCGGTCGTCTTTAAATTAATCATCAAATATCAATAAATAATATCTGACAATGCAAAATACTCAATTATCACTAAGATAAAGATAATTGGAAAACTATAATCAATGACTCTTTCCACTATCAGAGGCACGAGATGAAAAGGAACGTCCGAGATATGGAAACCAAGACATTAAAGATGCTGCCTTGCTTACTATAAAGAAAAATTTGAACAGCCAGACAGAAGAGTCAGCTTCTCAAATCCTCTACTAGCAGAACCCGCTTCCTCCTTTTTGATGGAGACCTCCCACACCTATATCTCACGAAACCCCCCACTGGTGTCCTGCTCCTCGAAAAAGATCCCCACATGCATGTCCATGATTTGAGAAGCTGACTCTTCTGTCTGGCTGTTCATATTTTTCTTTATAGTAAGCAAGGCAGCATCTTTAATGTCTTGGTTTCCATATCTGGGACGTTCCTTTTCATCATAGCAAAGGAAACCAAAATTTGCAAGCTATGATCAAGGACTCGATGATATTAAAAAACATGACCGATCCAAGCGATTAGGGTTATCCAAAAATCTCGGATGTCCCTAATCGCTTGCATCGGTCGTGTCCACATTACCTTACGTAGAGAGCGCTCTCTATAGAAATTGTGAAGTAGGCTAAAAACGTGGTGGCAATGGAACCTCGATGCTTGGCAAGTGTTGATAGAAAAAAATGAAGGAAATGAATAGGGAAGCTTAAATAGGTCCCAAAACTGAGTTGATCATTGTGCCACGTGGCATGCTCCGATTGGTCCACGTCAGATACCCGTTGCGAATTCCAACGTCTTTTGCCACGTGGCATGATTTGATTCGTCCACGTCATCTATCCGTTGCATCGGGCAACGTACACGTTGCCACGTGGCACTCTGTGATTGGTCCACCTCATTCGACCGTTTCTTCCCTCCTCACTAGAGACACGACCGATCCAAGCGATAAGAGTCATCCGTAAATGCCCGGATGTCACTCATCGCTTGCATCGGTCGTCCCTGAATTCATCATCATATTTCAATAAATAGAAGTTAAAATAAAGGTAACAATGCGTTATACTCAAGCAACACAAAAGAAACCAAAATTTGCAAGGTATGATCAAGGACGATGCTATTTAAAAAACATGACCGATCCAAGCGATTCGGGTTATCCAAAAATCTCGGATGTCCCTAATCGCTTGCATCGGTCGTGTCCACATTACCTTATGGAGAGAGCGCTCTCTATAGAAATTGTGAAGTAGCCAAAAAACTTGGTGGCAATGGAACCTCCACGCTTGGAAAGTGTTGACAAAAAAAAAAAAGCAAATGAATAGGGAAGCTTAAATAGGTCCCAAAACTGAGTTGACCGTTGTGCCACGTGGCATGCAATTGGTCCACATCAGATACACGTTGCGGATTCCAACGTCTTTTGCCACGTGGCATGATTTGATTGGTCCACGTCATCTATCCGTTGCGTCGGGCAACGTACACGTTGCCACGTGGCACTCTGTGATTGGTCCACCTCATTCGACCGTTTGTTCCCTCCTCGCCTATAAATACCTATTTCTTCACAAACTCAAACTTTCAACCTTCAGAGAATTTCTCACCTACATGTGTATTTTTCTTTCGTCGCCGACACGACCGATACAAGCGATTTTCGCCGTTTGACCAACGTTGACTCGCTCTAGTCGCTTGCATCGGTTGTGTTCTCCTAATAGACATACAAGAGAAGCTGCAGCTTAGATGGAGGTAATGAATGAGATCCTTAGTGTCTCTCCATCAGAGAAACTTCTTGATTTCATGGTTCAAGAGGGTTTAAGTGTAGATTATTTTCCTGATGCAATGACCATATTCAACCCCGAAATTGATTTTGAAAAACTCTTAGAGAACTCGAAAAGTTTTCTTAAGGATGAGTGGGAGATTTTCTTGGGGTTGGTCGATGGGAGGATCCTTTCTATTTCTCAGAAAACCTATGTCCATCCTCACATCTTTGGGAAGGATCCAATAGATAGGGCAAAAATCACAAGAAAATGCAGAAGGATATCCCCTTTGCCAGGGAAGCTTGATTTATGCCCAGAGCATGAAAAGGACTGCTGCTTGCTCCCTTTAAACATTGCTTTCTTGATATGGCTTGATCATATCTTAGTTGAAAGGGAGGAAAA
Source organism: Ceratopteris richardii (assembly GCA_020310875.1). Classification (NCBI taxonomy): domain Eukaryota; kingdom Viridiplantae; phylum Streptophyta; class Polypodiopsida; order Polypodiales; family Pteridaceae; genus Ceratopteris; species Ceratopteris richardii. The sequence continues at coordinate 42,665,639 of CM035431.1, forward strand.
TGTTCATGATGAAGACGAGCCTTGCTTAGAGCTGGCACTTGAGGCTAGCTCAAAAACTATGAAAGGTGTCATGGAGATTGTTGAGGAGATCAATCTCCAAGCAGAAGAAGAGCAGGTCAAAGATTTTGATGTGGCCACTTTTAAAGCAGAGACTGCAATAAGGGAGCCAAGTGAAGAAGTTCAAGTGTCTGAGAAGTCCCTACTTCTCCCAAATCTACCTTTTTACTTTATCTCTAGGAAAGAGTTCATACCTCTATTTTACATTCAGGAACTTTTCAATCTAAGGGAGGACTACTGTCTTGCAGCTATAGCTGAGGCAGAAGAAGTTGCAAGGAGATTCATCAATAAGAAAGGAGAAAGAAGAGAGGAATTTTTGCGTCTTGATTTGGATTTGTCTAATGAAGAATTCAAAGATTCATCACAAGCTCTTTCAAAATGCTTTGAGAAAGCTATCTCAGAGAAGCCAAAACTTGCTGATGAAGAGTTTGATGAGCATCAGAAGCAACTTGGAATATACTCGTTTGGACGTGGCTATTCATTCTTGGATGTCGCTGAGGACAAAGGAACAATTTGTATTGACTCAAAAGAGCTCACTGAGGAGGAAGATGAGGTCAAGGTATGTTGTTTGATATATTCTATCAATTAAAGTTTTTGTCCGAGATCTCTATTTTATTAAGTGAGAAAATGACCACGACCGATGCAAGCGATACAACCTAACGGATAATCTCCGTTGGGCCTTATCGCTTGCATCGGTCGTGTTCGGACTTGAAGAGGAAGATGAGGTCAAGTATGTAGTAAAATATATTCTCATGATTTAAAGGAAAAGGAGATGAGATGGGCTTGATGGAAAATCTCTATCTTGTGTTAGTTTGTCCAAGTTCTCCATTAGAAGTGTCAGAAGTCGATCACGACCGATGCAAGCGACAAGGCCCATCAGATATTTTCCGTCGGTCCTCATCGCTTGCATCGGTCGTGTTTGGACTTTAGGAAGATGACGTCAAGGTATGCAGTTAACTATATTCTCAAGAACTTTAGGTTAAGGATTTGAGATGGGAACAATGCAAAATCTCTTTCTTGTATCAGATTTGTCCAAGTTCTCCATTCGAAGTGTCAGAAATGGATCACGACCGATGCAAGCGATTATGCCCATCGGATATTTTCCGCTGGGCCTCATCGCTTGCATCGGTCGTGTTTGGACTTTAGGAAGATGATGTCAGGGTATACAGTTAACTATGTTCTCAAGAACTTTAGGTTAAGGATATGCGATGGGACCAATGCAAAATCTCTTTCTTGTATCAGATTTGTCCAAGTTCTCCATTCGAAGTGTCAGAAATGGATCACGACCGATGCAAGCGATTAGGCCCATCGGATATTTTCCGTTGGGCCTCATCGCTTGCATCGGTCGTGTTTGGACTTTAGGAAGATGACATCAAGGTATACAGTTAACTATGTTCTCAAGATCTTTAGGTTAAGGATATGAGATGGGACCAATGCAAAATCTCTTTCTTGTATCAGATTTGTCCAAGTTCTCCATTCCAAGTGTCAGAAATGGATCACGACCGATGCAAGCGATTAGGCCCATCGGATATTTTCCGTTGGGCCTCATCGCTTGCATCGACTATGTTCTCAAGATGTTTAGGTTAAGGATATGAGATGGGACCAATGCAAAATCTCTTTCTTGTATCAGATTTGTCCAAGTTCTCCATTCCAAGTGTCAGAAATGGATCACGACCGATGCAAGCGATTAGGCCCATCGGATATTTTCTGCTGGGCCTTATCGCTTGTATCGGTCGTGTCTAGGAGTTGCATGCAGCAATGATTATACATGTCTTGCTTGTGGGAATTCCCCTCATTTATCAAACATTAGATGTTTCTAGGCAGTTTGCAAATAGATATTGATGACGACCGATGCAAGCGATAACGACAATCTGAATTTCTCTGAAGACCCTTATCGCTTGCATCAGTCGTGTCTCTTGCTTTTCTTTCTAATAGTTTCAAGTTACTTTACATGTTTCCTTAAGTGTGCTTGCACTTCATCTAACCATGTTTTTCATTTTTATCACAGTTAACTTTATTGGATGAAGACAATTACCTTGGCAGGGGCAAGGGAACAAGAAAAGCCTTAGAAGAGAAAGGAAAAGCAAAGGTGGATATTCATTCTATTATCCACTATCTTCCAAAGTTGGACCCAGCCACTTTTTGTGTTATTCACAAGCACTATAGTGAGGAGCCAGACTTTGGATTGTTCTGCTTGAGGACTCTATCAAAATACATGGGTTTTACTCCAATACCCTTTAATGCTTTCAGAGTTTTACTGCTTGAAAGAGCAACTGCATTCAGAATTTTTGGATATGCCCCTGGACTCAATGCTTCAAGGGCAGGGTACTTTCTTTGTTATTCAAGCTATGCAATGGCTGCAGGGGTGTCAGATTTAAAAAGCATTGCTGGATACAGGAGAAAAGAGTTCCTGAGATATAGAGGTGATTTGCCAGAGCCAAGCTCTTTCAAAAGGCTCAAGGAATGACTTGATTTTTTCAAATTCTATACTCAACAAATGTACATATACAGAAATTGCCCAATGTGATATAAGACATTGCAAATTTTTTTGGTGTAATTGTTATTGATTCTCTGGTCAAAGTCATCTGATGGTAGTAGACATATCTGGTCAAAGTCTTTTTCAGTTTGTGATATTGATACATGATTTGTCTGGAGATAGCCATATCCTTCTGATTATATTTGGCATGAGGTCCTTTGTAATTGTCTTCTAAAGAGCTTGAAGGTCTGCAACTTGAGTGATGCTTAACTACTTCATGTACCAGAGCATCCAAGGAGATATCTGCACAAGGTAGTTCTGGAGGAGAAGACTCCTGCATATGGTGAGCTAAAGAGAATATGTGAAACTCAGCTTGGTGTAGTTACACGATGTTGCTTGCCAAGGAATATAAAGCAATTCAATTCTCAGTATTTCCTGAACCAGTATGGAACAGTAGCACTGGTGAATGGTCTATGTCAATCAGCATGGTAATCTCTTAGGAACCGGCACGTGTCCAATATTCCTCTGAGTGTCAATATAGGGAAGTGAACGTGCATGAGCCCAAGCTCAGAAATGCACATTGTTAGTGACAAATGTTGCTTTGAAAAGAGGAGAGGGGATCCACCACTCAAAGATTATATTTGGCATGAGGTCCTTTGTAATTGTCTTCGAAAGAACCAATCAAAAAGCTCTCTGAAGGCATTGCTCTTTGTTACTCCTCCTCCTTTCCTTGTACACCTAAAGAAGCTTGTCCTTGCTTGATAATGAGATTTTTCCATGCCTTGGGTGTTCCACATGGCAAGTGGTTCTTTTTCTGCAAAGAATGCACCATGCACAAGAAGAATATGCTGGAAAGCAGAAGAATTTCATTAGATCTTTATTTCAATTAAAAATAAATAAATTGAATAAAATATCTTTGGAGCTCACCAAGTAGTATGTTATGTCTTTGGCACCCCATGCCTCTATGATGGTTTCTATAAGCTCTGTGGTCGCCTTTCTGAAATCTGTCACAAAACTTTTTGATGTTACCTGCTGCCTCATGATCTTTAAAAGATTATCTAGTTTGACCCACACCTCCATTCTCTTTTTTGCTATTTCTGGTTTGCTTTTTACATTAGTCGTGACCTCACAAAATGTTTTCCATGAATTCCACATGGCATTAAGTTGTTTGCCATCATGGTTGCTGAAGAATCTCCTTGCTTTTGCACCTCCCATTGAGACATCCTGTAAAACATCACCTGTATTTTGTGAAAGCTTTGGATCTTTTCTTAGATGAACATTGTTGGGGGATTCTTTGACAAGAAGGAGTTTGAGGGTTTGTAGGAGAGAATGAAAGGACCAAAAGAGAAAATACACCTTGGAAGTTTCTGCCGTTTGATTACAGTAAGAAAAGTACAATGTTTGAAATACAAGATACACCAATACCTCTGTGCACAATCCCGCAGGGTGCCCAATTACAAAATATCCAATATCCCAATGTCCTCTTGCTGCCGACCTCCTCTGCAACAAACCTCCACCTGCTTCAAGCTTCTCCTTGTGCACACCTTGCACCAAGCTTCCACAAAGGGGGAGGAGTGAATACCTGCTGTCGGCAAGCGTACACTGCCAAAGGACCTTGAGATACTTGGGGGAACTATAGCTTAGCACTTCTCTGCACCAAAATCCTTGGTCACTCTCTATGCACCTTGCACTTTCACTTCTGTGCGACGTACTCTGGTGACTCTTGCACTTCTCTCTCTTGCTCCACTTAGCCTATGCTCTCTTGCTTACTCCAACCTTGGTCCAAGAATGGCCCTTGCCTTGATTTGAGTGTGTCGATCACGTACGCTCCTAACTGCAAGTGAATCTTGGTGCTCACTTTGATGTCCCAAGATTGCTCTCACAAGTGGCAGCCAACTACTCACTGTTTTGTCCTGTAGTGACTTTAGTCTAAAACCAAAAATTTTAATGGGGGGCCATACTTTCACCTGTGCGTACACTTTGCCGCTTCACATGCCTTCACATTTCCTTTTAATTCTTCACTTTTGCACATAAGGGGGGTTCACCTGAACCTTCCAAAACACTTTAAAACACACTTTGAACCTTAGGGAAATTAGAGAAAGTACCTCTGCAACCTGCAACCTATTTTCTCCAATTTACCCTTTGTGGACAATTCATTGTGCACTACCTGTGCACTTTGACACCTGCACTTACGCACTTTGACTTTGCACCTGTTGACTTTGACCTTGACCTTGTTGACTTTGACCTGTTGACTTTGACCTATTGACTTTGACTGCAGTTGACTTTGACCAACATGACTTTTATGGGCTCAATAGTTGCCCACCACCTAATGTGCTCTCCGTCCCGGAGAGCGATAGCTAAACTTTGATCACGATGAAGATATAGCCGCAAAAACTTGAATAGGACATCTGAGCAGCAACCAATTCCACCAAAACAGGAGAGAACAAGCCCCAGAGAAGAACCAAAAGTGGGATTTTGGAATGGAAAAGCAAAAAGGGGGGGCAATGGAAGGGGAGAAAGGAAGGGGAAGGGAGGGCTGAGGGTGCGAATATGGATGGGGTAGGGAGGGGAAAGGATGTGGCTGGGCATATTGGTAAAGGGAGGGATGGGGAGTAGGAATCAGGGGTCGGGAGGAGGCTAATGTGAACAAACCGGAGGGCTACAGAGGGTACATATGGGAGATTATTAAACATAAGGTAAGACAAGGTGAGAATAGATCATTTGGACAATGTTGTGAAATAAAAACATGTGATAAAGGTGTTCAAAACATGTGGTTTCAGACCAAAAGTCATACAAAAAGTGGGAATTTGTAAAAAGAAATTCAAAAACTGAGTTCATAGGTGCCAAAAAACATGAAAATGACTCCATTTTTGTAAAAAACGGCCAACCTAGGCACAATCCAGAGCCAATAGCTTTGAGCCATGAAAAAATAAAAAAATAAAGTAAAATAAAATAAAAATAAAAATGATCGCTCTTTTTTTTTTTTTTTTTTTTTCGTTTTCAACGCTCAGACAGAAAATAAAATAAAGAAGAAAATAAAATAAAATAAAATAAATAAAAGATAAAAATTAATAAAAAAATAAAATAAAATAAAATAAATAAATAAATAAATAAAAAATAATAATAATAATAATAAAAAGAAAATAGGGGGGGGGGGGCGGGCGGGCGGGCGGGCGGGCGGGCGGGGGGGGGGGGGGGGGGGAGGGGGGGGGGGAGGGGGGGGGAGGGGGAAGGGGGGGGGAAAGGGGGGGGGGGGGAGGGGGGGGGGAGGGGGGAGGGGGGGGGGGGGAAGGGGGGGGGGGGGGAGGGTGGGAGGGGGGGGGGGGGGGGGAGGGGGGGGGGGGAAGGGGGGGAGGGGGGGGGGGACAGGGGGGGAGGGGGGGGGGGGGGACAGGGGGGGAGGGCGGGGGGCTGGGGGGATTTTTTTTTTTTTTTTTTTTTTTTTTGGGGAACCCGCAAATTCCCTAGGGGGCTCTTTTTTTTTTTTATTATTTTATTTTTTTTTTAAATTTATTTATTTATTTATTTTATAAATAGCCCAATTTAGAGAAAAATCAAGGAAAAATCTGAAAAAAATGCCAAAAATTGGCCAAAAAATTCTAAAAAAATTCTGAAAAAATTTTGATGAAATTTTCTACATGTTGAGCCTAAAATCCTTCATCAAACCACAGAGACCCTCCATTTATTCCTCAAATTGGGCAATAAAAAGACATCGGAAAGGGATAAAAATTGCTAGAAAAATGCTAAAATTGCTAGAAAATTTCCAAAAAAGAGCTTGCTTGGCAGTGGTTTTGAAATATCTTCTAGGTTTTCTAAAAACACAAATAACAAAGATGAAATTGATAAGGAAAACTACTAAAACTGAGCAAAATATGATGAGAAAGTTATGTACAACCTGGACATATTTGGCAGTTCCAGGTGATCCATACGTCATTAAGTGTGTTGATGATAGGCCTTCAACCTTGAAATGTTGACCAGTGGCAAGGCCTCTCCTTTCAGCGTCTCTAACTCCACAGCACCCAAGTTTAGCATTGTTTTGACTCTATAAGGTCCTTCCCAATTTGGAAGCCATTTTCCTCTCAGTTGTGTATGAAGGTTAGGTCTATGGAGAAGAACCAACATGCCTGCTTCAATGTTGTTGTTCCACAGGTGTCGATCATGTGCCTCTTTCCTCTTCATCTGAGTCTCGATCAATTGTTTTGTTGCTAGGAGACGAATCTCCTCCACTTTATGTAGTGCCCCTATTCTCTGAGAGACATCACAGTCTTTTTTGCCCTGCATGAATGCTATCTTAGGTGAGCCATGTAAAAATTCAAAGGGCTCAATGGGCAATATGCCATAAACCAGTTGGAAAGGAGAATATCCGGTGGCCTCTTTGTATGCTAACCTGTATGCCCATAGTGTACCTTGATAAGCAATGCCCCATGAAGTGGGCTGTAACAGACACTCTTTTGTTAACATTGAGATTAAAACCTTATTTGTCGATTCAGCCTGTCCATTGGCTCTTGGGTAATAAGCACAAGAGGTCCTATGTAGAATTTTATACCTGGTGAAAATTTCCTGCAGGACCTTATTGACAAAATGTGTACCTTGATCTGTACCAATTTCAAGTGGACATCCAAACCTGCAAATGATGCTAGTGTAGATAAAATCAGCAACAGTTTGAGCAGTGCAGTCGGGGGAAGCAATAGCTTCAGCCCATTTGGTCGCATAATCTGTAGCTATTAAGAGATATTTCTCTCTTTTTGGAATTGCCGGAGGGTAGATGGGCCCTACGAAATCCAGCCCCCACTTCTCAAATGGTTGCCAGGAATTGGAAACAACTAAGGGGTTATGCCTCTGCTTTGTTGGCTTAGGTCCACACCTCTGACACACATCACATGTTTTTCTCCAATCATCTGCATCCTTAAAGAGTGTAGGCCACCATAGACCAGCATCTAGTATTCTCTGGCTCATGATATGCCCTGGAAGGTGCCCACCACCTGTTCCTTCATATGCAAATTGCAGTATTTCCCTCACTTCATCTTCCTCTAAGCATTTCCTCATCCTGTCATCCTTGCCCTGTCTGTAGAGTTTATCTTCAAGGAAGGTATATGGTCTGCTCTTGAGTAGCAATCTCTTCCTTTGCACAGCACTAGCCTTTTCTGGATACATCCCTGTTTTAATGAAATTCTTGATATCATAATACCAACCTTGAGCCTGGACAGCAAACAGATGAGCATCTGGAAAATCATCATTGATTCCACTAACTTGCTCCCTCATATTGATTCTGGAAAGGTGATCCGCCATAACATTTTCTTTACCTGGTCTGTGGACCATAGAAAAATCAAATTCTTGGAACAACAATAACCACCTCCATATTCTACCAGTGGCTTGTGGTTTGTTGAGCAAATATTTCAGTGGTTGGTGATCTGTTATAATAACAAATTTTACTCCCAACTAGTAATGACGAAATTTTTGGACAGCAAAAACCATTGCCAAGGCTTCCCTTTCTGTGGTGCTGTAATTCCTTTCAGCCTTAGTCAAAATTCTACTGGCATACTGAATTGGTCTATCCATCTTAAATTCTTCACTAGGTTGTGTCAAAACGGCCCCCACTGCATAGGCACTGGCATCTACATGTATGTGAAATATTTTTGACCACTCAGGTGTGATCAAGATGGGAGCAGACACTAACCTTGACCACAATGCTTGATATGCTTTTTCCTCCTCTTCTTCCCATTTAAAAGGCACTTCCTTACCCGTAAGTCTAGCTAGAGGTCTAGCTATCTCTGCATACATTTTAATAAACCTTCTATGGTATCCAGTATGCCCCAAAAAACTCTGGATCTCTTTAGGGGATTTAGGTTTAGGCAACTTTAAGATAGAAATGATTTTGTCAGGATCCGGGGCCATACCTTTAGCTGACACCACATGTCCTAAGAGAGTTCCTTCTATCACAAGAAAATGACACTTGTTTGGATTGAGCTTTAACTTAGTCTCCCTGCATCTTTTGAAAACATTCTGCAGCTGTCTCAAGTGGTGGTCCAAACAATCTAGAGGAGTTTCTTTGTGAGATCCTGAAAACGAAGAGAAGTCATCCATGAAGATTCTAAGTGATTCCAGCAATAGGGGGCCAAAGATGAGATTGACCGTTCTGTTAAAGGTGGCTGGGGCATTTCTGAGCCCAAATGGCATTTTTACATACACATATGTTCCCCAAGGTGTGATAAAAGCAGTCTTTTCTCGATCCTCTGGGTGTATTGATATTTGATTATAGCCACTGAATCCATCCATAAAGCTATATAAGGCATGCCTAGCTACTTCTTCAATGACCTGTTCTGCAAAAGGCATTGGGAAACCATCTGGAATGGTCACCTTATTGAGTGCTCTAAAATCAACACAAATCCTGATTTTATTAGTATTCTTCTTGGGTACTATAACCATAGGGGAGAGCCACTCTGAGTGTTCTACAGGAATGATGATTCCTGCATCCTCCATCTTCTGGATTTCCACATAGACAGCTTCAGCATATTTTGGGTTAAGTCTATAACTCTTCCCTCTTATAGGTTTTGCTCCATCAACCAGAGGGATTCTGTGCTCTCCATAAGTTGCAGGCACTCCTTCTAAGTCTTTATAATGCCAAGCAAAAACATCTATATATTGGGTCAAGAATGATTTTACCTTTTCCAGGAGCCCTGGGTGGCTCCACAGCCAAGTGGCCACCAAAACTGGCCGATCATTGTCTTGATTGCCTAATTGTATTTCTTGGACAGGATTTCTCTCTACCAGAGTATCTTCCTTCTCCTCTCCTTCCTTGTCTTTGTCTTCTAGCTTTTCTTGCATTGCTTCATAAGCAGGGGTGTTTTGGATTTCAATCTGTTCTTCCTTATCCTGCATCCATCCTGCAGGTATTTCTTGAATTGGAAAAGAACACTCTTCACTAGAATCTTTTACCTTGCCTTTAGCTTTATTAACTTCATTTTCTGTAGTAGTCATATCCTCCTCAAAAATGCATTTGAGGGTTGTCTTCCTACCCCTTCTGTGGTTTGTAATGGGCTCTCCCAATCCATCAACCTGGACTTTTTCCTTATCTTCATCATAACCTTCAATTGTACAACAATTATTAATGAAAACTCCAAAACAAGAGGAAGAGTTGCCTGCTTGGAGCCAATTTAGAATATCCTCTTCTTCTTCAAAATCTATTTGGGGTTGATCTTCCAATTCTGGTTCCAGGCATATGCCAACTGTTTGCATCATGCTAGTGTTTCCTTGATTATCTGGGCCCTCTTCTAAATAAATCTGTGTCAGCTCTTGCCCTCTCTTTTGTACCCACATAGTGTCTTTACCCCAATCATGAATGACACTTGCATGCCTCAGCCATGGTCTTCCAATTAAGAGGGGAAATCCTCCTTCAACCTGGGGCAATCTTAAAACCACAAAATCTAGAATAAATAGATTACCTTGCACTTCAAGTGGAACTTTTGGGATCACACCCAGGGGCCTTACTTTGCTCTGATCTGCCAAAGTAACAGTGAAATTTGCAGGCCTTGAAGGGTGGAGTCCAATCTTTTTCATTGTATGTTCAGGCATCAAGTTAATGCCAGAACCACCATCCACAATAACTCCTTTAAATTCATGACCCCTGATAGATACTGTCAGCCGAGGACTTTTATAATCTGTAAGGGGTGCTTCCCTTACACTTTTTCCTTCATGTACAACAGCAGTCTTTGCCACCAAACTTGTAGTGGAAGCTTCATCAATTATCTGCAAGAGTTCTGACCTGAACTTCCCATCCATCTTTATTAAATCAAAAATACTAACCTCCTTTTTCATGGACTTGAGCAGTCTGGAGGCTTCTGATTCCTTAAGAGCTTGGGCTCCATTTGACTTATCCAACTCCTCATGAGCCCTGCTGAATGCATGTCCAATGGCATCACTGGTACCTGTGCAATTTTCCTTTTGCCTTGTGTCTGCACTTGTGGTGGCTAGGTCTTCGGACACACCTTTGTCTCTGTTTAGTCCATTAATCAATGATTCTTGACCCATGTCCACTGGAGCCTTCCCCTTGCTTCTTGTCTGCACAGTAAAAGAGTCAATTTCCTCTAACTGCACCACCCTGGTAGATGGTGATGGCACCTTAACTTGATTTGCCATTTCTTCTTCCTGCACAGAAATCATTTGGATATGGGGCCCTGATGAAGAGGCTTGATTCTTAGGACAACAATTTGTATAATGGTCTCTAGCCTCAGGGCAGTTCCTGCAAGGAGGTGCATTCTCTAGTAGGGTGCACCTACTTTGGTAGTGCCCACATTCTCCACACCTAAAACAGATTATTGGCCTCCTAGGCCCATTTCCAAAATTATTCCTCTGTCTAGGGTTATAGTTGTTACCTTGATTTTGTGCAGCCATCACATTTGTGGTTGTTGGGGGTCCTCCTTGGGTCCAGTATGTCGTTGCAGGCATTCCCCTTGATTGGCATTCATGGGCCTCATGGCCAACCTTCCTGCATAATTGGCAAGTTACACTTAACAGAGGACACTCACTTACTATATGCCCTTGTTTGCTGCACATGGAACACCAAAGACCACTCTTGATGCCCCCTCCTTTGAGCTCCTGCAACTCCTGTCGCAGCTGAGCTAATTCCTCTGCCTGGGCTTCCTCTTCCTTTTGGAGCTTGAGTGCTTCAATCTCCCTTCTCAATTGAGCCACAGCAGTCTCCTCCTCTTTGTAGGGCTTATTTCTCTTTAAGCCCTCCAACTCCCTCCTCAGCTGGGTCACTGGATCCTCCATCTCTGTACCATATGTTGGTGGTGAAGAAGTTGTCCCATATTGGTGCCTTATTTGCTCCAGTCTTGTAGCCGTGGTGATGAACTCCTCTATGGAGGCTGTAGGTAATACTAATTCCTTTATTTTGCATTGAGTGGCTACTGGTAGGGGCTTGGCTAACCATTTCTTGACAAAAAAATCATGGGGTGGATCTGGTAGTTTGGCCATTAGTGCTTTGGCTCTGGTCACAAATTCTGGGAACTTTTCTCCTGGACCCAATCTCAAGTTCTCTAGCTCTTCTATGATAATCTCTGCTGTGTTCCCCTGCTGGAATTGATTTCTAAAAGCATCCTTCATCAAATCCCAAGTGGTAAAGTGGTTTTCAGCAAACTAGCTGAACCACTTGTCTGCCAGTCCTTCCAATGTGGCTGGGAAGAGTATCAAGAAAGCATCTTCCCTACCCATTAGCCCCCTAGTCTTACATAATGCAAGAAATCGTCGAATGTGCTCATCTGGGTCCTCCTGGGCTAAACCCCTGAAGGAGGGAAATTTTATGTTTAATCTGGAGAGCAAGATTTCTAGGTCCACCTGTCCTGCCATGCTTCCTACCGATGAAGTCGATGAAAGTGGACTCGATGATCTTCTGTTCGTCTTTGTTCTTGTCTGCTTGCACTTGATTCTCAAGGTTTGTGACCGGGTCGCGGTCATGAGCTATTCATAGTCCACTTAAAATGAGACACTTGATAAAAGTATGTACCTTTTGGCCCACTGGAGTAATGTTGTCGACACTGGAATATTGTCCTCCAATGGCAATATATAGTCTCCTATGCTCAAAGCTCCTTGGACGTCCCACCGGGCGTGCCAAATTTGTTGGGGGATTCTTTGACAAGAAGGAGTTTGAGGGTTTGTAGGAGAGAATGAAAGGACCAAAAGAGAAAATACACCTTGGAAGTTTCTGCCGTTTGATTATAGTAAGAAAAGTACAATGTTTGAAATACAAGATACACCAATACCTCTGTGCACAATCCTGCAGGGTGCCCAATTACAAAATATCCAATATCCCAATGTCCTCTTGCTGCCGACCTCCTCTGCAACAAACCTCCACCTGCTTCAAGCTTCTCCTTGTGCACACCTTGCACCAAGCTTCCACAAAGGGGGAGGAGTGAATACCTGCTGTCGGCAAGCGTACACTGCCAAAGGACCTTGAGATACTTGGGGGAACTATAGCTTAGCACTTCTCTGCACCAAAATCCTTTGTCACTCTCTATGCACCTTGCACTTTCACTTCTATGCGACGTACTCTGGTGACTCTTGCACTTCTCTCTCTTGCTCCACTTAGCCTATGCTCTCTTGCTTACTCCAACCTTGGTCCAAGAATGGCCCTTGCCTTGATTTGAGTGTGTCGATCACGTACGCTCCTAACTGCAAGTGAATCTTGGTGCTCACTTTGATGTCCCAAGATTGCTCTCACAAGTGGCAGCCAACTACTCACTGTTTTGTCCTGTAGTGACTTTAGTCTAAAACCAAAAATTTTAATGGGGGGCCATACTTTCACCTGTGCGTACACTTTGCCGCTTCACATGCCTTCACATTTCCTTTTAATTCTTCACTTTTGCACATAAGGGGGGTTCACCTGAACCTTCCAAAACACTTTAAAACACACTTTGAACCTTAGGGAAATTAGAGAAAGTACCTCTGCAACCTGCAACCTATTTTCTCCAATTTACCATTTGTGGACAATTCATTGTGCACTACCTGTGCACTTTGACACCTGCACTTACGCACTTTGACTTTGCACCTGTTGACTTTGACCTTGACCTTGTTGACTTTGACCTGTTGACTTTGACCTGTTGACTTTGACTGCAGTTGACTTTGACCAACATGACTTTTATGGGCTCAACAAACATCACCACCATGAAACCCCATTTCTGAAAGAAGACATTCACATTTTTTTATGCATTCATCTGCAAGAGTTGTAGGCTTGATAGAATATGCATAATCCAAGTGAAGACGGACCAACTTGTCAATGATTCTTAACTCTGCATGTAGTGTACATATGTGTACATTTGTCAATGCTATTGGAAGTATGGGATCCCAAATCATTGAAGAAGATGAGTAGTTACGAAGAATAACATTTTGTCTAGAAGGAGCCTCTTCACCCTCAGCTCTAGTAATCCATCCATTTGTGCCTGGCCTTTGCATGCAGTACAAGCAAGGGTATTTAGAATTTGCTCCCCCACTTATACCAAACATGCATTTGAGTGTCTTTAGGTCTCCACTCAAATGCCACTCAACTTGAAAGTTTCCGTAGTCTTTGACATTCAACAATTCTCCTGCATGATGCCCTTGGATAACATTTGGAATGTTTGTCTGTGAGAATAACCATTTAAGTGTTTTATGGCTCTCAGATGGAACTTGAGCACAGCCAACCCACCATAACTCCATTTCTGATTGTACTTTGAGAGATGGAGTATCCAATTTCCCAAGGCTATAGTCCAAAGCTTTGTTCATCAGTGCAATGCTTATTCTCTCCATCTTTTGATGTTTTTTAAGCTCAGCTTCATCAAGTTTGATTACAAATTTCAATAGACCAGAACATTCATGCTCTTTTATATTATAGAACTGAACCATGTATGTTTGAAGTTTTATAACATCTATCCATATGTTGTTAAATGCATTGTAAGTGAAATGTAACTTTTGTTTTCCTACTTCGTAAGGCATGTTACCGTGAATATGTTTATATTCACCAAATACTGATGTGATCTTCTTATTCAAGCAGAGCTGAAACTTTCCTACATGATGGGGTCTAGGCAATCCAAAACTTCTAACTTTGTTAAATTTTAAAAATTCACACCAAACTTTTGAAATTGCTCTATAACCTTTCCTACTCACTCTGACACTATCACAAATATTTTGAATTTGAGATGGTTCTAGTAAAAGATTCATTTCTGTCATGAGTTTTTGAAAAACAAAGCGTTTCAAGCATGTATTTTCATTTAGTTTCAATAGTTTTAAAACATCATTTTGACTCAAAATTTCATTACAGAAATGTATGCGCTCAAAACTGCTCGACATATTGAAACCTAGCACATTTGTCACATGATCTCTAACAATTTTCATTCTTTTCTTTTTCTGGCCAGATTTTTCAGTCAAATCTAAAAAAGGTTTTACTCGTTTTGACCGCATTCTCAAACCTATAGGAGTTTCTTTCATTTTTTTAAAAGACTCTAACTGAGAAGATAAAGTGGATAATTTGTTTTCTAGCTCCCTCATATGTAAATTCTTCTGGTGTAGTGTGTTTTGTAAATAGTTTATGTATTGTACATAATTCCTTGAAATATCCCAGAGCCTTGAACAATAGCCTCGTAAACCATCCTCACCATCTCCCACAAATCTAATCAGATCATGAAGATTATGAAAAGGGGGGTACCTTCCAGTTTGTGGATCAATTGGATAAACAGATCCATCTGTCCATATGTCGATATGTTTCTTGCCTTCCTTTCGCAATCCATCCACTTCAAGAGGATGAAGAGCCCTTCGAAATACGTTTCTTGTCGTCGCATACTCCTGACTAACTGCAATGTTGATATGGAACTTTTTACAATGATTTCGAATGTTTGAAAGCTCAGGGAGAGTATTTGGGTTAACGTTCTCCATGGTCTGCTATGAAAAATGACCAGCAAGTGTCTAAAATGACGTGAAAGGGAGAAACAGGCTTGCTATGAAAAGTAGAGAAAAAGAGCGCAAAACGTGATCAGCACACATTATATAGGTCCGTGAACAAGAGGAAAATTCAACTTTTGAGGCGTAAGATATCACACAAACTTCGAGGCGTAAGATATCACACAAACTTTTCATGATTATATGATACGAGTTTCTCTCTCTTCAAAATTTGCATAAGATACGTTTTAAATGAACTTACACGGAATTTCTTAAAGGATTTGACAACTTTAATCCCGATTAAGCACAACTAATTGAAATCCTTACACGGCCCTTTTTGGGCCGTTTTTCGCCCTAATGTATACAAGCGTGGTAAAGATGGTTACCTGAGACTATGTGCCCATGAGAGTGAATATCTCAAGATCTTGGAAACTGCTCATCAAGGTGTAGCAGGAGGACACTTTGGACCACATCGGGTGATCAAGGCAATCCTATTTGCAGGATTATGGTGGCCGACCCTTCACATGGATGCACATACCTATGTGAAGAGGTGTGATGTTTGTCACCGAACTGAGCATCCTATACGCAAAGATGAGATGCCACTGAAGCCTATGATGGGTGGATGTTGGCATACAAAGCAATAAAGGAGTCATGCACAATACGGCAACAAGGCCAGATCATTTTTTCCCATAGATTATGTACAACCCAAGTGATTTTAATCACTACACAAACATTGTAAATCCCGTTTTTGGTAGATTAGACTCCATTTTGTGCAAGCCGAGGAGTCCTCGAGCTTGAGGAGTATTAGAAGTACCATCGTACCAAATTTCATAATTTTTAGACTTCGTTTGAGCCCTCAAATAAGCCCTGGAACCTAATTTTTAACTAGGCCGGACACTAGGTCTGGACAGGGCCAAAAGCTAGTCAAAAACTATAAAAAGAGCTAGAGAGCTCATTTTTGAGGTTAGATTGTAATTGAAACGAACCTGTAAGAGATTTTGAAAGTATTCTAAAGAACTCCATTGATTCTCTCTCTTTGTCTCGCCGTGTGTGTATGTGTGTGCATGCTTGTGTGCTTCTCACTCACGCACTTGTGCCGTCACTTGCTCGAGGTCTTCATACCATCCTCACGTCTTCCCGGATTGACATTAAAGGAGGTGCTACTCATCACTGAGCTACACCAAATTTTGGCGCCGTTGCCGGGGATCGAGCTTTGAGGACGAGCGTGTGATGGTAAGACGTAGAGTTGACGCGTTGGAGTTGTAGGTATTTTCTTCACTCTCATCGATTTTCTTTTACTTTCTTCACCATCATCATCATCACCATCTCCCACGTCCATCTCCATCATCGCGAAAATTTCAGTTTTTTGACTATATCCCCACCTCCACCCCATTTCCCTCATTTCACTTGTGAGAGAGAGCGAGAGAGCGAACTTGCATGTGCTGTTTTTGCATGTTTTCTGAGCTATTTTGCAGGTTTTTTGCTGTACCATCATCCCCAGCAGTGTGCGCAGGTACGACAGGCTCTGCACAGGTCCCGGGACGACAGCCTCTGTCTATCGCGACAGACAGAAAATCTTAACATTTTGTGAATGCATGTTTATCATTGTAACCTACACCTTGAGGGCACTCTAGATCACTAGAAGTTTTTCAAAAATTTGCATTTTTTCAGTCTATCGCGACAGACACTGTCTATCGCGACAGACACTGTCTATCGCGACAGATACCGTCTATCGCGACAGATAGAAATCCGCGACAGATACAGTCTATCGCGACAGACACCGTCTATCGCGACAGACCGAATTTCACGACAGACACTGTCTATCGCGACAGATACCGTCTATCGCGACAGATAGAAATCCGCGATAGATACCGTCTATCGCGACAGACACCGTCTATCGCGACAGACCGAATTTCACGACAGATACCGTCTATCGCGACAGACACCGTCTATCGCGACAGACCGAATTTCACGACAGACAGCGTCTATCGCGACAGACACCGTCTATCGCGACAGACAGAAATCCGCGACAGACACCGTCTATCGCGACAGACAGAAATCCACGATAGACACTGTCTATCGCGACAGACACCGTCTATCGCGACAGACAGCCCCCACGATAGATTGTGTCTATCGCGACAGACACCGTCTATCGCGATAGACAGGCATTTTCGGCAAAAAATTAAGGAGTGAATTCTTGGAAATTTAGGCTAAATTTTGGGCATATTTGCACTTTCATGTACTCATCTACTTACAAAGGCCTTAGAAAATGCATTAAAACCCCCGAAAGGTTCTGTTTGTCTAGTTAACCCCCTAAACCCTGAACGGTCATAACTTTTTCATACGAAATCCATTTTCTGAGCTCTAGGGCTTGTCGGAAAGCTCGTGACATATACTACACGCCCTCAACTGTTTTTTATAAGAATAACGCGTTGATTTTCAGATAGGATATTTGGAAGTTGACACACTGAGGGGTAGGAACACCAAGGGAGCTCTAGAGTAAATTTCTAACAATGCAAAAGGGGGAACAAGGGTCATTAAAAAAAGTGTCTGAAATAAATTGTCTGTCAATTGAAAGGTCTACTTGGAGCTAATCTTGGGATTTATGCAGGCCTATTGAGAAGCAATTGAGAGTATCCAAGCAAGGGTGTGGCACACGCTTGAGAATCAACTTCTCGAGCACTAAAGAGCAAGGTTCGGCAAGAAAGGTCGGAATATTCTCAACTCCTCTTCGTCAATTCCTAGCCTAGGCTAAGAGCGATTAGAAGTAGGAGTAAGTCAGGGCGACGATAGGCCACTATCAAGTTGAAGACTACCTAAAAACTCAAGTTCAAGCTAAAAACTTAATCTCTGTACTGTCGACAACATAAAGGAAAGAACCTAACGTGGAACGATCAACCTGAAAGTACGAAGAACATTCAAGCATTCCTGACGACGTAATAGCAGACAAGACTTTAAACACGAGGAATAACTAAAAAGAATCAAGTGACTGGTACCAATTGATCGGCAACGAGGTTGTACTCTGGGCAAAAATTTGGGCTAATCAGTTAGGCATATGAACCTTAGATCAGGACGACACCTAGTAAGAGAGAGACAAAGCCTTAGGTCTTCAGAGGCTAGTGTCAACCACACTGCTAGGTCCTGGGCCCAGCAGTTGAGCCACCACTCGAACTACCCTCGCTCTGAGACCAGTGAGTCAGAGATGTCTCAAGGCATGGACAAACCTACGGGAAGTTCAGGAGTGCCCTACTTGTACAGGGTAGAAGGCCCTTACAAAACACAGTTGGAGTACCTGAGGACCAACCGATTAGGTGCTAGCATCTATGAGGACGGCTTAGGAAGATCTGTGGTCCAGATTAAAAACCCTGATCAATCCATTGGACTAGAACACCCAGCTGTCAAGTTTGAAAATGGTGCATACCTGGACAAAGAAGGAACTATATATGTAGTCACTAGTCATCCTGATAGGACAGATGACTTTGGGAATGTAATCTCAGAAGCGGACTTAGGTGACCTGGAACAAG
The DNA here is from genome assembly GCA_020310875.1 of Ceratopteris richardii. NCBI lineage: Eukaryota > Viridiplantae > Streptophyta > Polypodiopsida > Polypodiales > Pteridaceae > Ceratopteris > Ceratopteris richardii. The sequence goes on from CM035431.1 coordinate 42,684,104, forward strand.
GGAACATGGGTGCGGAACCTAGAACCCCTCGAGGTAAATCAGTTCTCACTAGGATTATCACGCCTGAGTGGATCCCCCAAGATAACAAGTGCATAGATTTGCTTCTCAATCGAGAAACGGACGAAGCCTTCTGGAGGTATAAACCGGATCACCCAACTGACATAGGAACAATCATGATCTATGAGTTTAAGGATCCAGATAGCCCAGGTAGAGTGACCTACTTAGACCACACGTCAGAGAGGATTTTTGTGGTGACAGAAAATGATAGGCATGCTTACACTTGGAAGGGCGAATTCATTTTCCCCCAACCAAGATCAAATGTAGCCTATGGTCACCCTGGAGCTGGAACATCCCAGGCTCATGGTATGCAAAGAGACAGAAGTAAAGATAGACCAGAGGTAAGTTTTGCCAATCCAGTGGGCAGAGAAAGAACGAGAACGGAGACGAATAGGGTAGAACCTGAGATGCATAGAGCCCACAGGAACCAAAGAAATGTAGATGGATTCCCTCTGCCGAGGCCTAGAGAGCACACAAGAACTTTGAGACCCACCCAGCTAGTTAAGTCCATGAAGAATTACTTTGACGGCACAGGAGATCCCTATGATCATGTGGCAGAGTTCAAGCAAGTCTTGAGAGCTGAACAAGTGGAGGATCTGTTCACGCAGTACAATGCCTTCGGTCTAACCCTTAGGAACACAGCACTTACGTGGTTTCAGCCATTAGATGAACGCCAGTTCAGGAGCATAGATCAACTCCTAGAGGCATTCATTATAGAGTTCTCTAAGAGCGGCATAAGACACAACACCTCCTCACTGATTCACAGCTTCAAGCAAACCCCTCAAGAGACTGTGAGACTTGCAGGAAGAAGATTTAGACAATATCTTGAAAGGTGCCCTATTTCGGAGCTACCCACATCTGCTAAACAAGTAGCCTTATTTCTTGACGGATTGCTGAGCCCAAAATTGAGATCCTATGTGTATCTGAAAGACCCTAGGACTATAGAAGAATGTGTACGTATGTGCATTGACATTGAAGATAACCTAGGAGAAGAGCTAGAGTTGTCCAAAATTTACAAAGATTCAGATAGTGCATCTAGTCAATCTTCCACACAAGCCACATCAATTGAAGAACTTGCCGAAAAAGTAGCTCAGAAACTAGGTGTAACTAGCAAACAAATCCCAAGGTTTGCCCCTGTGAAAAGGTGCTATACATGCGGTGGTGACCATATGGCGAACGTCTGTCCCATTATGGCTCAACCCCAAGTAAACCCTAGTAGCCAGTACTGCACCATAGAACGGAGATACACCAATCACACCGCACAAGACTGCCCATACAACAAGCAGGCAGTTAGGCAACCCTATCCGCAACCCTACCAACAAGGCAGATACCAGAACCAAAATCCACCACCACAATATGCTAGACCCCAACAAACCTACCAACCACAGTATCAGGCCCAACAAAGGCCTCAGCCTGTGCTAGCACAACAACCCCCTGCCCCAGCTAATGTGATTCCGGTAAAGTATACGGCTGCAGAAGAGAACCTGAATAGAGCTATAGTCCCTGTAACATCCTTGATCTCTGAAAATGACCCAAGTGACCATAGCTTTGATTCTACCCATGTGAATAGCCCCCAGGCTTACTACATGCAGTCCCCAGAACATGGAGAGTCCTACTATGGTGAAGAGTCGAACGAACCTAGTTGGGAGTCAGATTACACGAACATCATGTATACAAACCCCAACCCTAGACCTCAACCTAGGCAAGTACGACCACCAATTCCTAGAGGACTGTGCTACAGATGCCAAGGAGATCACCTCATTCGTGATTGTCCCTTGCCTCCACCTACGCAAACCCAGTCGGTGACGATCCAAGGCTTCTGCCAAGATTGCGGAAAAGAGCATCTCTTACGAGATTGCCCAAAGAACCCCAATAGCATGCCAAAAATCACCCCTATCAACGTTGTTGGGTTAGTGGTAGACTCCTCAGGAAGCGTCACTTCCACTGCACCAGTACAGGTAGTCACTAGGGCTCAGGCATTGCAGCAAAACCAAGGGGTAGGCCAGGAAAAGAGCCTAGATGCTAGCGATACTGAGAGCCAAAATAAAAAGAGAACAAGAGCTTGGAAAGATAGCCGCGAACGCATGAAAAGGCAATGGGCAAAGAAGATGAGTGAACTTGAGGAAAGTCTACGAGAAACCAAGGCTAAAATCATAGAGATCACGTCTCAACCGCACTCTCACACATTCCCACCGCTACCATCCCCATCACCCTCCATCCCTTCACCCTCTAAGACAGCCCACGCAACCCACCCACCACCCCAAACAGGATCAGTATTAGCTGATCCCACTCCCGAAGACATAGACATGATGCTTAAGGCATATCAGGCCAGAATCCAAGAAGGGCCAAACGTCACGGATCATGACAAGTGCTATCCTAGAGCTGACCTAGAGATAGAAAGAACCAAACTATGCACGAAAATGGTCGCATTGGCTCAGACTATGTTTGAAGCCAGTCGCCTTTTCAATTACTCAGGCTCAGCCAAAACGCAATTACACTTGGATGGATTCCTAGAGAAGTTAGAGAGGATAATTGCAAGATCTGACAAGGAAGAAAAAAATCAAGACAGAGAAAAAGCAAGCAAAAACAGGAATCATTCCCAATCAGAAGTGTATGTGGCCAATGCCCCTAAACCGGACAACTTCCCCTCCTTAGAAAGAATAGAGAGGCCAATAGCACAGCCAGAAAAGGAACCTACCCCTCAAAGAAAGGAAAGGGCAAGAGAACGGATAAGCCAGCCTCTTCAGAAAGCCCATGTGCCTCCTCAAGGAGCCTATCTTCCTCCCCAAAGGTCACAGGAGCCCCCCTCGAAAGCATATGTACCTCCACAGGTAACCCACATTCCTTCCCAGAGAGCGTATGAGCCTGTTCGGAAAAGTAATAGAATAAGTAATCCTCCCCAAGAAGCTTGTGCTCCAGCCATTTGCGAGAACGAGGAGAGAGTCAACAATAGAATCAGCCCTCCTTCACAGGTTGCTTATGCGCCCAATTCTACGGAGCCAGACACTTCTTCTTCTATGAATCGGTTTGCCCCAGACTTCCTACGAGAGATTCAAGAAGACAAATGGGATAACGAAAGCGAGGTCGCCCCTCCTTTTGAACTTGTGGACGATGCACACGACCAATTCCCACAAGACATCCCATCTATTTACGGGGAGCATGAGAGTGTTCAGTCTCACGAGAGATTGGACTTTGAGTCTAATTCCATACAGGAGCTACCCCACTTCACAGGCCCATGGGAAGCAAAGTCCACATGTATGAGAGCACCCACAGTCATGGTAAGGAACGACGACTCAGTCATACCGAGGAACACGGAGGTAGTAACGAACACCAAGGTGCAACGCGATCTCACTTTGGAAGAGCTGTCTGAGGATAGACCAAACGCGCGGAAATATGTAGCTAGTCAAGTAACTGAAACTGCAAAACCTCGTTCCCGGGTAGGATCCCATAGGACAGTACCGGAAATTCCCTTGGATAAGATAGGAGATATGTGTGAAGGTGAAGAAGGGAACACCTACCTTCCCATCACCTATCAGGACTACACCACGAAGGCAATTTTGGACTCAGGTGCAGGAGTTGCAATTGCCACCACCTCCTTATGGAAGCGTTGGGGCAAGCCAGCACTCAGGCCGACGAGAATGAAATTGCAGATGGCCGATGGCCACATAGAGAGACCCCTAGGATTGCTAGAAGGAATAACTCTCACCACTTGTGGTGTCGAGTTTGAACATAGTTTTGCTATCTGTGACTTCAGTAAAAATCATGCCTATGAGATGATTTTGGGAAGGCCATTTATGCGACAATTGCAAGTGGTACAGGATTGGGGAACCAACTCCTTGTATTTGCAACACTTGGGTGTTACGACCAAAGTCAATCTCAAAGATTATTCTCACAGAGATGTCCCTCCTATCCAATGGAATCCCATCCATAGAGCCAAAGATGATACAGAATCGGTGCATTCCATAGGGTCTGGATCCTCATGGATGCATGAAGATACTCACTTATGGATGTGCAAGGTAGCAGTAGAAGAAGAGAAGAGAGAGAAAGCCAGAGAGGTAGGTGCGAAAGAAACCCATAGATCAATCCAAGACCCAGCCTATGCACCTGTAGTTTTTCCAGACGAGGAATTTGAACCCCATGGCTGGGCGGAAATTTTAGCAACAATGGACGTAGCCATCAATGAAGAACAATGGACACCTCACTGTGATGAGGATGGCTATGACATTTCAGTCTTCTCCATAGAGCCAATCATGGGAGAGGCAGTTTTAGAAGAATGCGAACCTAGCCCTGATGCATTTGAGAATGCAAGTGACTCCGATCTAGAGTCAATCATTATGGACCCACCATTTGCATCAGATGAAGAATACTTCCATGAAATAGAATTTCAACCCCAGAGGCATGGAGAGGTTACAAATGATGTAAGATTAGCAACGCATATGACCCCTAAGGAAGAAGGAAAGAAACGAAAGAAGAGAGAAGCCTTACCAGAAGAGGAAGAATCTTTGTTTGAGGTCCCATAAAATTTTAAGAAGTATGAGATAGATGACAGGAGAGTCATGATAAGAATGCCTAAACGAGAGGCACAATCAGGAGAGGCCTATGATAACAAAGAAACCACTAAGAAAATAGTAGTGGCCATAGAAGAAGGAGAGGAGAGATGCACGTATATAGGCCATGACCTGACAGAAGAAGAAGAATACGAATTGATTACCTTGCTAAGAGAATACAGAGATGTATTCGCTTGGAGTTACAAGGATTTGAAAGGTGTTGACCCCGACATATGCTCACACACCATCCCCATGACCTCAGATGCCAAACCCTCTAAGCAAAAGCCTTATACATATAACGATAACTATGCTGCTAAGATCAAGGAAGAGATAGATAGACTGATCGAAGCTGGATTTATCTATGAAATTGAGCACACTGAATGGGTATCCCCCATCGTAGTGGTGCCCAAGAAGAATGGCAAACTGCGTGTGTGCATTAACTTGAAAAAGGTTAATGCAGCCACAATTCGAGATAATTATCCGCTTCCCATAACAGAACATCTCCTAGAACGAGTGGCAGGCAAGGAAGTGTACAGCTTCCTTGATGGATTTTCGGGCTACAATCAAGTAGCCATAGCTCCAGAGGATCAGCATAAGACAGCCTTTGCCACAGAATGGGGCATTTTTGCTTTTAGAGTAATGCCATTTGGGCTTACCAATGCACCAGCCACCTTCCAGAGGCTGATGTGCCATGTGTTTAAGGAGTTCCTGAGGAAGAGTTTAGAAGTCTACGTTGACGATCTCTGTGCTCATTCCAATGTTAGACAAACCCATATTCCTGAACTCAAACGAATCTTTGACAAATGTAGAGAATATCAAGTCTGCCTGAACCCCGAAAAGTGTGTTTTTATGGTCAGGCAAGGCAAGATCCTAGGACATATAGTGTCAAAGAATGGCATATCTACTGACGAAGAAAAAGTGAGAGCCATAGCGGAGTTACCTAGGCCAAAGAATGTCAAGGAAGTACAAGCTTTCATGGGGCATTGCGGTTATTATCGACGATTTATACACATGTATGCTGTCATTGCAAAGCCCATGTACGGACTTCTGACAAACTTTGAATGGACGGATGAATGCGAAAATTCCTTCCAAGAGCTTAAACGAAGATTATGTTCAGCATCAATCTTGACCACACCAGATTGGAGTAAGCCATTCCATGTTCATGTGGATGCATCCAATTATGCCATTGGATGTGTGCTCGCACAACCTACTGGTGAAGGTAATATGGATCTTCCAATTGCCTATGCCAGTAGACAATTGAATGCGGCTGAACGGAATTACACCACTACAGAGCGCGAAGGATTAGGCATGGTATATGCAGTTAAAAAATTTAGACACTATTTGCTTGCAAATAAGTTTAAATTTTTTACTGATCATCAGGCGTTGTTATATCTTGTAAACAAGCCATGCAATACAGGAAGATTAGTGAGATGGTTTCTCTTGCTAATGGAATACGATTTTGAGGTTGTGGTAAGGAAAGGTAGGACTCATTTGAGAGCCGATCATCTCTCTAGGCTCACATCAGGAGAAGCCCCACAAGGAGTGTCAGATGACCTTCCGGATGCTTACTTGTTTAATTTGGAAGTGGTGCCGCAGTGGGCCAAGCCATTGGTACCAGTATTGACATACGGGCCTAACCATCCTGTGGTAAACACACGGAACAGAGAGGTTGTAAAAGCCCAAAAATACCACATCATGGCAGGAAGCATGTACAAGCACACAGATCAAGGGATCTTGGCTTGTTGCGTAGAAGAGGATGAATACGCTAAATGGTTGCAATTAGCACATGTAGGTGCACTAGAGCAACACCATTCAAAACAACGAACTTTACAGACTCTAAAGAGATTCGGAGTGCACTGGCCAACCATGGAAGCGGATGTCCAAAAGTTGTGCAAGGAATGCCCAATCTGTTGCACTAAACCACCTGTGGAACATGCCACTCTCTATCAAATATCTATTGTGCCAGATTGGAGTGAACCTCTAGTATCATTCTTGCGGACAAACACATTCCCCCCAGACATGACTCTAGCTAGGAAAAGGAGTTTAGAACAAGAAGCCCTGGATTATTCACTCATAGGTGATAATCTATATAAGCGCGGTAAAGATGGTTACCTGAGATTATGTGTCCATGAAAGTGAGTATCTTAAGATCTTAGAAACTGCTCACCAAGGTGTAGCAGGAGGACACTTTGGACCAGATCGGGTAATCAAGGCAATACTATTTGCGGGCTTTTGGTGGCCTACACTTCACATGGATGCTCATACCTATGTGAAACGGTGTGATATCTGTCAAAGGACTCAGTATCCTATACGCAAAGATGAGATGCCACTGAAACCTATGATGGGTGGACGTGCATTCTCTAAGTGGGGAATAGACTTCGTAGGTCCTATTAATCCCCCAGCTAAGGGTTCTCATGCGGAATACATCATTGTGGCAACAGATTATCTCACCAAGTGGGTAGAGGTAAAAGCTACAACCAAGAACGATGCTCAAACAACTGCCAAATTCTTGTTTGAGAATGTATTCACGAGATATGGGCTACCTATAGAGCTTGTAAGCGATAGAGGCACTCATTTCTTGAACGAAGTGATTGAAAATCTACTCCAAGAATTCTTGCTAATACACAAGAAGTCTGCCCCTTATCACCCTCAAGCTAATGGACAAGCTGAGAGCACTAATAAGATTTTATGCAATGTATTGACGAAACTAGTGAACACTAGACGCTCTGATTGGGACAAACAGCTACACCATGCTGTTTGGGCATACCGAGTTGCCTATAAAACGGTACTCCAAGCCACCCCCTTCCAGATGGTTTTCGGCCAAAACGATGTGCTACCCTTGGACTTCTTGATCCCTACATTGAAAGTAGCACAAGAGCACGAATGGACAGGTCATGAGCTCTCCTCTAGGATCTTTGACCTTGAACGATTAGGGGAAACAAGACTGAGAGCCGCTGCAGGAATATATGCAGCCAAGAAGAGACAGAAGGCATATTTTGATGCCCATGTGAAGGATAAGGGCTTGAAAACAGGAGATCTAGTTTTAGTCTATACACTGAAACAACACGCAAGGAAGCTAGAGAAGAGAGGCTACGGACCTATGATCATCAATAGGATCTCCACAAGTGGAGCAGTACAATTGGCCACATTAGAGGGTGATGTTCTCCCAAATTATATTAGCGGTTGCAGAGTCAAGTTGTATCAGGAACCCCTCACGGAGGAAATGCTCAGTCGACTCAACACTGCTAAGAAACGCAAAGAGGAAGAAAAGCGAGTTCGAGAAGAAGCTCAAGCTGAAGCTTTGGAACGCATCAGAAGGATGAAATTACGAAGGCAAGGTAGAGATCAGCCTGGAGCGAATGACTATGCAGACCAAGGATTTCCTATGGCCATGTGTGAAGTCGCAGGAACAAGCTCGCATAGGATAATTGATAGACGTCCTTTCGTAACCTTAGATATAGGACAAGGAAAGAGTGCAAGGACCGTAAGAGCCTTGATTGACTCAGGTGCAGCCACTAGTGCTGTTAAATTGTCTTACTGCCAAGAATTACAATTGACTGTCAATCCTGTGGAAGCATATCTTATAGGATTGGGAGGAGTGGAAACCCCTTGCATGGGCGAGGCGGAACTTCCCCTTTACATTCATGATGAGGCAATGACAGTTAAAGTACTGGTGTGTCAAGATGAGGATCTCACTGAACCTCTAGTCTTGGGTCAAGATTGGATCTATGACCAAGCAATTAACTTAAACCTAAGAAGTGGACTTCTCCAGGTTTGGGTCAATCATAGTCGAGTTACAGTAGAATTAGACAATGGAGCACTCAAGGAACTAGGAAAGGCACAGACTCCTGGTCCTTCCAGGGGTACACATGAAGATGACCATGCTGTTCTTGTTCAAAACCCTGTGTTGCAGAGGAATGATATTTGCAAAAAAGGAGTCAGGGATGCAACGGAACTCCCTTCTTTTCCAAAGGCCAGAAGGAGGCAGCAACCAAAGGCGGATCACAAGCAGAAGAAGCCGAGTACTACCTATGTCCGAGATCAAAAGTACCTGCGCAGCAGAATGTCCCAGAAAATAAACCAGGTGTGGGTGCGGAAAGGCGAACGACCGGGTGCACCACCGTCAACTACACGGGCAAAGCCTCTTATTAGTAACCAACAACACGACGCTAATAAGAAGTCTGTCAGAAATTCTTCTGCTAAAGTAAAATCTATTTGGGTGCCCAAGAAGTCGATGAAGGCAAGCCCACAATCTAGACAAATTTGGGTGCCTAAGGCTTGCTTGAGGGCACAAGTAGTTACGCCAAGGCCACAACCTATGCAGCATAACCCATCTACGAGTACAACCAGTATTCCCTCGTGCTCAACACTTAGGAACACACCAAGACCCATGAGCATGCATGTAATCACTTATAAGTGGGTCCCTAAAATGCCCCATTCCCAAACAGCGACACCGACACAGCTCTCTGGAGTCTCTACGAAACCGAAAGCAAAACCCATCCACTGCATTTGGCAGTCTAAGATCTGTGATAAACCCCCCGACCCCGATTTGTAAATTCACCCCACTTACTAACGGCATTAGTCTCCTAGGAATACACAAACGTTAACTACACTTACTGTCTTCGTGCACTTACTAACCACTAACTCACCATATACCTCATGTTAATGTTGTAACGGGGACAGCAACGGATTTAGTCTGTCCATTACGATGTTAACACATGCTTCTATATTCTCACAGAATCAGAAGGCAAACAGTAAAATGGCAGAAGCGACAGGTTCGGGCTCACAAGTAGGGATACTTACTGCAGGAATTGATGTGGATAGCCTACCTGTGGACGTGCCCCCGACTGAACGACCAGTGGAGATGCAACACCTTCAGCAACTCCCGGTGCCAGACCCACCTACAGGAATCACGGAAAGAGTCCATGCCAACTCTCATTGGTTCAATGGCATGCCCGGTCCATTAGGAGAGGCTAAGTATATCTGGGAGTCTAAATGCGAGTATGACAGATCATGGGTGCGTTTCCAATTTTTCTCCAAGGAGTTCGAGACTTTAGAGAACACCGAAGACCTCCAGATCATATGGCAACGAGCAGGGTTGGCGGAATATTTTGAAGCCCCACTACCTAAACCCGACCTCCTCCGATGTTACTATCTGGTCTCTACATTACAAGCTCATGAAGATAAGGACCAACCCGGATCATTTGTTCTCCCCTCATTGCTGGGCAACAACGAGTTGAAGAGGTTTGAACTTACTGTGGAGCTAGTGAGTGATGCTTTAAAGATGCATGGCACGCATGTACCCTCAGACAAGGATGCTCTCGTTCCCAACAACATGAAGGACAGGAAAGTAGTGAAGCTGAAAGACATGGCAGCCCTCACCCCAAATGTGTCCATCCCTCTCCGCATGTGCATGCAACATTTCGCCTTCCCCGGTCAAGACCGATTCACGCAACCACACAAGAAGATCTGGTTTGCTCTCTACTTGGCGGAAGCAGGTGCGCTACCTATTAAGCTACCAGTGTGGATTATAGATCAGTTGTATGAAGCGAACAAACGGGCTTCTAGGAAATTAGTGGTGAACGGATGCTGTGCACTCACACGCATCATTTACCGATGCTTGGCATATGATGTCCCCATTGAGCGTGCCTTAACTTGGGCACAATTACAAATGTTTAAAAGGCTCAAGACATCCACACATCAGTCCAAGCGCATGAGGGGCGCGATTCCGTGTGTCCAGACAAGGGAAGTCCTGACTACTCCTGAGGCATCACCATTAAGAGAGGGCACTGTACCTCCTTTTACCATTAGGATACCCAGGTCGGAATCTGACACTACGACACAACCCACCCCATCGGCTCCTCCGGTTACACCTGAATTCGAGTTTGCTGCCACTGGAGAGGCTGAAGGACTGGACCCCCAGGATTTCGAAGCATTCCTACAAGGCACACAATTCTCTGATGCGGAGTTTTATTCAGAGGCAGAGGAGCAGGGCACATCCTCACGGAGAAGAAGAAAGTCTACAGACGGTAGACATGTCCATTGGAGTGACGCTCAGCAAAGCCAACAACACGGACACCCGAAAGAAGAAGAAGCATATGAAGAAGAGACCACTGAAGCCCCAGCATATACAGCAGAACTCCGAAGGCTGTATCAGATTATGGAAAGAGTGCGATCGTAGCAGTTACTCACTGAACAGAGCAGCAGAGTACTTATGACTCAGTTGTTGGAAGAAGCGGGAGTTGACTCAGAGTACAGGGAAGGTCTCTTATTGATGGCAGAAACATATGGAGTTGTAGAAGCTGTGCGCACTGCCATTCAGAGGCCTTCAGTTCAATATGACCCACGAAGGTTCCAGACACGACCTCGCTCAGGTAAAAATATCCAAATTCCCGTTACAGTTGCAGAAGAGCCCACTACTACACCAACCTCCCAAACAGCTAGTCAACAGCACCCCGCCACCCATGAGGAGTCCACCGAACCACTACCATCCACTCCCCCACCATCACCTCCTAGAAGAGAAACAGTGGAAACCACATCGACTGCTCAACCCACCGACCCCACCTTCACCTTCCGTACTCCGATCTCCAGTGCCACCCTATTCTCTACCACTGATAACCCGGTCTTTGACGCAAACCCCATCACTACACCACCCACCAAAACCATTCCCGAGCCTGCCCTAGGACAACCATCCCCAATGCCTTCAGCCACCGGTCATCCTGACCCCAGATCCACATTCATGGGCTTCCCTGCTACCACGCAACCCTTTCAGCCCTCCTCAAATTTACGACCCCAACCCCCGATATCCCTCTCTCCATTTCTACAATCCCTCCAGGACATCTTTGCTAGGGCTTTTCAACCAGGCCCTCAACCATTCCCTGTCTTTTCAGCTCCCCACCCCACGTCACATCTATTCACCACTTCCACACACACACCACCTACCATACCAATATATATGGCAGGCCCCACACTAACACCCACTCCTGAAGGTATGGACATTTCACCACCCACGGCACCTCCACCCACGGTTTCACCTCCTCCCATTCCCCCTCCACCAATTTCACCCACACACACAACTTTCGTAGACACATCATTCACTGTCTCCCTTCCCCAATTCCCTTCCCATGCATCTTCCACAGTAAACACCCCCCACTCATCTATAGGTAATGCATTGGACACCATGTTGGCTTGTATATCAAATTTAAGAACAGATTACATTCAGCTCCAGCAACAAAACGCACGCCTGCAAGAGCACTCAGCGACACTACAGCTCCGCCTTGCGGTACTAGAAGAGGAGAATGCTCGCCTCCACACACAGTTCCAAACCCTCCAAGACGCCCATAATATATTGGAAGTACAGCTACAGAACGTAGATCAGGAAGCAGTGCAGGTGGTAGAAAGTCACCTACGGACACAACTGGAACGCAACTCAAAACTTCAGCGAAATATGGCGCTACTTAAACGCCATCTTGCGGCTGCTCAGGAAGAGAACAGACGTCTGCAAATACAAAATCAAGAGAACCTGGAGGCAGCTATTGAGAGCACACCGGGGGCACCCATCAGCCCATCCAAGTTTCAAGCAGTGACCCCCGATAATATCAAGATTATATTGGAAGATTATGCCATGCTACTCGAAGCACATGATAAGCTATCGGAGGAGCTAGGACAACTGAAGCAGGAACACCAACAAGGCCCAACAGCTGCCCCTCCAACCACCCCCTCTGCAGCTTCGCTTCCCTCCGACGCAGAGGCCATAAAAGATCTCCAGCAACAGGTAACTGAATTGCAGACACGCCTACTACAATATGAGAGGCCATCTTCCCCTCCGGAGGCTCCCACGGACGAAGAAGTTGTGCAAATTCCTGTGGAACAAACGTTTGATGAAGAATATGATCCGCAACCATTCCCAGGAGGCCAACAAACAGAAGAAGCGCAGGACACGTTCGAGGCACCACGGCCGCCATGGTTACGACAAGTGGAGGAAATAGGGACCTCGCATGAAGAGCGCACCGTAGTGCAAAATCAGGCTATGAGGGTCATAGAGGAGACTGTTTTACAATCAGATTACTTCAAGAACTTGTCACCGAGACGCCTGATTCTCTCATCGGAACTCCAGTACAGGCCATATTATATTATCTTGGCTGATTATAATGCAGAAATACAAAGAGTCACGGGTCAGATTCCTACTTTTGCGACCCAATTTCAACCCGAAGACCTTCCTCCAGAGGTGCGAAAAGGCAAGATTCGTCAACCAACATGGCGGCAGAAACTTTTAGAGACTTATCCAGAAATGCTACGCACATGGAACAACGCGCCGTTGCACCTCCTGTACAACCCATGCTACGGTCCAGTCCCCCGCCGCAGGTCGTGGAAGGCATTTAATATCAAGGTACAGAACAATGCGCAATGCAAGGAATGGCTGAACTACCCGTACATAGCGCCACCACAAGGACCACCATCGGTAGCATATATGATGGGGACCATTCGCCACTGGATGCCGCGCTTGAAGCCCATGCAAGATGTAGCAGCGCAAATGATGCTTAAAATCTTAGATATGATGCAAGTGGTGCTGAAGACCTTTAGAAATGCAGCCGCACCACAGGTACGCCTTCCGGGGTTTAGCAATGGAAATTACGACTTGGTGTATGACATGAGCACCACCCCCAGTATCCGTGTGGCTTACGCTTGGCATGCACGCATCAAATACCTCCCCGCCTGCTACAAACAGACCTTCGAAGAAATGTTCAGATCAGGGTTCTGGGAGTACCACTCGGAGATTTTCGCGCCAAAGCCGACACATCTGCTTCAACTGTTTGCTTGTGAACAAGCAATGTATTCAGAGTACTACACCACCCCGCAACCAGAGACCCCCGGTGCAATAAATTGGGAGGCATTGGAAGCCGATCTAGCAAGAGGCTTAAGGATAGGAGAACATGAACTGGCCACCAATGTCATCCAATATTACATCGACCACCCGAGGGAACAAAGGTCTGTCAGGGGCGACAGACGCTAGGAAGGGGGGAGTGTTGGCATACAAAGCAATAAAGGAGTCATGCACAATACGGCAACAAGGCCAGATCATTTTTTCCCATAGATTATGTACAACCCAAGTGATTTTAATCACTACACAAACATTGTAAATCCCGTTTTTGGTAGATTAGACTCCATTTTGTGCAAGCCGAGGAGTCCTCGAGCTTGAGGAGTATTAGAAGTACCATCGTACCAAATTTCATAATTTTTAGACTTCGTTTGAGCCCTCAAATAAGCCCTGGAACCTAATTTTTAACTAGGCCGGACACTAGGTCTGGACAGGGCCAAAAGCTAGTCAAAAACTATAAAAAGAGCTAGAGAGCTCATTTTTGAGGTTAGATTGTAATTGAAACGAACCTGTAAGAGCTTTTGAAAGTATTCTAAAGAACTCCATTGATTCTCTCTCTTTGTCTCGCCGTGTGTGTATGTGTGTGCATGCTTGTGTGCTTCTCACTCACGCACTTGTGCCGTCACTTGCTCGAGGTCTTCATACCATCCTCACGTCTTCCCGGATTGACATTAAAGGAGGTGCTACTCATCACTGAGCTACAGTGGACGTGCATTCTCTAAATGGGGAATAGACTTTGTAGGTCCTATTAATCCCCCAGCTAAGGGTTACCACGCTGAGTATATCATTGTTGCCACAGACTATCTAACCAAGTGGGTAGAAGTAAAGCTACCACGAAGAACGATGCTCAAACGACAGCTAAGTTCTTATTTGAGAATGTGTTCACAAGATACGGGCTACCTATAGAGCTAGTCAGTGATAGAGGGACTCACTTCTTGAATGAAGTTATTGAAAATCTGCTCCAAGAATTCTTGGTTATACAGAAGAAGTCTGCCCCCTATCACCCACAAGCTAATGGGCAGGCCGAAAGCACAAATAAGATTTTGTGCAATGTATTGACCAAATTAGTGAATAATAAACGCTCTGATTGGGACAAACAGCTACACCATGCTGTTTGGGCATACCGAGTTGCCTATAAAACGGTACTTCAAGCCACTCCCTTTCAGATGGTATTCGGTCAAAATGCAGTGCTACCATTGGACTTCTTGATACCTACACTGAAAGTAGCACATGAGCATGAATGGACGGGTCATGAACTCTCTTCGAGGATTCTTGATCTGGAACGACTAGGTGAAACAAGACTAAGAGCAACAGCGAGAATATATGCAGCTAAGAAAAAACAGAAGGCATACTTTGATACCCACGTTAAGGATAAAGGATTGAAGGCCGGAGACTTAGTTTTGGTGTATACCCTGAAACAACATGCGTGGAAACTAGAGAAGAGAGGCTATGGACCAATGATCATAAATAGGATCTCAACGAGTGGAGTAGTACAACTGGCCACATTAGAAGGTGATATTCTTCCGAGCTACATAAGCGGGTGCAGAGTCAAATTATATCAAGAACCCCTGACTGAAGAGAGGTTAGATCGACTTAACACTGCCAGAAATGCGAGGAAGAAGAAAAGCGAATTTGAGAAGAGGTGCAAGCAGAAGCTTTAGAACACATAAGTTCTTATAGAATAATTGATAGATGACCTTTTGTAACCTTAGATATAGGACAAGGAAAGGGTGCAAGGACTGTAAGAGCCTTGATTGACTCAGATGCAGCCACTAGTGCTGTTAAATTTTCTTACTGTCAAAAGTTGAAATTAACTATCAATCCTATAGAAGCATATCTCATAGGATTGGGAGGGGTGGAAACCCCTTGCATGGGCGAGGTGGAACTTCCCCTCTACATTCAAGACAAAGTAATGACAGTTAAAGTGCTAGTGTGTCAAGATGAGGACCTCACGGAGCCTCTTGTCTTGGGTCAAGACTGGATCTATGATCATGCAATCAACCTAAACCTAAGAAGTGGACTCCTTCAGGTCTGGGTAAATCAGAATCGCGTTACAATTGAGTTAGAAGATGAAGCACTCAAGGAATTAGACAAGGCACACACTCCTGGTCCTTCCAGGGGTACACATGAAGATGATCATGTTGTTCTTGTCCAAAACTGTGTGATGCAGAGGAATGATGATTTCAATCAAGAAGTCAGGGGTGCAACAGAACTCCCTTCTTTTCCAGAGACTAGAGGGATGCAACAGCCAAAGGCACATCAAATACAGATGGAGTAGAGTAATACCTATGTTGGAGGTCAAAAGAACGTGCGAAGCAGAATGCCTCAGCCATTGAAACAAGTGTGGGTGTAGAAAGGCGAACACCTTGTTGAGATCAAGCCAACCACACGGGCAAAACTTCTTATTAATAATCAACAACACGACACTAATAAGAAGTCTTTCATAAATTCTTCTGCGAAAGTAAAGTCTATTTGGGTACCCAAGAAGTCGATGAAGGCCATCCCACAATCACGACAAATTTGGGTGCCTAAGGCTTGCTTGCAGGCTCAAATAGTTACACCAAGGCCACACCCTGTACGACATGGTTCACTCACTCAAAAATCTGATACCCTTTCTTATACAGCACGCACGGACACACATTGGTCCATGAGCACAAGCAGAACCACTTGTAAATGGGTCCTTAGAAAACCTCATTTCCAAGTAGACACTCCTGAAGAGCCCTCCAGAGTCTCCACAAAATCAAGACCAACAGCAAATCAGTTTGTTTGGAAGCCCAAAACGTGTACTAAAACCCCCGACCCTCATTTGTAAATTCATATCCACTTACTCACTACATCACTCATACACCGCATCTTTCCATTTAGCTCTTAGAAATATCCATTCACTAACTACACACACGATCCCTAAGCACTTATTGACCTACTAACCTCTCACTAAAATCATGTTAATGTTGTAATGGGGACGCATGAATGCTTGGTGTCCATTTGCAATGTTAACATTCATTTGTCCATTCTCACAGAATCGGTGACCAGTCTCTTCACCATGGCCGAGGTAGGAACTAGCTCCCAGGTAGGCACCAGCCGCCAAATCGTGGACATTGAAAGTCTTCCCATTGAAGAGGAATTGAAGGAACGCCCAGTGGCACGCCATACCGATTCAGAATCCTCCACAGGGGCACACAATTCCGGTCAGCAAAAACTCACATTGGTTCAGTGATGTGGCTGGATCTCTAGGTGAAGGCACTTATATGTGGGAGGCTGAGATAGAGTTCAACAGGCGATGGGGCAGATATCATTTTTTCACCAGGGAATTTGAGAGGCTTCAAAATGATGAAGGTCTGAAACCCATCTGGAAGAAGGCTGGACTATACGACTACTTCAAGGCTCAGTTACCCAAACCAGACTTTCTACGGTGTTCCTACTTAATTAGCACTCTGACCCCTAGTAAAGAGAAAAAGGGATATAGTACCTTCGTTCTACCATCACTTACCAGAGGTAATGAATTAAAACATTTCAAACTGATAAACAATTTGGTGAGGGAAGCGCTTGACATGAAAGGCATGCATATCCCCACCGAAAAAGAGACGATGGTCCCGGATAACATGAAGAACACGAACCTGACTAAGCTCAAAGACATGGTGGCAATGACACCCACAATCGCCATTCACTTGCGAATGGTCATGCAACATTTCACGTTCCCAGCTCAAGAGCGGTTCACAATGCCACCCAAGAAAATATGGTTCAGTCTATGTTTAGTAGATGCCTTCAATTTGACAATCAACATGCCGCATTGGATTATCGACCAAATCCACTTGGCACATCAACGGTGGTATAAAAAGCAAAAGTCGGTATTGTATGGAGGTTGTGCCCTCACCAAGATTGTGTATAGATGTTTGGCTTATGATGTGCTAGTTCGAAGGGCATTAATTTGGACCAGGGTACAGGAATTTCAACGTAGACTATCAACCGCAGGGCCGCCATCAAAGAAAATGAGAGGCGCAGTTCAGATGCCCTATGCACAAGCCCGCGGTGTGACACTAACACCAAAGACAACTCCACAACTTCCAAGGCGTGTACAACCCTTCACTATCAGATTACCAAGACACAACACTGATGGACCGAATCTGGTGTTTCCACCTGTACCAACCGACTTAGATTTTCCTCACGGCTTTACATTAGAAGACCTAACTGATGAGGAGGTAGCCAGAATAATCGAGGTTGTTAATGCAGAAGTCGAGGCACAGCAAGCTAGTGGGCAACAAACTACTACAGACCAACCCCATCCTAGACAACCAGACGTAGTTGAAGTGGATGAAGAAGAAGAAGAACAAGAGGAGGAACGAGGTGGACAAACAGAAGAAGAAGAGCAGGAATATGAACACGAAGTTCTACAGGAACTTGAGGGTGCCCCGGCTTATATGAAGGAATTGGAAAAGCTGTATGATATCATCAACAGAGTTCAAGAACAACACAAACTATCCCTGGCAGTAGGAAAAGCCCTCATGAACCAAATCCCTGAAGAGGAAGGTGTGGACGAGCAATACCGAGCAACCCTTGATATGATTTCTGATGCGTTGGGGGTACCAGAGATGGTGCATACAGCTCTTGCACACTCGAGAAGATCGGAGCGACGATACGGCAGACGCCCCCCTCGATCGGGAAAACAAATGAATATATTAGTATCAGAACCATAGGGCACCACATCCACAACCACGGGCATAGCTCATATCATTCAGGAAACTGAGGAAGCCCATACATCCAGTGCACCCCCATCACCCCCTTTACCACCCCTACCTCCAATTACACCAACTTCACCTCCCACTACTAGTGTAACCACTACTGTCACCGCCTCAGAGTCCACTGCCCATACCGAAGCACAGACTGTCAGTCAACCTACACAACCCACACACCCTATCACCACCTCACTTGTATACACTACCACTGACACTGTGATTCTAACTGCAGCCACGGAAAACCCCGTTCCCCCGATCACACTTCCTGGCGGTTCATATTCATAACTACACACACCACTTTACACTTTCACCACCATCACCCCACCCACAATTCCCATGTTCACAATCACTCCCACGACTCCATCCACTTTTGACCTCATGGACATATCACCCACCTCCGCACCTCTCCCTCCCCCCATATGTCCACAATCTCCCATTCCCCCACCACCAACTTCACCCTTTTCGAGCACAGCATACACACTCCCATTCCCCTTTCCCTTCCCTTCTGCATTCAACACCTTTCCCGCATCCACTCCCATTAATAATGTATTTAATAACATGTACCAGTGTATGTCTCAGCTGCAACAGCATTATCAGCACCTAGATGCTCAGCATACAAGTCTGTTCAAAAGCCATGCAACATTACAAGGATGATTCATTGACTTAGAGAAGGAAAAGCGGCTACTACAACAACAGTATGTCACTTTACAGGAACAACATGAGCAGTTAGTGGCCAATCCACCCCAGTCAGATGCGGAAGAAAAACAGCAACTTGATGAGCTGCTACACTACCAGATAACAGAGAACCTCAAGCTTCAATGCAACCTGGCCCTATTACAAAAACACATGTCTACAGCACTCGAGGAAAATAAGCGACTACAGAGACAGAACGAAGAAAATTTGGAAGCAGCAATGGAGGGTTCACCATAGGAAATCGACCCAGAGAAATTCAAGGCTATCTCATCTAAAAATATGCAAATCGTCTTGGAAACCCATGCCGACCTCTTGGAAGCCCATGCAGCATTAGAAAGAGAAAGAGATGACTTATTAAAGCAATTGGAAACCCAGTAGGAGTCACCAAGCAAAGTCACAACTGAAGCCGACACATCTGAAGAAGTCACAAAACTTAGAGCAGAATTAGAAGAACTACGAAATAGAGTTCTACAATACGAGCGTCAACCCTCTCCCCTAGTGGAACCTGAACATGAAGACTTAGTGCCAATTCAAGTGGAGGAGATCTTTGAAGACCCATAGGTTCCCATGCCAACACCCGGAGGTAAGCAAACAGAAGAAGGAATGGACACGATTGAGATCGAAGCGCCTGAATGGATGCAAAGGTTGGAAAAGGTTGCTACAACCCATGATGAGAGAGTTGCAGTTCAGATAGCGTCTATGTCACGATTGGAAGAACTCATCATAAAATCGGATTACTTTAGAAACCTCTCCCATCATAGGTGGATTGGCACGTCTGATGATCTCTATGTTCCATTCTGTGTATTGATGGCAAATTACAATGCTGAAATCAAGCAACGCACAACAAAAGAACCAACCTCGGCGACACAGTTTGCACTGGATGATATACCTGCAAGTGCCAAGCAAGGGAATATACATCAACCTACTTGGAGAATCCGCCTGCTTGAAACCTACCCTTAGATGGTACACACGTGGAATAACATGCCTCTATATATCAAGTATAATCCCTGCTACTGCCCTGTCTTTCGAAGAAGGTCTTGGCCGAAGTACACAAAAACAGTTTTGACGGTTAAAGGATGTGAAAAGTGGTTAAATTATGTGTACCTAGCACCTCCTAATGGCCAAACCACAGTCAACTACATGATTTCAACCATCCGACACTAGGCAGTCCGGTTCAAGAATGTCCCAGATGTGCCTAAAAATTTTTGAGCTCATGCTGATTACATTCAGGACATTCAAGAACATCAAAGAACCTCATCTTTCGGCTATTGGATTTAATGAAGGGAATCAGGACCTTGTCTATGACATGAGCACCACGCCCTCCATTAACGTCGTCTATGCCTGGCATGCCCGTATAAAGTATCTACCTACTTGCTTCAAACAGACGTTTGAAGAAATTTTTATTACGGGGTTCTGGGAATATCATTCAGAGATATTCATTCCCAGACCATCTCATCTATTACAGCTATTTGCCGTGGAACAAGCTCTCCATTCAAAAAAGCTACGTATACCACATTCAGAGGTTCCCGGGCCTGTAGATTGGGATGCTCTACTCACTGACTTGGCCAAAGGGTTGAGAATTGCTGAACATCATCTAGCAAAAGACGTTGTGGAGTACTACATCCAACGACCCACCCAGCAAGGGTCTGTCAGGGACGACAGACGCGAGAGAGGGGGGGGTGTTAGCAGTAGTCAAGGAACTGAAGGACTAACAAGACAAGGAAGCCAACGAAGGGAGTCAGAGCGAAGAGAAGGTACAAGCAGACAGAGTAGTCAAAGAAGATCAAGAAAGTAGGCCATTATTTTTTCAGGAAGCTAAAGCATATCAAAGAGGTGGACACATAAGAAGAAGGAGCAAGTAGGAAGCTGGAAGATGTGTATGTCAAATGGTTAGAGGAAATCCCTACAAAAATAGTGATTTTCATCACTAAAAGCCATTGTAAATACCATTTCATATTTTTGTAGCTCCATTTTGTGCAAGCCAAGGAGTCCTTGAGCTTGAGGAGCATTAGAAGTAGCTACCTACCAATTTTCATAATTTTTAGACTCCATTTGAGCCTTCAAATGGGGCCTAGAACCTAATTTTTAACTAGGCCGAACACTAGGTCTGGACACGACCAAAACCTAGTAAAAAACTATAAATAGAGCTAGAGAGCTCATTTTTTAGGTTAGCTTGTAATAGTTTTGAACTTGTATGAGCATTTTTGAAGTAATCTAAAAGAACTCCATTGCTTCTCTCTCTTTGTCTTACCTTGTGTGCGCGTGTGTGTGTATGTGTGTGCATGTTTGTGTGCTCCTCACTCACGCACTTGTGCCTTCACTTGATCGAGGTCATCATACCATCCTCACGTCTTCCCAGATTGACATTAAAGGAGGTGCTACTTATCACTGAGCTACAATGACCATGAAGCAAGGTAAAGCACACGAACATGTATTCTATACAGACTCACATTGCTCAAATCATGTAGCACGGAATGTAGCTCTACTCTCAAGATTGGAAGATCCAAGGAATAGACATGAAGTCCAAACAGGAAATGACATAAGGCATCCCATTCAGAAGATAGACAATGTGAAGACTTCAAATGGAAATATAAACCTATTAAGAAAGGTATTGTATGTGCCAACCATCACCAAAAATCTCATAAGTGCAAGTCAAATTGTTGAAAAAGGATTGTAGGTTAGATTCACAAAGAATGGAGCATTTGTTGAAGATCCACGTCAAGGATTCAAGAGGATAGCAAGAGGAGAAAAGTTAAGTAGACTATTTACATTTGAGCTCCAAGATACTAGAAACATTGCATTGTTAAATTATGGTAGCCAAACTCTATCATAGTTGGAAATTCGGCACAACAGGTTAGCTCATATAGCTGAAAGGGATTTGAAGCAAATTAGTAGGGATCATAGTGTGCTTGGTCTACCAACCATTTCCAAACAACACATGATATACAAATGTAGTGATTGTCAATTTGGCAAGTCTCATAGACAACCATTCACAAAAAAGGGGTACATTCAACTAGACCTAATTGAGCTAGTCCATAGACATACGGGGACCAAGCAAGGAGCCTTGAATCTCTGCATCAAGGTATTATGTGTCATTC
Organism: Ceratopteris richardii; assembly: GCA_020310875.1. Taxonomy (NCBI): domain Eukaryota; kingdom Viridiplantae; phylum Streptophyta; class Polypodiopsida; order Polypodiales; family Pteridaceae; genus Ceratopteris; species Ceratopteris richardii. Next base: position 42,706,109 of record CM035431.1, read on the forward strand.
ATTGATGATTGTAGAAGATGTACAGTACTATACTTTATGAAGCATAAAGATGAAGTGTTCTCATGTTTTAAGAAACACGTAGCACTTGTAGAAAATCAAACAGGTAGGTGAAAGATTCTGGATCCCTCTAACTTCCACCATGTCTTATATGGCTAGCCGTGTCACCTCCACTATAAAAACTTCCACTATTTTAGTTTCATATCCCGTTATCACATAATCATTTTTTTTTCACATCTTAATCTCTTGAATAATGCTAGCCTTTCTGTGCCATCAAGCTTAGTATTAGAATCAATAGTTTTCGACTCAACCTCCACTGTATCTTATATTGCACCAACAACCGCACTATAGCCACCTCATCTCTAACTCTCCTTCTCTCCATAACCAACCCCATATTGCTACCTTTTCCCATCCAGACCCTTTTTTCTTCAAGATTCAATCCAAACTCTACACGTCCTCCATTTTGGGACACACTCAAGTCTACACACGTTCATCATGGTCCTATTTATTTACCACCCAAGACCCAATCGTTTGGGCTTCAACACTTTTTGTCAAGTTTCACACCCATATCATCATACATTTCAACCATAGTATCCCTTTTCACAATATGCACAACACACATGACGATATCCGATCCCATGGACATATCACCACCACTCACAGCACCCCCCCACAATTCCACTATCCCTCATCCCCCCTCCACCAACATCATCTCCACCCACAAATGTTTTTCCCTTTTGCATCCATATTTATGATCCCCATCCCCCCTAGAGTTAACACACCACACACTCCATCTAACATTGATTTGGTTCTAACAATGATGATTAACTATGCAAATTAATTATGTCATGAGTATTGAGTTCTTTCACAATACAGTATGATGTTAGAAAATCAATCTAATCAGTTCTAAAGAGAATATCAACATTGATCACCACCAACAAACCATTCAAGAATAATATACTGCTCTTCAACATGTGCATGTATAGTTGGAAGCTCAAGTTTAAGAATAGAAGAAACAAGTATTCAATGAAATGGAAGATCTATTACACGTACGTATGGAACAAAATGCCAAACTAACCTAGAACATGGAATTGTTGAAAAGGCACTTAACGATGACAAAGGAAGACCATCAGAGATTAGAAAAAAATGCCGATAACCTCTAAACGGGCATCAAGAACATGTGAAGAGCACCTATTTTCCCCAATAAGTTTCAAGCAATCTCTCTAGAGAGTATAAAAATCATATAAGAAGATTATTCTAACCTTCTGGAAGCACACGAAAAGTTGATAGAGGAGCTCACTAAACTATAAAGACAATAATCTACAAGACTATTACCACCACCAACAAGGGTCCTAGAACCAAACTCCCTAAGATAGATTCAATAAATATTTCCAATCTACGGAGTCAAATCATATAGTTATAACCAGGCCAAAATAATATGAGAGACTTGCATCCCCACCAGAGACACCAAACGTGGAAGATATAGTGGAAATTTGAGAAGAACAATCATTTGAAGAAGAGTATGAACCACAACTAGCACTAAGGGGCCAAGTCATTGATGAAGGCCATGATACATATGAACTACCTAGACATGCATGGCTTAAACAAGTAGAGGATATTGGAAAGCTCCACACTGACCATGTTTAACTACAAGTATTGGCCATGGAATCTTTAGAGGAGACTATATTACAATAAGCATGTTTCCATAATTTAGCTCCTCACAGGCTTATTACCACTTTGGGACTACAATATACGCAATATTTTTTACTTTTGGAAGACTACAACATAAAAATATAACAAATTACAAGCAAATTACCCTCTTTTTCCGCCCATTCTAAACAAGAGGTCCCTCTTGAAGTGGCACATAGAGTCACAATTTTTCAACCTAACTGGAGGTCCTGATTACTACAAGAGGATCCTAAGATGCTACACACATGGTTGAATGCCCCCTTGCATATTCTCTTCAACCCATACTATGGACCCATCCTAAGGTCTTGATCATGGCCAACATTTTCCATCAAAGTGAAGAACAATGTGTGATGTGTAGATTGGGTTAACTAGCCACATCATGCACCTCTGCATGGAACACCAACCAAAGCATATATGATGGCTACTATATGTCACTACATACTGAGGCTAAAAATGATATCCAAGTTTTCTTCTTGAATGCTAATTGAGATCTTCAATCTTATGCATAAGTAAAAGAACACTTCAATGGATATTTTTGCATAATCCAAATGATAACTTTTTGGATGTACATCAAATCCACCTCAAGTATAGTGTAAGCTTCATGTTCCAATATTTAGCACAAAGAGGAAGTTTACAGCAGCAATCTTAAGACTATATGCTAACAAGAGATAATCTCTACAGACATGGGTGTGATGGATATCTGAGACCATCTGTTCATGAAATTGAATATCTAAAGATCTTACAAATTTCACATGAAGGTGTTGTAGGAGGACACTTTGGACTTGATCGAGTAATGAACACAATTTTTTTCTCAAGTCTCTAGCGGCCTACCCTTGATATGGATGCACCTACCTATGTGAAGAGGTGTGAAATATGGTAGAGATCAACACATTATCGTATTTGTAAAGAAAAGATGGTCTTGAAAGGGAGAGAACTAGTTTTAGTATATACATTGAAGAAACACACATGATAATTGGAGGTGTTATGGACCAATGATCATTAATAGAATATCAATAGGCGGAGTCATCCAATCAGCTACCTTAGAAGGAGATTTATTACCAAAGTATATCAATGGGTCTAGAGCAAAGCTTTACTAGGAACCATTGACTAAGGAGATGCTAAGCCAACTTAATGTGGGTAAGAGATGCAAGAAAGAAGCTAAGGATATGCGAATAAGCACAGGTGGACGCCTTAGAGTGCATTAACATATGAAGTTGAGAAGACAAGGCATAGATGAGCCTAGGTATACTAATCCCAACTCCCAAAGGCATCATATGGATATGTTCCAAGTGAAGATAAACCCCTCTCATAGCATGATGGATAGACAACCTTTTGCCTCAAAAGAGTTAGGACATGGTATGGGTGCTCAAACAATAAGGGCATTGATTGATTCAAATGTTGCAACTAGTGTCATAGGATACTCTTGTTGTGAGGATATGGGAATGTCAATTAATCCTATTGAAGCTTATCTTGTAGGATTATGAGGATTGGAAACCCCTTGCATGGATAAGGTGGAGCTTCCCATCTCTATTCATGTTGTGTTGATGACAATCAAAACATTGATGTGTCACAATGAAGACTTTACTGAGTCTTTTATCTTGGGGATCTATGATCATGTAGTCAACTTAAGTCTAAGAAGTCTTTAGATTCGGTAAGTGAGAAGCATGTCACAATAGAACTAGACAATGGAATAGTCAATAATCTAGATATCTCACCAGCACATAGTCTATGTAAGGTTAATCATGAAGAAAAAGTTGTTGTTATTGTCCAAAGCTATGTGATCCAGAAGGAATCAGATGTTGACGAAGAATGAGGAGAGAGGATGCAACTCCCTTGTTTTTCAAACACACCTATGGTCTTAGTATCTCAACCACAGAAGTATGATAAGCAGCTTAAGAAGACTATTGAATCTGGAAGACAGAAGGTATCACGAGGCAAAGTAGTCCATGGTGCAAAGTAGATCTTGGTATCCAATGGTGAGCACCCCTTTTCTTCCTTTTTGGCACAATGTAGTCGAAAAAGCCATGGTAACCAGTTTTAATACATCAAAGGTCTCCTCACCTAGTACTCTATATTTGGGTACCAAAGTAGTCAATGAAGGCTGACCACAATCCTAGATACATTTGGGTGCCTAAGACGTGCTTATAAGTATATATCACTACACATGAGCTCTTAGGAATTAATGAGTGCCCATCAATCCCAGCCCATGAGATACCTACACTGAAGGATATTGTAAACAACCCTTTGTATAAAGCCAAACTTAGCATAACTTGGAAGTAGGTATCTAAAAAGTCCCATGACCAAGTGAAGTCGTCATTGAAACCCTTATATGTAATAAATCACTACATTTTTAATCCCATAAGGGGTCTAGAGAGTCCCCTAAGTGACACTACCTTTATTTGGGAAGTTGAGTGTCGATTTAATAAAGTATGGGGAAGGTATAGGTTTTTCACATGAGAGTTTGAGAAGTTGAAAAATTCCACATAACTTTAAACCCATCTGGAAAAAGGTAGGGTTAGCAAAATATTTTAGTGCACGATTGCCTAGACCTGATTTCATAGACTCTTATTACTTGATCAACACATTGTAGCCTAGCAATGTCAATAATGTGCCAACTACCTTTGTGCTCCCCTCGTTAATGTGTGGCAATGAATTAAAGAAGTTTAGGCTTTCCCTGAATTTGGTTAGAGAGGCCCTTGATATGCAAGGGATGCATGTTCCTATAGAGAACGAGATGTTGGTGACAGAGAACGTGAAGGATCGGAACGTCACCAAGCTCACGGACATGGTCGCCATGACCCCAAACATTACAGTTCCACTCAGAATTTGTATGCAACACTTTTCATTCCTTGGGCAAGATCATTGTATGCAACTACAAAAGAGGGGTTGGTTTAGTCTATACCTAGCGGAAACTAAAAACACAAACATCAATCTCCCAATCTAGATCATTGATCAAATACATGTAGCTAACCAATGCCGGGATTACAAGACAATTTTGAAGATATACTGCTCTTTCACTCATATCATCTACATATGTTTATCCTATGACATTCCCATTCAGTGCACCTTGTCTTGGAACAGGGTCCAATAATTTAAGCGCAAAAAGGCTTTGATACCAACATCCAAGAGGATGCAAGGATCCATCCTATGTGCCCAACCTAGAGGATCCACATTCAATCTAGACATCTCACTAGTATGGGAATGCCTTCTATAACCATTTATGACCATCTCCTAAGGAGAAGCATAGATGGAGCATCCACAACTCAACAGGTTGTACCACATGTACCTACTAATTTGGAGTTTCTAAGGCCTATTGGCCTTGATGAGTTAGGCAATGTAGATTTCAAAAAACTTCTTCAAGAGGTAGATAGTGGCTGAGAATCTAATGAAGAAGGAGGTGGTGATGAAAAAAACAACAACAAGAGGAAGAGCAATAGCAAGAATACCAAGAGGAGCGAGATGAAGAGGAGGAAGGAGGCCCTCCATATATAGTAGAGATCCATATATTACACAAGACCATGGAGAGTGTAAAAGCTAGAGGTAGACTCTCGATACCAAGCCACCATCTACTGATGGAATAGATATTGGCAGAAGAGGGATTAGATCCAAAGTCCATTGAGTCCATCTGACTATTAACAAAAACTTGTGAAGCTATTGAAGCCATCAATTTTATGAGATAGAGAACTCACCTTCAATATGATGAAAGAAAAATCAACATCTAACAAAGTCAAGGTAAATATATATAGATACCAATCACACACATTGAACCAGCCACATCTACTCATGTTGAGACCACAAAAGTTAAGGAAAGGATGGCAACCACAAACCCTCATTTGATAGCTACCATTGATCTCATCGTCAAGACCTTCGTACAAAACCTTGCCAATCTCACCACCTTATCCTCCATCTCCAACAATAGCTCTAAAATCCCAACCTACCACCATGACCACAATAGTGTCCCAACTAGAGGAACCAATCTTCCACACCTACCCCATTCACCCCCTCGCATCAAAGACATTATATAAGAAGTTCAAGCATGGAATTAACCCATCAATCAACGAATAAAGGAAAGAAAAGATTTTTGGAGCTTGATGAAGATGGACATGAAGTTGAAGACTTTGCAGAACCTATGTTAGAAGGGGAGCTATATCAAAAGCACAGATCGAGGCACCAAGGAAAAGAGGGCTTATCTCACCAAAGGGAGAAGAAAGGACGTGAAAAATAGTAACAGCCAATCTCAAGGATTGTGTATGATAGTTGTATTATTGGGCATTATGTTTTCATGTCTAGTTATCAAAGACCATGAACTTTGTACCTATGAAGATGCCAAAGATGTGAGGAGATGGTTTGATTATGTCTAGAGATGATTTGGTATTGCACAAATCCTGCTCTACACTTGCGAATCTAATTTTAGGAATGCTTAATATACTCTTTTAGCTTATTAATGATGCAATTAGAACTACCACATACTTTAGACCATCATTCTCAAAACTTTGCATCAAAATAGATAACTTTTCATATGCAAGAAATGTGAAGAACTTTGTATTTTGGGAATAGAAGGTCTCAATATTAGGCTTAGAGCTCACAACCTTGTACGAATTGACCAAATAGCTTTTGCACATATCTAATTGAAATGTATAGTTAACTAGAGCAAGTTATTGCATGAATTTAGTTGTACCATACAATGAGAGATGAATCTAGCAAGTGAAGGGGGTCATCCACACTTTTCGGGATCTAGAATGTATGCATACATAGAAACCTTCCTTACTTCATAAATTGAAATCTACAAAACAAAACTTGATGGGATTTCCTATGTACCTGTGCTAGGTACTCCAATCTAACTATGCCAATTTAAACTATAGAAAAGGAATGAGTATATGTAGAGAAATCGATTCCACAACATCATTGTAATGATGAAGATGCAACAGTCGACAATATTAGACAAAAATGTACTTAAAAGAATGTATCAAAATGTAAATGCAATTGAACATATGATACATGGGAAGTGTAGTGGACTACTCATGGATAGTGTGAGCGTAGTGTATGCTCAATTTTGTAGCTCAATGCCTCTCAGAATGGATCTATTATCGCATGACGAAAGCTATGTTTATATATACACATCATTTGAATTTGAATTTTGAATCTTCTCACCTAAAAGTGATCCTACACTTTAGGGACATGATTGATTTGATTTCTCTACCAAATGATTCGTAGGCTCAATCTCCTAAATTTTCAAGAGATTCCATATTTTTTTTACTTTTACATTTATCCAAAGTTAATATACTCAAATCGACAAGCATGAGTTCATATGTGGTTCTCCATGTGAATAGATAAATGAATGTGTAGTCCTGAATTATTAGCAATGCACTTAGGCTTGCTAATTGCACCAACAGCTCCTGCTCAAGCCTAAGATGCCTGAGTCTTCATTCCTTCAAGATTTCTTGTAATCCAATCACTAATTTGAATTTTTTCAGTTTGCTTATATCCAATGCCTATTTGCACATTATTGATGAGTTGATCCATATGAGAGTTAAATCTCCTTTCTCATAATCTTTTCTCTGACATAATGCTATTGAACTTCTATATGTTTAGTCATCACATGATAAATTGGGTTAGTAGCAAGATGTAATTAGTTAATATTTTCTCCAAATATGTGTGGAGTTGAAGTGTTCAACCCCAAATCTGAATATAGGGTTCTAATCCACATAGCTCCTTGTGTGGCATTTGTAAGTCCTCAATATTGAGCCTCTCTTGATGAAAGAGAAATTGTGGGTTGCTTCTTGGAAGACCATGAAATCAACTTTGTCCCTATAAAGGTAAGATATCTAGATGTGCTTCTCCTATCATCTTTAGAACCTGCCCAATCTACATTTGAGAAGAGTTTAACATCTATATCAGATGTATATAGATAGTATAACCCTTCATTGATTATGCCCTTCAACTACTTTAGAATTCTCTTAGCTCCTTCCATGTGAGGCTTCCTTAGAGTGTGCATGGACTCACTCAACACACTTAATCCCTAACAAATATCCACTCTAGTTAGAGCAACATAATTTAAACTTCCAATTAGACTTTGGTAGCTAATTACATCTTCAATTAGTTCTTCTTCATGAGAACTTAGCTTCAAATTTATCTCCATGGGAGTAGTTGCAACCTTTGCATTTTCCTTTTTGAATTTAGAGAACATATCTCTAGTTTACTTCCTTTGCGTTACAAACGTACCCTTCTCTATCTACACCACCTCCAAGTCTAGGAAGTATATGAGCAAACAAAGATCGCTGATCTTGAAATCCTCCTTCATCTGAGCTTTAATTTTGCATGATTCCTCATCCACATATGCACATGGGTATATGAACTCTGAGTGGTTCCTCTTAATGAAGAGAGAGGGCTCTGCTTTGCTGAAATTAAAACCTTTATCTTTCAAGTAAGTAACAAATCTATGATTCCAAGCTCTAGGAGCTTGCTTCAAGCCATACAAATCTTTCCTCAACTTGCACACATGTTCAAGGTATGATTGATCTTCAAAACCAAGAGGTTGAGCCATATGTAACTCCTTTGATTTCCAACTATTTAGAAAGGCATTTTTAACATCCATTTGATATATCCTCCAATTTGTGGAAGATGAAACACTCATGAGTACTCTAATAGTAGAAATTTTTACAACATGTGAAAATGTTTCTTCATAATCAATACCTTGAGTTTATGCAAACCCTTTGACTACAAGCTTTTCTTTATACCTCTTAATTGAGCCATCAAAATTCTTCTTTACCTTATATCCACCTTGAGCCAATGACCTTCATGGATCATTTCTTGGGTACCAACTCCAAAGTTTGATTCTCTTATCAAGCTTTTATCTCTTCCTCCATGGAACTTCTCCATTTTGGCTTCTTTTTCGCTTCTTCATAAGTGGAAGGTTCTTCAGATTTTGAGTCTTGTGCTATAGATATTGAGTGTTTGGTGACTAAAGAGGTATCATAAACATACCTTTCTTGCTTCGTTTTCTCCCTCGTAGGCCTTCTTATAGTTTGTTGTGATTATTCTGCCACATCTGTCAACTCTTGCACTTTGGCTTTACCTTTGAAGTTCTAGGAATTGATATCCCTTCTTATAATCTTTTGATCATCATCAAAATCACTTGCTGCTTCAAGTGAATGCTCATTCCTTTTTGATAATGTTGGAAAAACTTCCTCTAGATCATAGGTAAGTTTGATTTGCATGCAAATATCTTTAAAACAAGATTTCTCTCATCAAACACAACATCTACCATGGCTTTTGGGGTAGGTGGTTAGCCCATCACATTCCTAACCAAGAGCTTGTGAGTTCAATTCCTTACATTGGTATGAGAGCTTAGGAAGTAGGCTTGGTAATGGTGGATTGACCTAATGGCCTCTAAAAAAGGTGCTTGGACATCCTCTATATGAAAAGGGTACAAAGTAGTGCACGTCACTTTCACAAGTTAGCCTAACAAAGATTGAGTTGTCTCTCTCAATCCGTAGGTCAGGTTGAGGCATGTAAGATACCATTGGAAAGCTCTCAAGACAAAATTTCCAAATCTAACAAGATAGCTAGAAAGTGTAAATTTCCTTGAAAACAATGGGTGGTGCTTGATTGAGGGCTCAAGATACCAAACATAGGTGAGAACAGGTTTAAGACTGAGGTTGAGAGTAGTGCCCAAGACACCAAGGTTGTGAAAAAGAAGGTTTAATACACCAAGGTTGAGATCAAGGGTTCAAGAGAACAAGGTTGCGAACAAGGTTCATGAAATTGTGTGAGGTTGAGGACATCAATTCAAGGGTACCTAGGGAGTTCAAAGGGATGATCACCGAGGCTAGAGGGATACAAGAGCAGATGTTTGAGGACAATTATTGACCAAATGTAGAAGAATGTAATAAAGTGATAGAAAGGAGATGGTTGAACTACACCCTAAGATGGAGGATTAAGAAGTAATCCTCAACCATGGCTTTTGGGGCAAGTGCTTATAGCCCATCACATTTCTAACCAAGAGGTTGTGAGTTCAATTCCTTAGACCATCCAATGATTTTGATTGGATCCATGTGCTAAAAACATCAATGAATGACACATAATGCCTAGATCTAGAGATTGAAGGCTCCTTGCTTGGTCCCCATACATTTGTATGGACTAGCTCTAATAGATCTCCATGAATGTATCCCTTTTTTGTGAAGGGTTGTCTATGAGACTTCCAAATTCACAAGCACTACATTTATATATCATGTGTTGTTTTGATATATTTGGTATACCAAGTACACTCTAATCCCTATTGATTTGCTTGAGGGATCTTTCGCCTATGTGGGCTAACTTCTTGTGCCTGATTTCCAACTCTAATAGAGTTTGACCAACATAATTAAACAATTCAATATTTTTGGTATCTTGCAGTTTAAATGTAAATAATCTACCTGATTTTCATTCTCTTGCTATCCTCTTGAATCCGTGATGTGGATCCTCAAAAAATAAATGAGGCTCTTGGTGATAGTTGCTAAATATAATACCTTGCTCAACAGGTTCATGTTACCATATGAGGTCTTCACATTACTTATATTCTCAAGTCGATGCCTTGTGGCATCTCCTGTTAGAACTTCATGCCTATTCCTTGAGTCCTCCAAGTCTAAGAGTATAGCTACACTCCCTACTGCATGGTTTGAGCAACCTGAGTCTATATAGAATACATGTTTATCTAGTTTACCTTGCTTCATGGTCATGTTAATCAGAAGTAGTCAGCCCTCTTGCACTTGATCATCTACATAATTGTTGTAGTCCCTCCTTCCTCTGTATCCTCCTTGGTAGTAGTTGTTGTTGTATGAGTTGTTATTGTATCCATTTTTATTGTATCTATTGTTATTGTTGAATCTACCTCTCGACCTTCCAGGGCCTCCTCTTTGTTTTTGGGATTCCTGAAACAATTCTAAGTGATATGATTATTTAGGCCACATATGGCACATGGAGATGAGCTATGAGCTCTCCCTTACCTTGTCATCCTCCTCTTTCTCTTCCTCTTGAGACTCTACCTCTACCTGCAAAGTTTGCTTGAGAGATGTTACCTTCATCATTAGACTTTTAACCTTGGCTTTTGCTATCTTTGTTCTTGTTCTTATCTATACCCTATTGAAATCAAGAACTTGCATGTCCATATAGAGATCCATGGATGTGGTGAAAGCTTGCCAATCTTCATCTGCCTTTATTCCATTGATTACTTGCCTTATCTGCTCTTCATCAATGATTTCTCCAATGCTTCCATGTTGGTCTACCCTGTCCATTTTGGTGACAAAATCAATCACTCTTTGCTTGGACTTTGGTACTTGATGAGAAGAATCCAAGTCCCTTGTGAAGTCTTGCAGCTCTTGATGTGTGGAAGTAAAAAAAGCAGAGATTGAGTTAAGAATGTATGACCTTGCTAGAGCAGTCTTTGAGCACCATGTGTTTAACCTCTCTTGTTATTCTTGAGTTGGTCAGACCTTGATTTTGAGGATTGGCATCATCTCATCTCTAGATATGTAACCATAGAGATTTCACCCTTGAAGATAAGCTTCCATTCTAAGTGAACAAGATGAGTAGTTGCCTCGATCCAATTTGTCTATGGATGAAGGAAATCCATCTCCCATGTTGACTAGTTGCTCGAATCCCATTGTGAGGAGATGATTTAATTATGTCCAGAGATTAGCTCATGTTACACAAATCTTGCTCTACACCTGCTAATCTAAATTCAAGAACACTTAATAGACTCTTTTAGCTTCTCAATGATGCACTTATAAGCACCAAGTCCTTTGAAGCATCATTCTCAAAAGTTTGCATCAAAACAGATAACTTGCATATGCAAGAAATGTGAAGAAGTTTGTATTTTGGAAATAGAAGGTCTCAATATGATGCTCATATATGACTACCTCATATGAATGGACTAGATAGCTTTTGAAAAAATATAATCAAGTTATTCCATTAGTTTAGCTGCACCATACAATGAGAGATGAACCTAGCAAGTTAGGGGGGTCATCTTGACTTTTCAAGATCTAGAAGGTATCTAGACACAATCACCTTCCTTACTTCATATATTGAGATATACTAAACACAACTTGATGAGATTTGACTTATAGGTGCTAGAAATGCTAATCTAACTTTGACAAGTTAAAATATAGAAAAAAAAATGAGTATACATAGAGAAATCGATTCCACAAGATCTTTGTAATGATGAAGATGAAGATGCAACAATACACAATAGACAAAATTTTACTGAATTGTATGTATCAAAATGTAAGTGCTATTGAACGTATGATATAAAGGAAGTGTAGTGGACTACTCATAGATAGTGTGAGTGCAATGTATGCTCAAGTTTGTAGCTCACCTATGACTAAAGCTATGTGTATATATACACATCATTTGAATTTGAATTTTGAATCGTCCCATGTTTTAAAAGTGATTCTACACTTTAGGGACATGATTCATTTGATTCTTCTACCAAATGAGTCATGGGGTCACTCTTCGAACTTCACGAGATTCCATCTTTTTTTGAATTTATCCAAAGTAAATATACTCAAATCGACAAGCATGAGTTCATATGTGGTTCTCCATGTGAATAGATAAATGAATGCGTAGTCTTGAAGTATTATCAATGTACTTAGGCTTTCTAATTGCACCAACAAAGGACACAAAGGAGTGGCCATAAGCTATGCAAGAAGAGTATAGAGTCGTTGAAGTCAACACATGGACTCTAGCTCCAAGACAAGAAGGGATGAAGGTAATTGGAAATAATTGAGTGTATAAAGTGAAGAGAAATTATGATGGTTCAATTGCTAGGCACAAAAAGCAAGGCTTGTGGCAAAAAGGATTTTTGCAATCCTATGACATCGACTATGAAGAACCATTCAATCGAGTTGCAAAGATGACCATAGTTAGTGAAATCATTGGGGTTGGAACATCTAGGAGGTGGCAAATACATCAATTGGATGTAAAGAATGCTAGTATGAAGGTTATCCATTGATAACTTGCCAATTCTCTTCAATCTCACTTCCACATAAATTATAGTAAGCCATTCTTTAAAAGGTGCGATAAATGGTAGTGCTCTAGAGAAGAAAACTTTTGAATCCATGTTTATCACTTATGGAAGTGTTCAACCTTCTCCAGAGATCCCTAGACACTTGATTTACACTGCCAAAGTCCATGAATAGCTTTCCATTTCCTAAAACAGATCCAATTTGTCAAAATGTTTGAATTGTGTTGTTTTTTCAGTTATGCTAAAAGTTGAGTTTTTAAAAATTCCCATTTTCTTCTTCACTTAACATCCCATGTGAAGTTGTAAAATGTTAAAGGTTATATTTTTCTCTAAACGTGCATGATGTTGGCTATCAAATCCAAGTGAGTATTCCATCAAAGCCTCAAGGGTGACATCAAGAAAAATCAATCAATTTGGTGTAAAAGTAGGACACTTAAGTGTCTCAAGACACTCAAGTGTCCTAGTACAGAACTAGTGTTAACAAGGGAGAAGCTATTAAAAGGTAATATCCACACCTTCTAAAGCATACAAACACTTGAGGAGAAGCTAGAGGAGCATCTTGGAGCTCAGTATGGCTGAGTATATAGCACAAATAGAGAAGTTAGATAAATGCAATTATCAACCATGGAAATTTATAGTTAGCAACTACCTTATGGGCAAAGGATTGTGGGGATTAGTGAGTGGCACAAAGCCAATGCCTCATGTACATGATCCACCACTTTAAGGCAGGTCAAGGCACTTAATGAATGGATAGAAAGGGATAGGGGACTCATATTCATTCTATCCCAACATATAAGAAATAACATGATAGGGCATATACAAGACTTGGACACATCCAAGAAGGTTTGGGAGATCTTGGAGAGATTGTACTCTCCATCAACCAAGGCAAGGAAGATTCAGCTCAAGAATGAGCTGAATAATCTTAGGAAATCACCAAGTATTAACATAAATTAGTACATTTTGAAGGTTAAGGAGCTTGCAAATGCTTTAGGCTCAATTGGGAGCCCAATCGAAGATATCTTGTTTTGTACACTCTCAATGGATTGAGAGAGGATGAAAGGTGGAAACCATTCACCACATCAGTTTATGTGAGGAATTCCCTACCAGAATTTGATCAATTAGTCACATTGATGGTGACCGAGGAGATGAACCAAGGAGGTTCACAATCAAAGGGCAGCTAAGCCCAAGTTTTCTATGCAGGTAGAGGCAAAAGCAAAAGAGGTGGACAAAACTCCCATGGCAGAGGGAGAGAAAGGTCAAGCTCAAGCTCAAGCAACCAAGAAGGCTCTAACCAAAGCTATGGATCAAGAGGAAGAGGAGGAAGATCACATGGAAAAGAAGCATCCAATGGAGAATGCTACAATTGTGGAAACCCGAACCATTATGCAAGAGATTGTTGGTCCAAAGGAGGAGGCAATCAAGAATACAAAAGGAACCAAGGTAATTATGCTAGTACTTCAACAAATTCAAAAAACTAGAACTTGCTTATGATGTATGGTTCAAGTGAAAGAGTCAATTCAGATTTTACATGGTACATTGATAGTGGTTGTAGCAATCATATGAGTTGCAATAAAGATGTTTTCTTTAATTTACATTCACCCATAACTCAAGAACATGTAGAGACAGGGGATGACACTAAGCACAAGATTACACATGTGGGAAATGTTGCATTGAATGGATCTCAAAGCTCGAAGGTGTTGAAGGATGTGTTGCATGTGGCAACCATCACAAAGAACTTGGTTTCGGTAGGTCAAATGGTTGAAAGAGGCTATGAGGTGAGGTTCAATGTGCAAGGATGCTTTGTTGAAGGCTCCATGCAAGACTACAAGCTCATAGAAAAAGGAAAGAAGCAAGGAAGACTCTTCACCATGGAGGTAAAGCCATCAACCCCTCACACTGTCTACTTGTCAATTGGAAATAAACAAATTGCAAAAATTGACTTATGGCATAAAATAATTGGGCACATAAACTTACAAAGGATGAAGGACATGCAAAGGAAGGGCTTGCTAAGTGGTCTACCTGATCTTACATCTCAGAATATGCAACATTTGTGCCATGCTTGTCAATTATGAAAACAAAGCAGATTGCCATTCAAGAAGGGAGCACATGTGAGCAATGAAGTGTTGAATCTCATACACACAGACATATGGGGACCTACACGGGAGCCATCCATTGGAGGTACTAGATATTTTGTCACATTTATAGATGATCATTCAAGGTTTGTTTGGATGTATTGCATGAAGTCAAAGTTAGAGGTGTTTACCACTTCAAGAGGTTCAAAAACCTAGTGGAGAAGGAAATAGGGAAGTATATAAAGACTCTTAGATTGGATGGAGGGGGAGAGTATTTTTCAAATGAATTTTCAGATTTTCTACATGACCATGGCATCAAAAGGAAATTCACTTGCAAGTATAAACCTCAACAAAATGGTGTGGAAGAAAGGAACAATAGATACATAGAAGAAGTGGCTAGATCTTTGTTAAATGAAATGAATGTTCCTAATTCTTATTGGGCTGATGCTCAATAGGTGTCTAACCTCAGGAGTACATGGAGTTACACCTTGTGAAGCTTCGTGTGGTAAGAAAACCAACATTTCACATCTCAAAGTATTTGGTTGTGTGTGTTATGTTCACATACCTCAAGAATTGGGACACAAGTTAGACCCGAAGGTAGATAGGTGTATATTTCTTGGATATTCTTCAGAGCAAAAGGGTTTTAGATTCTATTACCCTTGCACCAAAGAGCTTAAGGTATCTAGGTATGTAATATTTGATGAGTTGATGCCTTGCTATGGTAGCAAAGATGTGTTACAGGTTGACAATGCATATGAAGCCAAGATGAAAACGTAACGGATCATGAAAAGCATCTAAACCAAGGAGGAGGAGATTCCTACCATCTAATGGTAAGGTAAGGTCATCCAATAGGGTTAAATACCCTGTTCAAAGGTTAACTTAGGATTCATTCATTGCAAGACACTATGCCTACATGAGTCAAGTTATAGCTTGTGAAGACCCTAACTTTTTTGAAGAAGCAAATAAGCATAGGGAATGGATTGAAGCCATGGAGGAAGAAGTCAAAGCACCTGAAGAAAATGATACTTGTTCATTGGTGCCAAGAACAAAGGACATGAAAGTCATTGGCAACAAATGGGTGTACAAGATAAAGAGGCATGCATATGGGAGCATCTCTAGGTATAAAGCAAGGCTGGTTGCCAAAGTTTTTGCTCAAACCAATGGCATAAACTTTGAGAAAACATTCAGTCTAGTAGCTAAGATGTCCACCATCAGAAGTTTGATTGCAATTTCAGCCTCAAAAGGTTGGAAGATGTACCAGTTGGATGTGAAGAATGCTTTCCTAAATGGAGAGCTTGAAGAGGTAGTCTTCATGGACCAGCGCCAAGGCTTTGAAGATGAGAGGTTTCCACACCATGTATGCATGCTAAAGAAAGCTCTTTATGGAATCAAGCAAGCCCCAAGAGCTTGGAACCAAAGACTTGTGGAAGACTTGGTAAAATGTGGATACAATCAGAGTCATGCAGACCCATCACTCTTTGTGGAGAAGGAAGGTAGCAAAATTGTTTTCATTTTTATATATGTTGATGATTTGATCATTACAGGGGATGATGAAGCCAACATCAAGGGCATAAAGAGGAAGCTTGGATGTGAGTTTAAAATCTCAGATTTAGGGATTTTAAGGTACTTCCTTGGGATTGAAGTACTATATAGAGAGGAAGGTATATACTTGATGCAAAGGAAACACATTTTTTATCTTTTGAAGAAGTTTGTCCTATGTGATTGCAAGCCCATTTCAAATCCATTAGAAGTAAATGTTAAACTAAGTGCTCATGAAGGTGAAGAAGTGAAGGATGTGAACATGCATAGGTCAATAATTGGTTCTCTCTTGTATGCTACTATGACAAGACTTGATATTGCACATGTAGTTGGTGTGCTATCTCAGTTTTTGCAAGCACCAAGAGTACCTCATCTTGTAGCAGCCAAAAGCGTACTTAGGTACCTCAAATGATCAGTGAATGAAGGTCTATATTATCCATTTGATGATGGATTAAATGTACAAGCTTATTGTTGTGTTGATTGGGCAGGTTCCAAACATGACAGGAGGAGCACTACTAGGTATCTTATCATGCTAGGGAAGAAGACCATCTCATGGATGTCAAAGAAACAACCAATTGTGCCTCTTTCATTGATCGAAGCTGAGTATAGAGGCTTAGCATAAGTCTCATGTGAGCTTATGTGGCTCAAGAAGTTGTTTTTTTATCTTGATTTTCAGGTTAAGCAAGTACCTATTTTTTGTGACAACATACGTAGCATATGCTTCGCTCAAAATCCGGTGTTCCATGCAAGGTCTAAGCATATAAAAGTGCATTACCACTTTATTCGAGAGAAGATCATGTCAAGGGATGTCAAGGTGGACCATGTCAATACAAAGGAACAATATGCAGATATGTTTACCAAAGCATTGGATGGAGTAAAGCTACAACACTTCAAGGCATGCATTGGAATGAAGGACCTCGACATTGAGACTTGAGGGGGAGTGTTGAAAAACAAGTCTCAATCATGCAAAAAGGCTCAACCACAAGTTTTGCAAGTGGACTAATAAAAAAGGAGGACCCAAAATCATGGAATAAAGTTAAAAGCTCCACCAAACTCAATCAAATTCAAATCTCATCAAATCAGCCACCAAAAATTGCACCTGCACTGATTGATGGGTGGTTAGCTAGATTGTAGGAAAAGTAAAACTCTATGTAAGCATCATCCAGCCTTTGTTTCTTGATTTGTATGCATTCCACAAGTTTCCCACTTATTTTAGTGAATTCATAAACTCCATCAAGCAGCCCCCTTGCTTGCTTACCTTGCTTACCTTATTTTCTCATGATTTTGCTCCCAGATTGCAGAGCATTGTTTGCTCTCATTATACTCATTTTCATTAATTTCAAGCTTCATTTGGTCTCTCATATTGTGCCCTAAACTCTGCCAAAGTTGCAAGTTATTTGTCTGAGTGAGTTGTGAGAAATTGCCAATTTTGTGAAGGTATATCTCTGCACATAGGTAGAGCGTGTTGCAAATAGGTAGCCTGTTTTGCAGAGGGTAGTTCTCCCAATTGGAATATCCATTTGGGATTATTTAAAGCTTGTTGGGTAGCTCTTATAGTCTACCACAAGTATGCAAAATTCCATTTTAAGTCTCTATACTGGTGCAGAGGAAGGTTCAGAACAATGAGCATATATCACTCCTTGTGGAATTAGTGTAGGGCAGCCATCTTCCATTTTTGCATTGGGGTGTTAGAATCATCCCCCATCAATGTGCATGTGCATGTGCATGTAGATATGTTTGTACATAGGCATGTGCATGTGCATGTGTATGTGTATTTGTATGTGTATGTTGTTGGCAGATGAAGCAAGTACGAGCATACATGCAGATCTAGCACTGAGGCAACCCATCAATTTTTTCCAATCATTACATCATTTTAAAAGTGATTCTCATCACTAACAACCATTGTAAATACCGTTTCATCTTTTTGTAGCCCCATTTTGTGCAAGTCGAGGAGTCCTCGAGCTTGGGGAGCCTTAGAAGTAGTTTCCTACGATTGACATTAAAGGAGGTGCTACTCATCACTGAGCTACACCAAATTTTGGTGCCGTTGCCGGGGATTTGAGCTTTGAGGACGAGCGTGTGATGGTAAGACGTAGAGAGGACGCGTTGGAATGGTAAGTAGTAGGTAAATTTTTGATTTTTCTCCATCTCAATCTCCATCTTCATCTCCACCTTCATCTCCTTCTCCACCTTATATTCCCATTTCCAAATCATTTCCTCATTTGCTTTGTGCGAGTTTGAGAGAGAGCGAGTGTGTGTTCTTGCTTGTGTGTGTTTTTTTGCATGTTTCTTGCAGGTTTCAGCTCCATCATCATCTCTAGCAAGCTCAGCAGGTACGGATTTTGTCTGCACAAACTCCGAGGCGTCGAGCTCGAGCTATCGTGACACTCCGGAAACTTCACCCGATCATGATTCTGAGTGCACCACGACACTGCGCAGGCCTAGAGCTCCTAGGATCACTAGACAGAACAACAAAATTCGCCATAACCCGACCTATCGCGACACCTCAAAGTATCGCAATACCCACGACTTATCGTGACACCTTGAAGTATCGCGACACACCGAAGTATCGCGACACACCGACCCCACCTATCGCGACACTCCCAAGTATCGCGACACCTTGACTTATCGTGACACTCCCAAGTATCGTGACACCTCGACTTATTGCGACACTCCTGTTAGAGGGCCGCCGAACCAGGACGGATGAACCCGGACAGGTGCCGTAAAAAGTGGATTCGCGGAAACATTGTAGCAGACTTCTATTTAAAGCGCACAAAGGAAAGCGGTAAAGACCGGTAGTTTTTTGGGAAGAGTCTCTGCTTCTGTTGGGTATTGTAGTGAGTGGGTTGATTACGTCTCGAGCCGAGGTGTTTGAACATTGCAAGTATAGCATTGTGTGTGTATGTATTCTGTTCCGTCGGTTTTACTGAGTCCGTTTGGGAAACTGCGAGCATCCTGTTTGAGACTGTGTGTAAGGTGTTGATGAGATATTGAGTTTTGTTCTGTTCTATTCGTATCTAACTATTCTACTATTCTTCCTGTCGTGCTGAGTTCTATTCGGTAGTCTTGTGTTGTGAATCTGTTTGGTGATAAGTTATATGCGGTTCTGGATCTTTTTCGTCACGGAATAGTGTGGTTTATCATCCTTCGAGAGACTATGTAAGGTCGAAGTGAACCATTTGCATTTTAGCATTTTTCGGTTAAGTAACCCGATTCGATACAATAGTCTGCGTTCACTGAGGATTCCGATCTCAGGAAGGGCTTGTATCGGTAAAGGTCTGTACGCGAACAGAAGCATTGGTAAGTTGTGACGAATCAACTGTGGTAGGAACTTGTTGCTTGAGTCGGTATACGATAATTCTACGTAACCTCGGTTATAGCTGTCTGTTGAATTATTGTTCGGTATACCTATCTGTCACACGGAAGCAGTATATTGAGTAGTATCCGATTAATGAAGTTGAGTATTCTACTAGTTATAAGCCAGAACATGACTTCTGCTCTGTTACTATAACAAATTCAGTCCAGAAGTCATAAATTTCCGCATGCCGAATAAGTTGTCAGTAGTCAGAATCAACCACTGAGCTAAGACATGATGGAGTATTTATGAGTGTGTGAGAAGTTGGGAAAATAGTACAGGGCCTCTGTCTAACAGACCCCTACCACTCCCAAGAACCCACGTGGCTAAGTGAACGATCGCGATTAGAAGATTCGAAACCAAGTGAACGTGAAGCATTTGAATAGAACGTAAAATAGCGCTTAATCGGTATCAGTTTATCTCATAACCCATTTTGACATTTAACATTTGGCGCCGCCTGTGGGAAAGTGGCAACTGCTTAACAATCTCTGCGGTAAAGTAGTATTTAAATACGAGTTACTTGTGAGAAAGTGGCATTAGAATGCTAAGCGGTTTGTAAGAAGCAAACATCCAGTAACACTTGATTTACTAACAGTAGCAACAGACCCAAATTGTTGCAAACTGCTCAGATAATATCACTGGGCAATGATACATGCCGGTTACTCGGTCTGGTGAAACGTATCCTAGGACCCAGACGACGGGAACAAGAAAAGTACAAAAAACAACTCTAGGAGAAGAAGGTATAACGCGATCGGACTCAGTGGTCGAGCAAGTTAAGGACGCTAGAATTAATTCCGGTCATATTCCAGTGGAACGATCAGTGCCTTTGGTACATGCTGGTGTCACCTCGACCCAGCCTAACCAAAGTACAGTAGTTCCAGAATCTATCAAGACGCCGCTAGAGAATAGACAAACTCTAGGGAAAGACATCAGTAAAAGCGAAAAAACGCTACAGTCTGGTAGACTGTTAGCTCATTCCGGTGATATTCCGATGATAGAAACACCAACTGGCGGTCAAGGATTAGCATTTGTTGCAGAATCCTCAGCCAGACCCGCGTGTCTGGAAGAAAGATTTCGGATATTAGATATCCAAAAGGAAGGAGACTTATTCGAAGCAGAGATCCGAAGTATCCTGCGCAAAACTAGCACACCGAAAGGCACGTCGTCCGACGATCCAGATTCTGATAGTTCAACTAATCAACCTCAAGATACAGGACCAGAGACACCCACGATGAACGGACAACAACAACAACAACAGTTAGGTCAACCAAGGCTCCCTCCAACAGGAGTAACCTACACGAAATTTGGTGGATTCCCAGGAGATGACCCGGATGCTCATGTACGCACTTTTGAAATCAGTTATGCAGTCCTCAACCATCCACCGGATCAGGCATACAAGGCCATTGTTTTTCAATCTACTCTGGTCAATGAAGCGGCTAGATGGCTTACGGAATATGACATTAATCATTTCGGTACCTATGATGCAGTACGAGATGCCTTTCTACAACGATTGAGATTAAAGAAGAACCCTGCTGAAATCTTTGATTATCTACAGAATAACCGACAGAAGGCAAATCAGACTGTCCAGGAATACGCTACTCTCTTCAGAACACATTTACGACAGATACCACAGGCACATGCTAATCTACCTGATGACATCATCACTCAATGGTTTATCAATGGCTTAAACCCGCAATTGAAGCAGATCATGATTATCAGATGTGTTGGAGCAATGACATTGGATGCAGTCATCGCTATGGCTTTGCAACTGGAATCCAAGGTTGGTGGATTTTCAGAAGACTTGGAATGGTTAAGGACAAACAAAAGTATGACTGAAGATATAACCAGGCAAGTATACTGCACCACGTGCAAAAATTCAGGGCATACAAGTGCTAACTGTGCGCTAAATCAAACATTCTGCGCTATCTGCAACACTGCCGGACACTCCACCGGAAATTGTGTCTACAATGCTAGAATACAGGGAACAGCAACAGTCAATGCTGTTATTCAAGAACATGGACAGGCAGCAAATCACTATGTACCTCCGCAACTGAGAAACAATCAACCACAGGGATATCGGAACTACCGAGGACAAATGAACAACAATTATAATGCCAACCGATGGCAGAACGGACCACCACCGGAAAACCCTAATTTACCACCGCCACACTGTCATTTTTGTGGTGAATTCGAACACATTAGAAGATATTGCAAAGACGCAGCTGAGTATGATCAAAGGAAGGAGCGGCAAAACCCAATGGCCAATATGGTACAAATTACTCCGGTAGAAACGCAAACTGCTACAGTCCAGACCCGATCAGGTAAACAACTGCAGCCAACAGCAGAAGTATTTGAACCAGGAATACGAGAACAACATAGGATGTATAACAAGGCTAGTCACTGGACCGCCACAGAACCTCTAGTGTTCCCAGAACCCATTCCGGTGACTCAGACCTCGGCAGCAAAGGAAGGAATGCAACAAAAAGAAGCAGCAGTAGAACAACCATCAGCAGAAGACATAACAGTAGATACTTCAGCAAAAGCAGAAACTTCAAGTTCAAAAGAGCAGGATAACCAATCTCAACAGGCCTGGGAAATTTTATCCAAGGCATCTATCACCCTACCTCTCGGCCAACTTTTGACGTTAGTACCTGGAATCCGGCAACAGTTTCAACAACATTTTAGCCCGGCACCCTCTTGCATTCCAGCAACCGCCGCAGTTCAACCAGAATCTGATTCTACGGTTGATCATGCAGTGCCCTTGATTACAGTATGGTATAAGAATCAGAAGGTCACGCAGGTATTAATTGACGGAGGCTCCGACGTAAACATTGCAACCGCAGCATTATGTAAAAAGCTAGGCTGGACCGAAATCGAACCAGTTCAATTCTTCGTCAGAATGGCTGATCAATCTAGAGTCCATCCCGTAGGACTTGTACGGAATGTACCCATTACTCTACAAGGTACGACTTTCAAAATGACTTTTGTTATACTAGATCTACCCGAATCCACCTTGGATTACAATCTTCTTTTCGGCCGACCTTGGCTGAAGCATGCAAAGGTAATATAGGACTAGTCTGCGCAAGAGCTCACATTCAAGGATGCCAATCGTAAATATGTGGTAAAACTAGATGCTATACAACCCTGCGAACTTCACGCGAGACCTTATCTCGCTGAACCAGTTCATATGTTAGATGGACTATCAGATGATGAAGAAGAGCAATTTCTGAAGAATAACGCCGATTTAATGTCTCTAGGAACTATTGATCTACAGTCTGTCATTAATAACTGGAATACTTCAGTTTGCATAGTAGTAGCTATCACCGAACAGTCTGACCAAGCAGAAACTGAATTACAACCATTATTCAAGCCAACAGAGGATACAGAGAACCCACAATAATTTTATGTCCCTGAAGACCAGTTGATCACGTACAATCTGGGAGACAAGGACAATCCTCGACCTGTAAAAGTAAAGCAAAACTTACCGGAAATTTTTCAGGCTAATTTGATTCAACTCCTTCGAGAATTCTCAGACGTCTTTGCATGGGATTACAAAGATATGAAAGGATTAGATCTGCGCATATATCAACACAGAGTCATGCTGAAGCCTGAAGCTAAACCAAACAGGCAACCCAGCTATCGGATGAATCCCAATTATGCCTCTCAGGTAAAAGACGAACTTGACAGATTATTAAAAGTAGGATTCATCATACCAGTAGAACATGCTGAATGGATTTCACCAATTGTGATTGTGCCAAAGAAAAATAAGGAACTACAAATCTGTGTAGATTACCGGAAATTGAACGCAGCAACAATACCAGATCCTTTCCCGATCCCCTTTTTGGATACCATGCTTGATAGGGTAGCAGGCCACGAAATGTATTCATTCTTAGACGGATACAGTGGGTACAATCAGGTTAGAATGGCTGAAGAAGATATACCTAAAACTGCTTTCATTACCAATTGGGGTGTCTTCGCCTGCACTGTAATGTGGTTCGGATTAAGAAATGCACCAAGCACATTTCAGCGATGTATGCAGGAGATATTTTCTCCTTATCTCACTTCATTCATGCAAGTATATCTTGACGACTTCTCGATCTTTGGGAAGATGATAGCACATTTAAGTCATTTACGATGTTGTTTTCAGAAATGTAGAGAATATAGACTCTGTCTTAACCCAAACAAATCCGTGTTTGCGGTTTCATGTGGCAAACTACTTGGGCATATTGTATCTGCTCAAGGTATCCGAGTAGACCCAGATAAAATTTCGGCAATTTTAGAAGCCCCGGTACCCGCAACTCCAAAAGAAGTAATGCGTTTCATGGGTCAAATACGGTGGCATGGCAGACACTTACGATGGCTTGCTCACCTAGCAGTACCATTAAACAGGCTAATCACAAAAAACCCCCGACAGTTTGAATGGACTGAAGAATGCCAAACTACATTTGATCGGCTCAAGTATCTCTTGACACAAGCTCCAATTTTACAACCACCGGACTGGGACAATCCGTTCCATGTTTTTGTCGACGCTTCAGATATTGCAATTGGCAGTATTCTCACCCCGACCTATCACGACACTCCCACGTATCGCGACACCCCGACCTATCGCGACACCTTGACCTATCGCGACACCTCGACCTGACCTATCGTGATACATGGGCTTAACGCATAAAATTTTAAAGTGAAATTAATGGAGTGAATTGAGGTATATTTGGGCTTAATTTTGGACACATTGGGGTAACATTAGAGCCTTAGGAGTGGGCAAAAGACCTAGAAACAAGGGAGAGATCTCCTGAACCCTGAGAGCCTGTTTTGACCCCTAAGTGCCTGAATGGTCCTAACTACACCATACAAACTCCGATTCATGAGATTTTGGTCTCGTTGGAAAGCTTGTTGAGAATCCTACGTGGACCTCAACTGGTTTTTGTAAGAATCATTCGTGGAGTTTTAGAACATGTGTTTTTAAGTTGGCCATTCGGTAGAACTAGGAGGTCATAAGATTTTGGGGGTTCAGTAAATTACTCCAAGGGGGGCCCATAATTGTTGATGTGTATCTTTCAATTCATTGTGGTCAATGAGCTATATTAACTTGTGAAATTTTGCAGGAACAGTGCGTGCACTCAAGGTATTTCAAGGCAAGCTAGCAAGGGTGAGTACCAAGCTTGGGAGAAGGCTTCGTGGGTTTGTGCAATGGTCGGAGCAACCAGAGGATTGAGGTTGGAAGTTCTCTCAACCCTCCTTTGTCAATTCCTAGCCTAGGCTAAGTACGACTTAGGTGTGGTAATTAATTAGGACAACGTCAGGCACGAATTAAGTCCAAGAGAACTAATCAACCAAGTGCAAGCATTAAGTAGATCTTAAGCACGAAAACCCTAAGGGACAAAAGTAAACTTGAATTGATCACTTATCAAGTGCGAAATTCACTTAAGTATTCTTGACGACGTGATACCAGACAAGATCATAAACATAATAATCAACTAAAAAGAACAAAGTGATTGGTGTCAATTAACCTGCAACAAGAGTGTACTTGGGACCAAGGGGGTAGAGAAACCAGGCATATGAACCTCAGGTCAGGTAGACACTTAGGCAGAGATAGACAAAGCCTCAGATCTTCTGAAGCTAGTGTCAATCACACTGCTAGGTCTTGGGCCCAACAGTTGAGTGATTACCCATACACTCCACGATCATAAACAAGTGATTATGAAATGTCCTATCACATGGAGAGTGTTGGAAGCAGTCAGAGGCACAGACGCCACGGAAGCATGTGAAGACGAAGCAGGGAGCCAGGCGGATCAATTTTTTAAACAAATATATTTCTTATTAATTCTCCAAACATTCAACAGTGATTATTATCACTAATTGTAACATATGTATCATAAGAAAACCCCATTTTGTAATCCATAGCTCCATTTTGTGCAAGCCGAGGAGTCCTCGAGCTTGAGGAGCTTAGGTAGAATGCGCGTACCAATTTTCATTATTTTTAGACATCGTTTACCCTTCCAAATAGCATCTAGGACCTATTTTTTAACTAGGCCGGTCACTAGATGTGAAACCGGTCAAAACTAGTCTAGAAACTATAAAAAGAGCTAGAGAGCTCATTTTTGTGGTTGGTTCATTTTGGTTAGTGTGAGCATAGAGCTAGTTGGAGCTTGTAAGAGTATTCTTGAGTAATAGAGCTAATTTCCACCTTCCATTGTGTCTTGCTTGTCTCTTCATTGTGTGTGTGTATGTGTGTGTGGATCTTTGTGCTTCTCACCTTCACTCTCACATCATCTCACGTTCACGATCTCCATATCACTCCTACCTCTCCCTCGGATTGACATTAAGGAGGTGAAGCTTCTTAACGTGGTTCTCACCATTGTGCTAGAGCAACACCAAATTTGGCGCCGTTGCCGGGGATCGAGTCTAGGACGAATGTGTGATGGTAAGAGTATAGCAAGAAGTGGCGTTGGAAGGTAAAAATTTCAGTTTTTGTTGTTGTTTTTACTTAGTTTTTAGTGTTTTTCACCTTCCCCATACTCCATCTTCATCATCGCATCATCATCTCCATTTCCAAAAAAATCAGAAAATTCACCATATCCACCCATTCACCTCATTTCCCCTCATTTGTGCATGCGAGAGAGCGAGAGAGAGTTTTTGCGCTTGTATGCACTTGTGTTTTCTTGAGTTTTCTTGCAGGTACAGAGCTTCAGAGCATCAGGAAAGCTTCCAAAAGGTAAAAAATGTACTTTCTGTCAGAAATTTCCGACTGTGTCGGACCATCGCGATGGTCCGCCAAGTTCGGATTTTGAGGTAGGCGACCACACCACGAGGTAGGCGATCCTTGCGCACACACGGCACCATAGTTGCATTTCAAAAATTCGTCATTTGGTGGACCATCGCGATTGGCTCGGACCATCGCGATTGTGTCACACCATCGCGATAGGCTCACGCCATCGCGACGGCTCGGCCGGACCATCGCGACGGTTCGCTTTTTCGGACCATCGCGACGGTTCACTTGAGCCATCGCGACGGTCCACTTGGACCATCGCGACGGTTCATTTGACCCCGGACCATCGCGATTGGCTTATGCCATCGCCACGACAGTGCCACGTGTCACGATAGACCATCGCGACGGTTCAACTTTTGGACCATCGCGACAGCCCAAAATCGGACCATCGCGATTGGCTCAAGCCATCGCATCGCGGACCATCGCGACGGTTCACTTCGGACCATCGCGATTGTCCACCGTTGACCGTTGACCGCGCCATCGCGATTGTCCGCCCGATCACGCCATCGCGACGGTTCAATTTTTGAACCATCGCGACGGTTCGACCTCACGCCATCGCGATCGTTCATTTCGGGCCATCGCGACGGTTCGACCTCACGCCATCGCGATCGTTCATTTCGGGCCATCGCAACGGTTCGCTTTTTCGGGCCATCGCGATTGTCCAAATTCCACGCCATCGCGACGGTTCGCTTGGACCATCGCGACGGTCCCAGACCATCGCGATTGCCCACCCCCATCGCAAATTTTGGACTTCAATTTTTGACCAATTTTGAGGGTATTTTTGGAAAATTTTTGGACCATTAGACTCATAGGAGACCCCTTAGCTCATATTTGAGGGAAAATTGGATTGTCAGTTTTTACCCCCCAGGGCCTGAACGCTCATAACTTTTTCATCCGAAGTCCGTTTTTTGAGCTTAATAGCTCGTTAGAAAGCTCGTGACGAGTACTACGTGACCTCAACTGTTTTTTTCATAAAGAATACATCTATTTTTGGATAAGCTATTTTGAGGTTCACCTAGTTTGGGACTAGAAAGCCAGGGGGCACACATTGGAAATTTGGGCAAAAAGGGAAGGGACTTAAAAGGTGTATATACTCAAGTGTTTAATCATCTTGTGAATTGGTCTAACATTGGAATTTTCCAGGTCTAGCAAGGGCAATCAAAGGCAAGCGAGCAAGGCAGTGAAGACAGCAGAGCTTGGGAAGCACGGCTTCTTGGGCAACAGGGCATCAGAGCAACAGGAAAAGCCGACCCGAGGTTGGAAGATTACTCAACCCCCTCAGTCAATTCTTAGCTTAGGCTAAAACGTTAGCATTGTGGATTTAAGTCGATAGGAACGCCTCAAGTTCAAGATACCTAATTCTATCAAGTGTAAGACTCAAAGTAAAGGTGTGTGTGACGAAAACCTAAAGAAAAGAACCTAAGTCTGACGGAACGAGAACCCAAAACTATAACGGAAAGTCGAATTCCTGACGCATATATTAAGACAAGAATCCAAAGAAGAATTAAAAAGAATCAAGAATTAATCACAAAGAGCCATTGACGATCTAAGTGTGTAATTGAGTGAGCAAGGAAGGAAATTAATGAACCTTAGATCGGGCAAACATATAGGTAAGTCGGACCGACGAAGCCTTAGATCATCAGAGGCTAGTGTAAGAACCACTGCACGATCTTGGGCTCAGCAATTGAATAATAGTTATCCCTACGAGAGCTCAGAAACTAGCGAATCAGAAATGGCATTCAGCGCAGACAGACCAGCAGGAGGATCTCATGTAGCATACCTAGAAAAACCTGAAGGACCCTATAGAACGCAATTAGAGTTTCTCCGAACCAACCGATTAGGTGCTCGCATCTATGAGGATGGTTTGCGAAGGCAAGTGGTGCAACTACACAACCCTGATCAACCCATTGGATTGGAAAGACCAGTGGTGAAATTTGAGAGAGACGCTTACATAGACAAAGAAGGAACCATGTACGTCCTAAGTACGCAACCAAACGATACTAATGAGTTTGGCACAATTCAATTAGAGACGGAAGCGAAATTTCAAGGAAAAGAACCGTTAGAAGAACCTAGAACACCGAGAGGGAAATCCGTATTAACAAGAGTACTCATCCCAGAATGGATCCCTCAAGACAACAGGAGCACCGAGTTGTTCGTAAATAAAGAGACAGACGAAGCCTTTTGGAGGTACAGAAAGGAAAACCCCAGTGAGGTAGGCATCATCACAATCTATGAATTCAAGGACCCAGATACACCTGGAAAGGTTGTATACCTGGATGAGACTTCAAAAAGAGTCTTTGTGGTGCCTGAGCGCGCTAAAAACACCTACACTTGGAGAGGTGAATTGATATTCCCTCCATCCCGAACAAACATGAATGCAAATCAACAAGGGGCAGGAACATCCTCAGCCCATGGAAATCAAAGAGAAGGAAATCACGAGAGACCGGAAGTAAGCTTCAATCACCCCATAGGGAGAGATAGAACAACCACAAACACTAATAGCGCGGATAGACAAAGAGATCACGGAATACCAGGTGGTAGAGATGATTTTCCTCTACCTAGACCACGTGAACACGCAAGAGTATTGAGACCCACACAGTTAGTAAAATCAATGAAGAATTACTTTGATGGGACAGGAGATCCCTATGACCATGTCGCAGAATTCAAGCAAGTACTAAGAGCAGAACAAGTCGAGGACATGTTCACACAATACAATGCATTTGGGCTAACGTTAAAGAATACCGCTTTAACTTGGTTTCAACCATTGCAACAAAGGCAATTTAGGGACATCCATCACTTTTTAGAGTCATTCATTACTGAATTCTCTAAAAGTGGGGTTAGACATGACACGTCTTCGTTGATTCATAGTTTTAAGCAAACCCCTCAGGAAACAGTAAGACTGGCAGGTCGTAGATTCAGACAATACGTTGAGCGATGTCCAATGCAAGAGCTACCCTCACAAGCCAAACAAGTATCACTGTTCCTAGATGGCTTGTTGAGCGCTAAACTACGCTCTTATGTGTACCTAAAAGAACCTAGAACGCTAGAGGAGTGTGTAAGAATATGTATAGACATTGAGGACAACTTAGGAGATGAATTAGAACTCTCAAAGGTCTATAAGGACTCAGATTGTTCTTCGCTAGCATCCACAAAATTGTCTAGCTCGATAGAGGACCTAGCAGAAAAAGTGGCCCAAAAACTAGGAGTTTCTAGTAAACAGGTGCCCAAGCTGCCAACTAATGTACGTTGTTACACTTGTGGTGGAAATCATTTGGCAAACGTGTGTCCCAATGCACCTCAACCTCAAGCCAACCCTAGTGGCCAATATTGCACAATTGAGAGAAGATACACGAATCATACGGCTCAGGACTGCCCATACAACAAACAAACTGTGAGACAGAACTACCCGCAAGCATACCAGCAGCCAGGTAGGTATCAAGGCCAATACAATGCTCAGCCTTATTACTATAGGCCTCCTTAGAACTACCCATACCAGGCTCAACAGAGACCTCAACCCGTCTTAGCTCAGCAGCCACCCCCACCAGCGAATGTCATCTCAGTCAAATACGCTGCTACAGAAGAGAACCTAAGTAGGGCCTTAGTGCCTTCTTCACCCCTGATCACCGAAAGTGACCCGAACTCAAACAGTTTTGACTCTACTCATGTAACTAGTCCACCCGCTTATTACACGGAGTCACCAGAACACGTGGAGACATATCATTATGATAGTCCACCAATGGAACCTAGTTGGGAGCCAGATTATACTAATGTGATGTACACAAACCCAAACCCAAACCCACGGCCCCAACTGAGACAACAGAGACCACAGGGCCCTAGAGGACCATGCTTTAGGTGCCAAGGAGATCACTTCATTAAGGATTGTCCACATCCCCCAATAGCAAGGCAATCGCAGTACTATAGCATCCAAGGCTTTTGCGCCGATTGTGGCAAAGAACACATAATCAAAGATTGTCCTAAGAACCCAGTTAACACATCAAATGTGACATCGATCAACGTGATAGGTATTGTAAACAACGCAGATGGATCCAACCCTACATACGTGCCTATCCAAGCTATAACCAGAGCCCAGGCGCTCTTACAAAACCAACAGCTTAATCAAGAGAAAGTAGCCGAAACTAGTGAAGTTGCAGAATCGAGTAGTAAAAAGACAAAATCTTGGAAAGATTCTAGAGAAAGGATAAAGAGAAAATGGAGTAAAAAGATAAGTGAGTTGGAAGGAAGTCTAAGAGAATCTAGAGCCAAAATACAAGAATTGGCTTCACAAGAATCAAACCAAGAAATCCCAGCTCAGAAATCAGGATCAGTCTTAGCGGAACCCATACCGGAAGATCTAGACATGATGTTTCGTGCATATCAGGCTAGAATAAAAGAGGGACCTCAAGTCACGGAAATGAGTAAAAACTACCCTCGAGCTGATTTAGAGATTGAGAGAACTAAACTTTGCATGAAGATGGTAGAGTTAGCACAAGCCTTGTTCGAAGCCTCTAGATATCTTAATTGGAATAACATGGCAAAACCGGAACTACACTTTCAAGGACTAATGGAGAGGCTAGAACACTTGATTGAAAGCAAAGAGAAAAAGGATCAGTCTAGGAACCCTACTGTCCCAGAGACACAGGAAAGGAATCCAGCATCCCTGTCTCAAGTACCCAATACAGAGAGTCAAGATAACCTATCTTCCATACATAAGTACTCACATGAATTTTTAAGAGAAATCCAAGAAGAGAAATGGAGAAAAGAACAAGGAACTCATCCTCCTATTCAAGAAATAGACGATTTGCAGGAACAATTTCCCCAAGACATCCCCTCTATATATGATGATGTAGAGGTGGAACGACTGAGTGAACCTACAGGATTTGAATCTAATTCTCTACAAGAATTACCTTAGTTCACAGGACCTTGGGAAGCAAAGTCTATCAGTATGAGAGCACCCACGATAATAGTGAGGAATGAAGAATCAGTGATCCCTAGAAACACGGAAGTGATCAAGAACACTAAAGTCCAGTGTAATCTTACTCTAGAGGAGTTGTTAAAGGTAAAACCAGAATTGTGGAGGCACGTAGCAAATCAATTCCCTGAGCTAGCTACCACACCCTCTCAGAGAGGATCACAGAAGAAGGTACCAGAGATACCCGTGGAAAAGATTGGAGACGTAAGCAAAGGAGAGCAAGGTAACACATATCTTCCAATAACCCATCAGGGCTACACCACGAAAGCCATCTTAGATTCAGGAGCCGGAGTAGCCATCGCTACCACCGCTTTGTGGAAACGTTGGGGTAAGCCAGCACTCAGACCCACTAGGATGAAACTACAAATGGCTGATGGACACATAGAAAAACCGTTAGGCTTACTAGAAGGCATATCTCTCACCACTTGCGGTGTAGAATTTGAGCATACCTTTGCCATTTGTGACTTTGCAAAAAATCGTGCTTATGAGATGATATTGGGACGACCATTCATGCGTCAGTTACAAATTGTACAAGATTGGGGAACTAATTCTTTGTACTTGCAACATTTAGGAGTGACTACCAAAGTCAACCTTAAAGACTATTCACATAGAGATGTACCCCCAATACAATGGAATACCATCCATAAGACACCAGCAGAGACGGAATCCGTGCACTCATTAGAATCAGATCCTTCTTGGTTGCATGAGGACACCCATTTATGGATGTGTAAAGTAGCCAAACAAGAGGAAGAGCGATTAAAAGCAAGGACCTTAGGTGCGGAACAACATCCACGAACCCTTCAAGATCCAGCCTACGCACCTGTAGTATTCCCTGACGAGGAGTTTGAACCCCATGGTTGGGCGGAAATACTAGCAACCATGGATGTAGCCATCAATGAAGAACAATGGACACCCCACTGTGACGAGGATGGCTATGACATTTCTGTTTTTACGATAGAGCCAATCATGGGCGATGCAATTTTAGAAGAGTGCGAACCAAACACTGATGCATTTGAGGACGCAAGCGATTTTGATTTAGAATCAATTATCATGGACCCAC
This sequence comes from Ceratopteris richardii, assembly GCA_020310875.1. NCBI lineage: Eukaryota > Viridiplantae > Streptophyta > Polypodiopsida > Polypodiales > Pteridaceae > Ceratopteris > Ceratopteris richardii. The sequence continues at coordinate 42,738,558 of CM035431.1, forward strand.
CCTTTGCATCAGAGGAAGAATATTTCTACGAAGTAGAGACTCACACTCAGAGACACGAGGAACTTATGAAGGAAGTGAGATTAGCCACGGAAGTGACTACCAAGAGTGAAGGCAAGAAAAGAAAGAAGAAAGAAACCATGACAGAAAAAGAAGAATCATTGTTTGAAGTACCCGAGAATTTCAAGAAATATGAAATCGACGATAGAAGAATCATGGTACGAATGCCCAACAGAAAGGCGAATGACGGACAAGTATATGATAACCGAGAGAAAACCAAGAAAATAATAGTTGCTATCGAAGGAGAAGAAGAAAAATGTACATACATAGGGCATGATTTGACGACAGAAGAAGAAGAAGAGCTAGTTGCCCTATTGCGCGAATATAGAGATGTTTTTGCTTGGAGTTACAAAGATTTGAAGGGAGTAGATCCAGATATATGTTCTCATAGAATCCCTATGACTCCAGATGCAAAACCGACAAAACAAAAACCTTACACGTACAATGATAATTACGCTGCGAAGATTAAAGAGGAGATAGATCGGTTGATAGAAGCAGGATTCATTTACGAAATTGAGCATACCGAATGGGTATCCCCCATTGTGGTTGTGCCCAAGAAGAATGGAAAATTGCGTGTGTGTATTAACCTTAAAAAAGTTAATGCCGCCACGATTAGAGATAGTTATCCTCTTCCTATCACGGAACACCTATTGGAAAGAGTTGCAGGCAAGGAAGTTTACAGTTTTCTTGATGGATTCTCAGGCTATAACCAAGTAGCCATTGCTCCAGAAGACCAACACAAGACGGCTTTTGCCACAGAATGGGGCATATTTGCATTTCGTGTAATGCCATTTGGCTTGACAAATGCACCCGCTACTTTCCAGCGACTCATGTGTCATGTTTTTAAGGAATTTTTACGCAAGAGCTTGGAAGTTTATGTCGATGACCTATGTGCGCATTCAAATGTAAGACAGACACATATTCCAGAGTTAAGACAAATATTTGACAAATGTCGAGAATATCAGGTTTGTTTGAACCCAGAAAAATGCGTTTTCATGGTCAGACAAGGCAAAATTCTAGGACACATTGTGTCAAAAAATGGAATCTCTACGGACGAGGAAAAGGTGAAGGTAATTGCAGAATTACCTAGACCAACTAATGTGAAAGAGGTACAGGCATTTATGGGCCATTGCGGTTATTATAGGAGATTCATACACATGTATGCAATCATAGCCAAGCCTTTGTACTCTCTTTTGACCAATTTTGAGTGGACAGATGAATGTGAAAATTCATTCAATGAACTTAAACGACGTTTGTGTTCAGCACCTATATTGACCACTCCAGATTGGAGTAAGCCATTCCATGTACATGTGGATGCATCCAATTATGCCATAGGATGTGTGTTAGCACAACCCACGAATGAAGGTAACATAGATCTCCCCATAGCTTACGCTAGCAGACAACTGAACGCAGCAGAAAGAAATTACACCACAACGGAACGAGAAGGATTAGAGATGATCTACGCTGTAAAGAAGTTTAGGCACTACTTGTTGGCCAACAAATTCAAGTTCTTTACAGATCATCAAGCCCTATTATATTTAGTCAACAAACCATGTAACACAGGACGATTGATACGCTGGTTTCTATTACTCATGGAGTATGATTTTGAAGTAGTAGTCAGGAAAGGAAAGACGCATCTTAGAGCCGACCACCTTTCAAGATTAACCTCAGGAGAAGCTCCTCAAGGAGTAGCGGATGATCTACCAGATGCATACTTGTTTAACCTTGAGATAGCACCAGAATGGGCTAAGCCTTTAGTCCCTATTCTGACATACGGACCCAAGAATCCTAGGATAAAGATCAAAGAAGGAGAGATTACCAAATCTCAGAGGTACCAAATAATAGCAGGAAGCATATATAAACAAGATAATCAAAAGATTCTTGCTTGTTGTGTAGATGAATCAGAATATGCGAATTGGTTGCAATTAGCACACTTAGGTGCACTAAAGCAACATCATTCAAAACATAGAACACTACAGACTCTGCATAGATTAGGAGTATATTGGCCTTCTATGGAAGCAGATGTCCACAAGTTGTGTAAAGAATGTCAGGTGTGTTGTGAAAGACCACCAGTAGAGCATGCGACATTATATCATGTGTCTCTCACACCAGACTGGAGTGAACCTTTGGTGACCTACTTGAGGACGAACACATTCCCTCAAGGAATGACCTTAGCTCGACAACGTAGTCTAGAGCAGGAAGCTCACGACTATTCACTTATTGGCGATAATCTATACAAAAGAGGACGAGATGGATATCTAAGACAATGTGTTCATGAGAGCGATTATCTTAGCATACTAGAGACTGCACACCAAGGTGTTGCAGGAGGTCATTTTGGACCAGATAGGATAATCAAAGCCATTCTCTTTGCAGGATTATGGTGGCCCACTCTTCACATGGATGCACATACCTATGTAAAGAGATGTGACGTGTGCCAAAGAACTCAGTTTCCTACTCGCAGAGATGAAATGCCATTGAAACCCATGATGGGCGGACGTGCATTTTCTAAGTGGGGTATAGACTTTGTAGGACCCATTAACCCCCCTGCAAAAGGTACACATGCAGAATACATTATTGTTGCCACAGATTATCTTACAAAATGGGTAGAGGCAAAGGCCACAAAAAAGAATGATGCACACACGACTGCAAAATTCTTATTTGAAAATGTCTTTACAAGATATGGACTGCCTATAGAGCTAGTGAGTGATCGAGGCACTCACTTTCTAAACCAAGTCATTGAATATTTGTTACAGGATTTTATGGTGATTCACAAGAAATCTGCACCATATCATCCTCAGGCCAATGGTCAGGCTGAAAGCACTAACAAGATACTTTGTAACGTACTGACGAAACTCGTGAACAACAAACGTTCAGATTGGGACAAACAGCTACACCACGCTGTTTGGGCATATCGAGTGGCCTACAAGACCGTACTCAATGCAACTCCCTTTCAGATGGTTTTTGGTCAGAATGCAGTGCTTCCCTTGGACTTCTTGATACCGACCCTTAAGGTTGCACAAGAACATGAGTGGACCGGCCATGAATTATCAGCGAGAATAATGGACTTGGAACGACTAGGAGAAACCAGGCTGAAAGCAGCAGCAGGAATATACGCAGCGAAGAAGCGACAGAAAGCATATTTTGATGCACATGTGAAAGATAAAGGCCTAAAAGAAGGAGATTTAGTTCTAGTATATACGCTGAAACAGCACGCACGGAAGTTAGAAAAGCGAGGTTATGGACCTATGATCATTAACAGACTCTCGACGAGCGGAGCAGTGCAGTTAGCCACCTTAGAAGGAGATATAATGCCTAATTACATTAGTGGCTGTAGAGTCAGGTTATATCAAGAACCTCTTACTGAGGATATGCTTAGACGACTCACGTTGGCAAAGAAGCGTAAGGAGGAAGAAAATAGAATACGAGCGGAAGCTCAGGCAGAAGCCATAGAACGCATTAAGCGCATGAAGCTAAGAAGACAAGGACTAGGGAAAGAACATTATAACCATCTGGAAACATCACCCAGATACCCCATGGCCATGTGTCAAGTAAAGTCAACCACTCATCCTAGCATAGTGGACAGGAGACCATTTGTTACAGTTAGACTAGAGCACGGTAAACATAGCCAAGAACTCAGGGCTTTGATTGACTCAGGTGCTGCGACTAGTGCGATTAGATGGTCCCACTATAAGGATTCAGGAATAGAAATGCGACCAATTGAGGCATACCTCATAGGCCTAGGAGGCATGGAAACCCCTTGCATGGGTGAGGTGGACCTTCCTATCCTCATTAAGGATGTGACCATGACAGCGAAGCTATTAGTGTGCCATGATGACGACCTGATAGAACCCCTAATCCTTGGCCAAGATTGGCTATACAATCACTCAGTGGACCTAAATCTTAGACACGGCTCCTTACAGATTGGAACCTTAGAGCAGAAGCGAGTGATACCGCTCGACTTCCCTAACGGCATTCCGCTTGACGGTTGTGACCCTAGACCCTATGAAACGCATGCGACGGAAGACCGGAAGATCTTTAATCCGACCAGTCACGTTACATCTACACCAACCCACTCGAGCTTGGCTATAGACAGTTGTCAGTCAGAAGAACGACAGGAGATCTTCCCTGGGACTTCCTGCAAACTAGAAGCGACAGTTACCCAAACGCAAGGACAGAAGGGCACAATCAGAGGTCAGGTGGGTTGCATCAGCGGCCAAATGAGCACGACACCCTATGGTGCTCATCCTTCCAAACTTGTTGCGGACTGGCCTAGATTAAAGTTAAATAAGGCATCACTTCCTAATGGGCAGGTCACGCAAGTGTTGGATCTCCCTTCTTTTCCAAAGCAGAGTGTCCATCCGACCTCTCAACCCCAGCAACAACTGAGTCAATCACGACGAAGGAACCCAGACCGACTGCAGTATCGGAGGAAACAACAAGGAAGGCAGTTCAGGCCACCCAAAGGCAGCGCACCAGACAAATATGGGTGCCGAAAGGACAAAAAGCACCGAAGGACTCCAACCAAGCCGAGATCAACAAGCAAAAGGCCGAACAGAAACAGAATCGATCTCCACCATCCCCTCGACCTTCTTCTACAGGTCCAAACATCCGACAAATGTGGATCGCCAAGAAGTACCTTACCCATAGACCCACGCCCACGCAGATTTGGGTACCCAAACCATGTATCATAGCTCAACCCATAAGCCATGTAATATATAACCCCCATAACTCATCTCATCCCTCGATACCACCAAACCCGACACCACCTTTTACCCCTCAGCAGAAACCCACCACCCATTCAAGGACTCTTAGGAAATGGATACCGAAACGTGTCCAACCGTCTTCCCCTAACCCATTGTCTAACTACCCCCGACTAACATACAACCTTGTGCTAAATCTCTAACGTTTAAACCTGGTATAAATTCACACACCATCATCACACACCACTCGTAATCTCAGCTCATCAAGAAATGTATGCATGATCTGAAACGTGTAGGTGTCTAGAGACCTGCACTAGTGCTGCAAGAAACATTGCATCCATCACATCACAGCACTTGGCTACACGGGTTACGCATCAGTTATGGAAAGGGATTGCGGTCTCACTTTAATGGGATCATGATTAATTTCCATGCTAATGTGTTAATCTTTTGTAGCAGATCTTTCTCACTAGCGCACCAGCCACCATGCAAACTGACGAAGGAACATCAGGAGCAGGCCCCAGTGTAGCAGCAGTACCACTCAACGTGCTACGAGCAGAGTCCCACCCTACTGCTCCACCGCCGGAATTTCAGGGATTTCCAGGGCCCATGCCTATCGATAACCCCCCTATGGGCTACACCGAAAAGATACACAAGAACTCTCATTGGTTTCAGGGCCTGGCAGGACCCCTCGCGGACGCAGACTTTATATTTGAATCCTCTCTGACTTTTGATGACCGCACGTGGGGAAAGTACCAGTTTTTCTCCAGAGAATTCGAAGCCCTACAAAGCACCCAGGATTTAACTCATGTTTGGGCCCGAGCAGGCTTCACAGAATACTTCAGTGATCCTCTGCCCAAACCGGATTTTTATAGGTGCTATTATTTAATCACTACATTGCTGGCATCAGAAAATAAGGACATCCCAGGAACCTTTATATTGCCTACTCTAGTGGATGATCCACCTTACAAGAGATTTTATCTCTCTAAAGACTTAATCAGAGCAGCCATCAAGATTCATGGAACCCACACACCCACAGATCGAGAGAGATTAATTCCAGAACCGATGAAACGTGGGGATGTCACGAAGTGGGAAGAGATTTCGGCCATTACACCTGAGTTGTCAAAGCCACTAAGAATATGCATGCAACATTTTGCATTTCCAGCTCAGGACAGATTTACCATGCCACACAAAAGAATATGGTTCGGATTATATTTGGCATGTACGGGACCTCAAACAGTTGATCTGGCAAGCTGGATCATAGACCAAATGTATCTGGCACAGCACAGATGGGAGCGTAAAAAAGTGCTTAACGGATGTTGTGCACTCACAAGAATTGTGTATATGTGTTTGGCTTATGACTTGCCCATCGAGCGTGCATTAACAGGAGAGGAATTAAAGGCATTCAAGAGCACAACGAAGAAAGCCAGGAAGCCCAGTAGGACACGGGCAGGTAAGCGCATGCGAGGCACCATCCCTTGCCTCCAAGTGCCAGAGTCGCCGTCACCACAACCCTCTCCCGAGCGACCACAGACAGAAGCTGCTCCCACTGTACAACCTATTCGCATACGGTTGTCCAGACCAGTAATTACGGAGGCCACCACTAGTACCGCTGCAACTCAGGCAGCTACCACCACAGAACCCCCCACCACAACTGCAGAAGCTCCCACCACTATTGGTGCGGAAGCGTTTTCTTTCCCGATACCACATATGGAGGCCGACCCCATAAACACGACATTTGATTTTGAGATGCCTGATGCATTCTCAAACGAATTCCAGTATTCAGAAGCACAACTGTTCTCCCAGGAATATGAACGTCCCAGCTACCCTACTACGCCGCGAGATTTGCCACAGGGACAAGCTGTGTCGGGCTCTGAAGAAGAAAGAACCGAAACAGACGACGATCAAGGCGACGATGAAGCCAGCCAGGGTTCACATGACGACCAGACAGAGGGCCAAGGCCAACAAACCGACACACACGGCGACACCAGCACATATGAAGATGAAACTTTCGAAGCCGCAGCGTACACACTGGCCATAAAGAAATTATATCGTACCATGGAGAAAGTCTAGGCACGAAAGAAGTTAACTGAAGAGGAGAGCCAGGCATTAATTGAACAGGAACTCATCTCCGGAGGATTCGAAGACGCATATATTAGAGGGTTCAGAGAGTTAGTCAAATCAGTAGGCTCCCATGAAGCACTCAGGTTTTTACAAAGAAAGCAACTACCACAGTTTGATCCCCGCCGAGTGCGACTACTCTCAAAACCTGGGGAGTATATTCGTGTACCAACAGGAGCCCAATCTTCAGCACAAGCCAGGGAGGCACGCCTCGCCCCCGAACGTTCATTAACCGCAGAAACCATCCTTGTAGATTCGCCACCCCGTACCACCATTGTACATACCACTACAATCCTCGAAATAACCTCCACCCCTTCGACTCCTCTTTCACCTCATCTTTCACCAACCCATCCTGATCACCCGCACACCCACCTGCTTTCCCCACATCCACACCTGTACAAAGCAATATAGCCCCAACCTCTTCCTTACCCATTCATACCACCAGGCCCACACCCAACCCTCTGCATCCCTATGTTAACCCCTTCACCCCTTCATCCTTCCCAGCGTTTCCCCCACCTCTAAGACCCCCATTCCCCTTCCTAACCCCACTAACCTTCTCACCAGTCTCACCTCCCCAACCTACCATAACGCCTATTTCCCCGTTTCACCAAGCCGCTCCAACCATCCCCCCTGTAAACTACTCTACGTTTGTAAATCCCGTATTCACACCTACGCAACCACCCACAATCACACCACTTTTCACAGTCACAACATTAAACACGTCCAATGGCATGGACATATCACCACCCACCTCACCACCACCCACTCCACTCACAGCACCCTCATATTTAGGCACTTCACAATTTTCCACAATCACCACTGCATCCACAGTCCCAACCCCGCTCCCCATTCCCACTGCATCTACTACCACTGCATCCTCATTTAGCACTTCACTCATACTATCGCCCACCATAGACACCGCATTTCAACACATGTTCGCATGCATGATGCAAGTCCGCGACGAGTTTGCATCACTCGGCACCAACTATCAACAGCTGCAGGCGACAACGAATGAACTACAAACGCAGCTTAACTCACTATCAATTGAGAATGCCTCACTGAATACCCGATACCAAGATTTACGAGAGACCTATCACAAGTTAGAACTAGAAAGTGAGGAGAAAACCAAAGAGGCCACCGCGGATTTGGATAACCTACTTAGAGCCCAGACTGTCCGCAATGCAACGCTCACTAGAAATATGGGCTTACTAAGAAGACACTTAGCCGCAGCAAAAGAGGAGAACCAGAGACTCCAAGAGCAGAACAGAGAGAACTTGGAAGCGGCTTTAGATCATCCAGAACAGCCACTAAGTCCGAGCAGATTCAAGGCAATCCCATCCGAGTCGATGCGGATGCTGCTAGACGACCATGTCAGATTGCTCGAGGACTATGATCGTATGAACGAAGAACATCAAAAGTTAAAGGAAGATCACAAACTGCTACAACTCAGAGAACCAGCAACACAACAGGTACCAGTAGCAGCGGAATTACCAGCGCCTGTGGACCCTGCCCCTGAAGTTTTAGAGGAACTCAACGCACTCCGGGCCCAGGTAACAAATCTTGAATCTAGGATTGCCATCTATGAAGCACCACCAAGGCCAGACTCCCCACCTGAGCTACCAGCTGAGGAAGAAACCGTCACTATCCCGGTGGAGGAGACCTTCGAAGAGGCTTATGAACCGATACCCATCCCAGGCGGACGTGTCACGGCCGAAGGCCAGATGACCTACGAATTACCTACCCCCGCGTGGATGAAGACAGTAGAAGAACTCGGAACGACACACTCGGCCAGAGTAGAGGCACAGCTACATGCCATGGCCATAATTGAAGAGAAAATTTTACAATCACCATTCTTTGCTCAAATGGCCCCGCGACGATACATATCCGGGCATGAGCTTCAGTATAAACCATACTTCATGTTAATGGCAGAATATCAGTTAACCATAGAGAAAGAAACCGGCATGAAACCAACGCATGCCACTCAATTCGAGCCAGAGGACTTGCCACCAAGGGCGCAGAGAGGTGAAATCCTTCAACCAGACTGGCGCAAAGATTTATTGCAAAATTATCCAGAGATGATGAGCACGTGGGTAAAGGCGCCGCTTCACTTAAAATTTAATCCGTGCTGGGGACCAGTACCACGACGCCGCTCTTGGACTGCCTTCGCTATAAAGCTACAGAACAATAAGCAGTGCCAAGACTGGTTGAACTATCCCTACCTCAAGCCACCAGTCGCGCTACCCACAGTAGGCTACATGATGGCGACGATCCGCCACTCGCTCCCTCGATTAAAACACATGGATGATATTGCCGCGCACATGACTGTCAAAATCTTTGACATGATGCAGATGGTCTTTAAAGTCTTCCGGCGCATCAAGGCTCCCCATGTTAACACCCCGGGCTTTGAGCATGGCAACTTTGATTTAGTCTATGATATGAGCACAACGCCATCGCTACGGGTGTGTTACGCCTGGCACTGCAGGATCAAATATCTACCGGCATGTTACAAGCAAACATTCGAAGAAATGTTCACCACCGGTTTTTGGGAGTACCATTCCGAAGTATTCATAAGCAGGCCCACACACTTATTGCAATTATTCGCCTCTGAACGAATGGTGTACTCCACACATTATCAGCTCCCACCACCAGACGAGCCGCAACCTATCGACTGGGAGAAACTCGAGGCTGATCTAGCCCGAGGTATTCGTGTATCAGAGCACACCCTCGCTCAAGACCTCCTACAGAATTACATCCGGCAGACCTCACAACAAGGTTCTGTCAGGGACGACAGAAGCGAGAGGGAGGGGGGTGTTGGAAGCAGTCAGAGGCACAGACGCCACGGAAGCATGTGAAGACGAAGCAGGGAGCCAGGCGGATCAAATTTTTAAACAAATATATTTCTTATTAATTCTCCAAACATTCAACAGTGATTATTATCACTAATTGTAACATATGTATCATAAGAAAACCCCATTTTGTAATCCATAGCTCCATTTTGTGCAAGCCGAGGAGTCCTCGAGCTTGAGGAGCTTAGGTAGAATGCGCGTACCAATTTTCATTATTTTTAGACATCGTTTACCCTTCCAAATAGCATCTAGGACCTATTTTTTAACTAGGCCGGTCACTAGATGTGAAACCGGTCAAAACTAGTCTAGAAACTATAAAAAGAGCTAGAGAGCTCATTTTTGTGGTTGGTTCATTTTGGTTAGTGTGAGCATAGAGCTAGTTGGAGCTTGTAAGAGTATTCTTGAGTAATAGAGCTAATTTCCACCTTCCATTGTGTCTTGCTTGTCTCTTCATTGTGTGTGTGTATGTGTGTGTGGATCTTTGTGCTTCTCACCTTCACTCTCACATCATCTCACGTTCACGATCTCCATATCACTCCTACCTCTCCCTCGGATTGACATTAAGGAGGTGAAGCTTCTTAACGTGGTTCTCACCATTGTGCTAGAGCAACAGAGAGACTAGTAGGTAGTTCAGGGGTGGCTTATCTAGAAAAGCCAGAAGGACCTTACAAGACTCAATTGGAATACATCAGGACTAATCGTCTAGGTGCTCGCATCTACGAAGATGGCCTGAGAAGATCTGTGGTACAGATTAAGAACCCCAATCAACCCCATGGACTAGAACACTCGGTAGTCAAGTTTGAGAATGGAGCATACCTAGATAAAGAGGGGACTATATATGTAGTCACCACTCTTCCTGATAGAACATATGAGTTTGGAAATGTGATTGTAGAGACCGACATGGGTCACATAGAGCAAGGGAATTTAGAGAGAGAGCCAAGAACTCCCCGTGGTAAATCCGTCTTGACCAGAATCATGACTCCAAAGTGGATTCCACAGGATAATAAAAGCATACATTTGCTTTTAACCGAGAAATTGATGAGGCTTTTTGGAGGTACAAACCTGCCCAGCCTCAAGAAGTAAGTGCACTCACAATCTATGAGTTTAAAGACCCTGATAGCCCAGACAAAGTAACCTACCTAGACAATACATCAGAGAGGATCTTCGTGGTCACCGTGCATGGCAAACATGCCTACACATGGAAGGGTGAATTTGTTTTTCCCCAACCACGGTCCAATATGTCCTACAGTCACCAAGGAGCTGGCACCTCCCAAGCTCATGGAGATCAAGGAGATAGAAGTAGAGATAGACCTGAAGTAAGCTTTGCCAACCCCCAGGGAAGAGAAAGAAGGAGAACAGGGACGGATAGAGAAGAAACCGAGAGATTTAGAGACCCAAGGAACCAAAGAAATGCTGATGATTTTCCTTTGCCAAGGCCGAGAGAACACACTAGGACCCTGAGGCCAACTCAACTGGTGAAGTCCATGAAGAATTACTTCGATGGCACTGGAGACCCTTACGACCATGTGGCAAAATTTAGGCAAGTCTTGAGAGCTGAACAAGTGGAGGATCTATTCACGCAGTACAATGCCTTTGGTCTAACCCTTCGGAACACCACCCTTACGTGGTTCCAACCATTGAATGAGAGACAGTTCAGGAGCATAGACCAACTCTTATAGGCTTTCATCACTGAATTCTCTAAAAGTGGCATAAGGCATAATACTTCCTCATTGATACATAGCTTCAAGCAGACCCCTCAAGAGACTGTGAGACTTGCAGGAAGAAGATTTAGGAAATACCTGGAGAGATGCCCTGTTCCTGAGTTACCCACACCAGCCAAACAAGTGGCTTTATTCTTGGATGGATTGCTAAGTACCAAATTGAGATCATATGTGTACTTGAAGGACCCTAGGACCATGGATGCATGTGCATTGACATCGACGATAACCTAGGGGAGGAGTTAGAGCTTTCCAAAATATACAAAGATTCAGATAGTGCCTCTAGCCTCTCTTCCACGCAATCCACATCAATTGAGGAACTCGCTGAGAAAGTGGCACAAAAACTAGGTGTCTCTAGCAAACAAATCCCAAGGTTTGCCCCAGTAAAGAGGTGCTATACTTGCGGTGGTGACCATATGGCGAATGTGTGTCCCATTATGGCTCAACCCCAAGTAAATCCAAGTAGCCAATACTGCACCATAGAACGGAGATACACAAATCGCACAGCACAAGACTGTCCATATAATAAGCAAGCAGTTAGGCAAACCTACCCTCAGCCCTATCCACAACAGGGAAGATATCAGAACCAATATCCACCACAGCAGTATGCTAGGCCCCAACAAACCTACCAGCCACAATATCAGGCCCAGCAAAGGCCTCAGCCTATGTTAGGCCAACAACCTCCAGCTCCATCCAATGTGATCCCTGTAAAGTATGCAGCTGCAGAAGAAAACCTGAATAGGGCCATAGTGCCAGTAACCCCATTGCTTTCAGAAAGTGATCCCAATGACCATAGCTTTGATTCTACACATATCCATAGTCCCCAGGCTTACTACATGCAATCTCCTGAACATGGTGAGTCCTACTATAGTGAAGAGCCAAATGAACCTAGTTGGGAGTAAGATTACACAAACGTCATGTTTGCAAATCCCAACCCTAGACCTCAACCTAGGCAAGTAAGACCCCCATTTCCTAAAGGACCATGCTATAGATGTCAGGGAGATCATCTCATCCGTGATTGTCCCTTGCCTCCACCTACACAACCCCAGTCAGTGACGATCCATGGCTATTGCCAGCAGTGTGGAAAGGAGCATCTCTTACGAGACTGCCCAAAGAATCCTAATAATATGCCCAAAATCACTCCCATTAATGTTATTGGGTTAGTGGTAGATTCCACTGGAAGTGTCACTTCCACTGCACCAGTGCAGGTAGTCACTAGAGCTCAAGCATTGCAGCAAAACCAAGGGGTAATCCAGGAAAAGAGCCCAGATGTTAGTGAAACAGAGAGCATGACCAAGAAACGGACTAGAGCTTGGAGAGATAGCCGAGAAAGAATGAAAAGGCAATGGGCAAAAAAGATGAGTGAACTCGAGGAAAGCCTCAGAGAAACAAAGGCCAGGATAATTGAACTCACATCTCAAACTCCCTCTCACACTAACCCACCACCACCATTCCCATCTCCATCCGACCCGCCACCTTCCAACCCACCTCACTCAATTCCACCACCCCCTAGAGTAGGATCAGTCCTAGCAGATCCCACTCCGGAGGATCTAAACATGATGCTTAAAGCATATCAGGCCAGAATCCAAGATGGGCCAAATGTAACTGATCATGGAAAGTGTTACCCTAGAGCAGAACTAGAGCTAGAACGAACCAAAATTTGTGCTAAGATGGTGGAATTGGCTCAGACCATGTTTGAAGCCAGTCGCCTATTTAACATCTCGAGTTCGGCGAAGACACAGTTGCACTTTGATGGACTGTTAGAAAGAATAGAGAAGCTAATTGCACAATCAGAAAAGGAACCCGCCTCTCAACACAAGGACAAGGCAGACACATCATCTTCTATGAATCGGTTCACACCAGAATTCCTACGAGAGATTCAAGAAGACAAATGGGCTAAAGAGAGTGAAGTCCCTCCTCCCATTGAACTTGTGGATGATGCACACGACCAATTCCCACAAGACATCCCATCCATTTATGAGGAGCATGAGAGCACCCAATCTTAGGAAATATTAGACTTTGAGTCTAACTCTCTACAAGAATTACCCCACTTCACAGGCCCATGGAAAGCTAAGTCTACTTGTATGAGAGCACCCACGGTCATGGTACGAAATGAGGACTCAATCATACCTAGGAACACAGAGGTAGTGAAAAACACTAAAGTACAGTGCAACCTCACCTTAGAAGAGCTATTCAAAGTAAGGCCAGAGCTATGGAAACATGTAGCCAAACAAGTACCAGAGATAGCAAAACCTCGTTCCCAGGTAGGATCCCAGAGAACAGTGCCAGAAATACCATTGGACAAGATAAGAGAAATGAGTGAGGGCGAAGAGGGAAACACATATCTTCCTATCACCCATCAAGGATACACCACCAAGGCCATTTTAGACTCAGGCGTAGGAGTTGCAATTGCTACCACTTCCCTATGGAAGCGTTGGGGCAAGCCAGCACTCAGGCCCACGAGGATGAAATTGCAAATGGCTGATGGTCACATAGAGAGGCCCTTAGGTCTGCTAGAAGGAATAACCCTCACCACATGTGGTGTTGAGTTCGAGCATACATTTGCTATATGTGATTTTATCAAAAATCATGGCTATGAAATGATCTTGGGACGACCCTTTATGCGACAGTTGCAAGTGGTACAGGATTGGGGAACAAATTCCTTGTACCTGCAACACTTAGGTATTACGACCAAGGTGAATCTCAAAGATTACTCTCATAGAGATGTCCCTCCTATCCAATGGAATCCCATCCATAGAGCCAAAGATGATACGAAATCGGTGCATTCCATAGGATCAGGATCCTCATGGATGCATGAAGACACCCACTTATGGATGTGCAAAGTAGTAGTAGAAGAAGAGAAGAGAGAAGAAGCCAGAGAGATAGGTGCAAAAGAAACGCACAGATCAATTCAAGACCCAGCCTATGCACCTGTAGTCTTTCCTGACGAAAATTTGAACCCCACGGCTGGGCAGAAATCCTAGCAGCAATGGATGTAGCCATCAGTGAAGAACAATGGACACCTCACTGTGATGAAGATGGCTTTGACATTTCTGTCTTCTCCATAGAGCCAATCATGGGAGAGGCAGTGTTAGAAGAGTGTGAACCTAGCCCTAATGCATTTGAGGATGCAAGTGACTCCGATCTAGAGTCAATCATCATGGACCCACCTTTTGCATCAGATGAAGAATACTTCTATGAAGTGGAATCTCAACCCTAGAGGCATGGAGAGCTTACAAATGATGTAAGGCTAGCCACACATGTGACCCCGAAGGAAGAAGGAAAGAAAAGAAAGAAGAGAGGAGCCACACCAGAAGAGGAGGAATCTTTGTTTGAGGTCCTAGAAAATTTTAAGAAGTATGAGATAGATGACAGGAGAGTCATGATCATAATGCCTAAACGAGAGGCACAATCGGGGGAGGCCTATGATAACAAAGAAAACACCAAGAAAATAGTGGTCGCCGTGGAAGAAGGAGAAGAGGGATGCACATACATAGGCCATGACCTGACGGAAGACGAAGAGCACGAATTGATAGCCTTGCTAAGAGAATACAGAGATGTATTCGCTTGGAGTTGCAAGGATTTGAAAGGCGTAGACCCTGACATATGCTCACACACTATCCCCATGACCACAGATGCCAAACCTTCTAAGCAAAAGCCATACACATATAATGATAATTATGCTGCTAAGATTTAGGAGGAGATAGATAGACTGGTTGAAGCTGGATTCATCTATGAAATTGAGCACTCTGAGTGGATATCCCCCATCATAGTGGTGCCCAAGAAAAATGGAAAGCTGCGTGTATGCATTAACTTAAAGAAGGTCAATGCAGCCACAATTCGAGATAACTATCCGCTTCCTATCACAGAGCATCTCTTAGAAAGAGTAGCAGGCAAGGAAGTGTACAACTTCCTTGATGGATTTTCGGGCTACAATCAAGTAGCCATAGCTCCAGAAGATCAGCATAAGACAGCTTTTGCCACTGAATGGGGCATTTTTGCTTTTAGAGTAATGCCATTTGGGCTTACCAATGCACCAACTACCTTCCAGAGGCTGATGTGCCATGTATTTAAAGAGTTCCTGAGGAAGAACTTAGAAGTCTATGTTGATGATCTTTGTGCTCATTCCAACATTAGACAAACCCATATTCCTAAACTCAGACAAATCTTTGACAAATGTAGAGACTATCAAGTCTGCCTCAGCCTAGAAAAGTGCATTTTTATGGTCAGGCAAGGCAAGATTCTCGGACACATAGTGTCAAAGAATGGCATATCCACTGATGAAGAGAAAGTGAGAGCCATAACCGAGTTACCTAGCCCAAAGAATGTCAAGGAAGTACAAGCCTTCATGGGGCATTGTGGTTATTACCGACGGTTTATACACATGTATGCCATCATAGCAAAGCCTCTGTATGGACTTTTGACTAACTTTGAGTGGACTGACGAATGTGAGAATTCCTTAAATGAGCTTAAATGGCAATTATGTTCAACACCAATCTTAACCACACCAGATTGGAATAAGCCTTTCCATGTTCATGCGGATGCATCCAATTATGCTATTGGGTGTGTACTCGCACAACCTACCGGTGAAGGTAATATGGATCTTCCAATTGCCTATGCTAGTAGACAATTGAATGCAGCTGAACGAAATTATACCACTACTGAGAGAGAAGGACTAGGCATGGTCTATGCGGTTAAAAAGTTTAGACATTACTTGCTTGCAAATAAGTTTAAATTTTTTACTGACCATCAGGCACTGCTATATCTTGTGAACAAGCCATGCAATACAGGAAGATTAGTAAGATGGTTTCTCTTACTAATGGAATATGACTTTGAGGTAGTGGTAAGGAAAGGTAGGACTCATTTGAGAGCCGACCATCTTTCTAGGCTCACATCTGGAGAGGCCCCACAAGGAGTGTCAGATGATCTTCCTGATGCTTACTTGTTTAATTTGGAAGTGGTGCCGAAGTGGGCTAAGCCATTAGTGCCAGTATTGACATACGGGCCTAACCATCGAGTAATAAACACACAGGATAGAGAGGTAGTAAAAGCCCAAAAGTATCACATCCTGGCAGGAAGTATGTACAAGCACACGGATCAAGGGATCTTGGCGTGTTGTGTGGAAGAGGATGAGTACGCTAAATGGTTGCAATTAGCACATGTAGGTGCATTAGAGCAACACTACTCAAAGCAATGAACCCTACAGACACTAAGGAGACTCAGAGTGCATTGGCCGACTATGGAAGCTGATGTCCAAAAGTTATGCAAAGAATGCCCAATCTGCTGCACTAAACCACCTGTGGAACATGCCACTCTTTATCAAGTGTCCATAGTGCCAGATTGGAGTGAACCACTAGTATCCTTCCTGAGGACGAAAACATTCCCTCCAGACATGACCCTGGCTAGGAGAAGGAGTTTAGAACAAGAAGCCCTAGATTACTCACTCATTGGTGACAATCTATACAAACGTGGTAAAGATGGGTACCTCAGACTATGCGCCCATGAGAGTGAATATCTCAAGATCTTGGAAACTACTCATCAAGGTGTAGCAGGGGGACATTTTGGACCAGACCGAGTGATTAAAGCGATCCTATTTGCAGGCTTGTGGTGGCCTACCCTTCACATGGATGCACATACCTATGTGAAACGGTGTGATGTCTTTCAGCGAGCTCAGCCTCCTATACGCAAAGATGAGATGGCACTGAAACCCATGATGGGTGGACGAGCATTCTCTAAGTGGGGAATAGACTTTGTTGGTCCTATTAATCCCCCAGCTAAGGGTTCCCATGCTGAGTATATCATTGTTGCCACGGACTATCTAATCAAATGGGTAGAGGTAAAAGCTACGGCAAAGAACGATGCTCAGACAACTGCTAAATTCTTGTTTGAGAATGTCTTCACAAGATACGGGCTACCTATAGAGCTAGTAAGTAATAGGGGCACTCACTTCTTGAATGAAGTGATTGAAAATCTGCTCCAAGAATTCTTGGTAGTTAATAAGAAGTCTGCCCCCTACCACCCACAAGCTAATGGGCAAGCCGAAAGCACAAACAAGATTCTGTGCAATGTGTTGACCAAATTAGTGAATAATAAACGCTCTGATTGGGACAAATAGCTACGCCATGTTGTTTGGGCATACCGAGTCGCCTACAAAACGGTACTCCAAGCCACCCCCTTTCAGATGGTATTTGGCCAAAATGCAGTGCTACCGTTGGACTTCTTAATACCTACATGAAAGTAGCACAAGAGCATGAATGGACGGGCCATGAACTCTCCTCTAGACTTTTTGACCTTGAATGATTAGGAGAAACAAGACTGAGGGCGGTTGCAGGGATATATGCAGCTAAGAAATGACAGAAGGCGTACTTTGATGCCCACGTTAAGGATAAAGGTTTGAAGGCAGACGACCTAGTACTAGTATACACGTTGAAACAACATGCGAGGAAACTAGAGACGAGAGGCTACGAACCCATGATCATTAATAGAATCTCAACAAGTGGAGTAGTGCAACTAGCCACATTAGAAGGCGATGTTCTCCCGAGCTACATAAGCGGATGCAGGGTCAAGTTATATCAGGAACCTCTCACAGAGGAAATGCTAAGTCGACTCAATACTACTAAGAAACGCAAAGAAGAAGAAAAGAGAATTCGAGAAGAAGCTCAAGCAGAAGCTTTAGAGCGCATATGGAGAATGAAATTAAGAAAGACAAGGCAGAGAGCAACCTAGGCCAGATGCATATGCAGATCAAGGATATCATGTGGCTATGTGTGAAGTTTCAGATATCAGCTCTCAAAGGATAATTGATCGACGTCCTTTTATAACCTTAGAGATAGGACAAGGAAAGGGTGCAAGGACTGTAAGAGCCTTGATTGACTCAGGTGCAGCCACTAGTGCTGTTAAATTTTCTTACTGTCAAAAGTTGAAATTAACCATCAATCCTATAGAAGCATATCTCATAGGATTGGGAGGTGTGGAAACCCCTTGCATGGGCGAGGCGGAACTTCCCCTCTATATTCAAGACGAAGTAATGACAGTCAAAGTACTAGTGTGTCAAGATGAGGACCTCACTGAGCCTCTTGTCTTGGGCCAAGACTGGATCTATGATCATGCAGTCCACCTCAACCTAAGAAGTGGACTTCTTCAGGCGTGGGTAGGCCAAAGCCGTCTTACGATTGAATTAGAAAATCAAGCACCCAAACCATTAGAACAAGCACCAACTCCTGGTCCCTCCAGGAACCCACATGAAGATAATGTTATTCTTGTCCAAAGTTCTATGGTGTAGAGGATTGTCACTCTTGCCAAAGGTACAGAAGTCAAGGAGGAACTCCCATCTGTTCCAGAGAAGAATCTAAAGGGGAAGGCTCAGCAACACCCGAAATTGAGGAGACCGATGAACGAGAAGCATGAGCACCAACTCCGGCAACATGAAGTACCTCGCTGCATGAAGCAGATCTGGATACGCAAAGGGGAAAAATCCACCGCTCCAGACACAGGTTCTCAAAAAGGCATCAAGCGAGCCTCACCATGAAGGACCAAAGTGAAGGAGCTCCCTAGGCAACACCCTAGCTATACCATTTCTATTTGGGTCCCTAAGCGGTCAATGAAGGCCATCCCTAATGCTAGACAGATATGGGTGCCCAAGGCCTGCTTACAAGCCCAAATTACTTCACCTCCAGTCACTAGGATAAAGCAACTCTCACAAGCACTCGTGGCAAACAGCTCCGCGAAGATACTTACACCTTCCACTGTCACACCCCTAGTCAGACCTTTACGTGTCATCAGCTCTAAGAACCACGATTCCTCAGTAAAATTTTGGAGACTTAAACCCTGTATCAAACCCCCAGACCCAGTTTTGTAAATCCATCCACTCGGATGTAGGTGCATTCTGAGTACTTTGCATGTCCACAGTATGCATTTAGGAGGACACTAACCACTAACCACCACTTACTTCTAACACGAACACTTCACCCTAACCACTAACCTTCTGGATTGTAATGTTAGTATTGTGAAGGGAACACCATTACATCTTGTTTCCTTGTGGAGGCCCCACTGAGAGCAAGGCCTGAAGAGCTTTTGCATGTGAGAAGAATTCCCATTCCGGATCCACCAAGTGGCCTCACAGAAAGAGTAAAGGGGTGGAGATTTGGGAGACGCAGATCATATATGGGAATCCAAGTTGGAATGTGGAGGAGTGTGGTGGACCTTTCAGTTCTTCTCACGAGAGTTTGAAGCATTGCAAAATGTTGCCCCTCTTCAAGATATTTGGCAAAAAGAGGGATTGCAAGATTATTTTAGTGCAGCCTTGCCTAGACCTGATTTTCTTCGGTGCTACTACTTGATTGCAACTCTCAAGGCGACAGGAGACAAAGATCATTCAGGCACATTCCTGGTGCCCTCTCTATCAAACCAGGAAGAAATGAAGAAGTTTGAGTTGAATATCACTTTAATCAGGGAGGCCCTTTAGATGTATGGCACCCATGTACCCTCCGATCGAGATCCTTTGATACCAGAGTCGATGAAGAACAACAAAATCAAGAAGTTGAAAGAAATGTGTGCCCTCACCCCCAACATCGCCATACCACTGCGGATGTGCCTTCAACACTTTGCATTTCCAGCGCAAGACCGGTTCACCCAACCTCATAAGAAAATATGGTATGGATTATACCTAGTAGAGACTGGAGGCTTGCCAATTAAAATGCCCGTATGGATCCTCGACCAGTTATATGAAGCAGGCAAGCGAGGAGTGCGGAAGCCTACTTTGAATGGCTGTTGTGCCATTACAAGAATTATCTACAGATGCCTTGCCTATGATGTACCAATCGGAAGGGCCTTTAAGTACTCACAACTGGAATTCTTCAAGGGGCGGAAGTCAGGAGTGCAACCTACAAAAAGAATGTGTGGTTCGCTTCCACAAGTTCTAATCCCTCGTGAGGCCACCACAGAAGCCTCCCTCAGAGAAGATGAACAAGTAGCCCCTTTCACTATCCATCTCCAAGGAACACAATCAGGGGGTATGGTACAGCCCACTCCATCTGCCCCTCCACTACCCACTAATGCTGAGTTTGCATCCATGGCCACTTTGGAAGAGGATCCAAATTTTGACTTTGAAAGCTTCCTGCAGACAGCCCATTTATCTGAGAGTGAGTGTTTTTCTAAGACTAACGGCCCTGAATCTTCATCCCAAAGAACAGGACCACATGATGAAGCCCGAAGAGTACATTGGGAAGATGAGACACAACATCCTCATGCTCAAAGCGCACAGAATCATGAAGAAGCACGGGGAAATGAACCAGAGGAGAGTGAAGAGGAAGCTCCTGCCTACACGGCACAACTCAAACGGCTCTACAAGACAATCAAGCAGGTACAGAAAAGACACCAGTTATCAGAAGAGGCAAATAGAGCACTGGTGAACCAGATGCTGCAAGCGGAGAATGTCGACCCGCATTTCGTAGAATCATTGAATCTCTTGGCGGAAACATGCGGAATAGGGGAAGCCATGAGGACCATGGTCTATCGTAATACCCCTCCATATGACCAATGAAGGATTGATACAAGACCACGACGGGGAAAAATGATTCAAATGGAAGTCTCTACCGCACTGCCTACCACAACTTCAGAAGATGTTCACATGACCAGCCCAACTCCCAGTGAGGAACCAGATGAAAATACACAGATACCATCTCCACCATCACCTCCCATCCAGCCCTCAGAACCCTTCCCCACTAGTCTTCCTGAACAACCAATATCCACCCATGGTGAAACCGTTATACACACCACCACTCATCTATCCTTCCCTTTACCTACATCCACCACTTCCACCCAATTTTCTGAACCCCATATAGGTCATCCTGCCACCGATCAAACTATACTAGGTCACCCTTCATATCTCCCAGCCCTCGGACAGCCACTTGCCACTAGCCAAACCTTAACACACCCATTTCCATCCACCAATACATTTCCTCCCTCCCAACTCCTATCCACGGTACCCCTTGTAACCCCCTCGGAATCAACCCAAATCACCCAACCTCCATTTTGGACACACCTTGTAAATATACTCCAACAAGTTGAGAATTATAATAAAAAGTCCCTTCCCCAACCCAACTCCCCCACATTCACGGCCACCACTAACACACCACCTACCATTCCCGTGTTCACAATTCACACTTCACACACTATCACGTCCGAGCCCATGGACATTTCACCACCCACGGGAGCACCCACCACCATGGTTGTTCCAACATCATCACATTTCACTTCACTCATAGGCACATCATCCATTTTTCCCTTTCCCATTTCCCAACCCTTTGCATTTTCCACCTCTACCCCTGCATCCACATCATTTAGTAATGCACTAGACACCATGTTCGAAGCGGCCACTCTACTTAAGCAAGAGTATAAGTTACTAGAAGAAAATAACACAGAGCTAGGCAACCTCTCGGCTCAACTCTAGGCACGTGTCAATGCCTTGGAGCTAAGTAATACATCATTACAACACAAAGTGACTGTCCTCCAACAATCGAATGCAGAGTTGGAAGCCAAGTATATGGAGACAGGTAAGGCTATGGAGGAACAACTCAGAGATCAGCTGGGCCGCAATGCTAGACTACAAAGAAACATGACTCTACTTCGTCGCCACTTAGCAGCGGCTCAAGAGGAAAACAGAAGGCTGCAACAACAAAACCAAGAGAATCTAGAAGCAGCCATGGAAAATACCCCTGGAGCACCTATAGACCTAGCCAAATTCATGGCTATTCCCTCAGCACACATTCAGCAGGCGTTAGAAGAATATGTTACCCTCTTGGAGGCACACGACCAGTTGGTAGACCAGGTAAAGGACCTACAAAGATCTCAAGTGCATACACCACAACCACCAACAGCTAAAGAGATGGTCAACGCTGCAACCTCACCAGAGCTTGAATCATCAATAACTAATGAAGTATTGGAGCTACGACAACAGGTGGCTGAATTAAAGATTAAGCTGTTACAATATGAACGACCCCCTCTCCACCTGATCAGCCAAACGAAGAGGAGACCATTGTCATTCCGGTGGAAGAAACATTTGAAGATAATTATGAGCCACAACCTCTTCCAGGAGGTAGAATCACTGAAGAGGGACAAGACACTTACGAAGAGCCCCCTTCGGCATGGATGAAGCAGGTAGAAGAAATGAGGACAACTCATGAAGAACGTATCTCCACTCAGATGCTGGCAATGAGGACCATTGAAGAAACCATACTTCAATCTGAGTATTTCAGACACCTGGCCCCTAGAAGACTGATAACTAGTTCAGAGTTACAGTATAAACCCTATTTTGTACTACTAGCTGACTATAATGCTGAAATCAAACGCCTCACCAACAAATACCCCACCTTCGCAACTCAGTTGGAACCAGAGGATATCCCAGAGGCAGCCAAAAAGGGGGCCATATTCCAACCCATCTGGAGGCAAAAATTACTGGAAACCTATCCGGAAATGCTACGGACATGGGACCATGCTCCCATGCATTTGAAATATAACCCTTGCTTTGGGCCAGTCCAAAGAAGGAGATCATGGAAAGCATTCACCATCAAGGTTCAGAACAATGCAATTGTAAACAATGGCTAAATTATCCCTCCATTGCACCCCCAACAGGCACATCGACAGTAGCATATATGATGGCTACTATTAGACATTGGCTTCCACGCCTTCACCCCATGCCAGACGTAGCTGCCCAGATGATGCTCAAAATATTGGATATGATGCAGGTGGTGCTCAAAACCTTCCGCAATGTATGTCACATTCAACCTCCGATTCCCGGCTCCATAAATGGTAATTATGACCTACTTTATGATATGAGCACAACCCCGAGCATACGAGTTGCTTATGCATGGCACGCAAGAATCAGATATCTCCCTGCCTGCTACAAGCAAACCTTTGATTATATGTTCACCACGGGGTTCTGGGAAGCACACTCAGAAGTATTCGCACCACGGCCCACTCATTTGCTATAGCTCTTCGCGTGCGAACAAACGATGCATTCAGATCTCTACACAACACAACCGGACATACCAAGAGCAGTCAATTGGGAAGCCCTTCAACGAGACCTGATCAGGGGACTACGGATCAAAGAACACAAAGTGGCAATGGATATACTGCAACACTACATTGATCAGACCGCGGAGCAAAGGTCTGTCAGAGGCCACAGATGCTAAAGGGGGGAGAGTGTTGGCAGATGAAGCAAGTACGAGCATACATGCAGATCTAGCACTGAGGCAACCCATCAATTTTTTCCAATCATTACATCATTTTAAAAGTGATTCTCATCACTAACAACCATTGTAAATACCATTTAATCTTTTTGTAGCCCCATTTTGTGCAAGCCGAGGAGTCCTCGAGCTTGGGGAGCCTTAGAAGTAGTTGCCTGCCAATTTTCATAATTTTTAGATCTCGTTTGAGTCCTCAAATAAGCCATGGAACCTAATTTTTAACTAGGCCGGACACTAGGTCTGGACAGGGCCAAAGCTAGTCAAAAACTATAAATAGAGCTAGAGAGCTCATTTGTGGGGCTAGCTTCTTGTAGTTTTGAGCTTGTATGAGAACTTGGTTGCAATAGAAGTGATTCCATTGTCTTACTCTCTTTGTTCTTGTCATATGTGCGCGTGTGTGTGTATGTGTGTGCATGTTAGTGTGCTTCTCACTCACACATCTGTGCCTTCACTTGCTCGAGGTCTTCGTACCATCCTCATGTCTTCCCGGATTGACATTAAAGGAGATGCTACTCATCACTGAGCTACATATGTGTATGTGTATGTGTATGTATATGTGTATGTGTATGTGTATGTGTATGTGTATGTGTATGTGTATGTGTACGTGTATGTGTATGTGTATGTGTATGTGTATGTGTACGTGTATGTGTATGTGTACCTGTACGTGTAGGTGTATGTGTATGTGTATGTGTATGTGTATGTGTATGTGTATGTGTATGTGTATGTGTATGTGTATGTGTATGTGTATGTGTATGTGTATGTGTATGTGTATGTGTATGTGTATGTGTATGTGTATGCGTATGCGTATGTGTATGTGTATGTGTATGTGTATGTGTATGTGTATGTGTATGTGTATGCGTATGTGTATGTGTATGTGTATGTGTATGTGTATGTGTATGTGTATGTGTATGCGTATGTGTATGTGTATGTGTATGTGTATGTGTATGTGTATGTGTATGTGTATGTGTATGTGTATGTGTATGTGTATGTGTATGCGTATGCGTATGTGTATGTGTATGTGTATGTGTATGTGTATGTGTATGTGTATGTGTATGTGTATGTGTATGTGTATGTGTATGTGTATGTGTATGTGTATGTGTATGTGCATGTGTATGTGTATGTGTATGTGTATGTGTATGTGTATGTGTATGTGCATGTGTATGTGTATGTGTATGTGTATGTGTATGTGTATATTTTTGTGTATGTGTATGTGTATGTGTATGTGTATGTGTATGTGTATGTGTATGTGTATGTGTATGTGTATGTGTATGTGTATGTGTATGTGTATGCATATGTGTATGCGTATGTGTATGCGTATGTGTATGTGTATGTGTATGTGTATGTGTATGTGTATGTGTATGCGTATGTGTAAGCGTATGTGTATGTGTATGTGTATGTGTATGTGTATGTGTATGTGTATGTGTATGTGTATGTGTATGTGTATGTGTATGTGTATGTGTATGTGTATGTGTATGTGTATGTGTATGTGTATGTGTATGTGAGTAACTCTCTTTAATGAATGTTTCTTTGGAAAATAATCATAGGGCCTCTTTAATACAGAGCCCTCACCATCCCAAGAACGTTGTAATTGGTTAACTCCTGAGTACCGTTGACAATTCATATGTGTATGTGTATGTGTATGTGCATGTGTATGTGTATGTGTATGTGTATGTGTATGTGTATGTGTATGTGTATGTGTATGTGTATGTGTATGTGTATGTGTATGTGTATGTGTATGTGTATGTGTATGTGTATGTGTATGTGTATGTGTATGTGTATGTGTATGTGTATGTGTATGTGTATGTGTATGTGTATGTGTATGTGTATGTGTATGTGTATGTGTATGTGTATGTGTATGTGTATGTGTATGTGTATGTGTATGTGTATGTGTATGTGTATGTGTATGTGTATGTGTATGTGTCTGTGTATGTGTATGTGTATGTGTATGTGTATGTGTATGTGTATGTGTATGTGTATGTGTATGTGTATGTGTATGTGTATGTGTATGTGTGTGTGTATGTGTATGTGTGTGTGTATGTGTATGTGCATGTGTATGTGTATGTGTATGTGTATGTGTATGTGTATGTGTATGCGTATGCGTATGTGTATGCGTATGCGTATGTGTATGCGTATGTGTATGTGTATGCGTATGTGTATGTGTATGTGTATGTGTATGTGTATGTGTATGTGTATGTGTATGTGTATGTGTATGTGTATGTGTATGTGTATGTGTATGGGTATGCGTATGGTGTATGTGTATGTGTATGTGTATGTGTATGTGTATGTGTATGTGTATGTGTATGTGTATGTGTATGTTGTATGTGTATGCGTATGTGTATGTGTATGTGTATGTGTATGTGTATGCGTATGTGTATGTGTATGTGTATGTGTATGTGTATGTGTATGTGTATGTGTATGTGTATGTGTATGTGTATGTGTATGTGTATGTGTATGTGTATGTGTATGTGTATGTGTATGTGTATGTGTATGTGTATGTGTATGTGTATGTGTATGTGTATGTGTATGTGAATGTGTATGTGTATGTGTATGTGTATGTGAATGTGTATGTGTATGTGTATGTGTATGTGTATGTGTATGTGTATGTGTATGTGTATGTGTATGTGTATGTGTATGTGTATGTGTATGTGTATGTGTATGTGTATGTGTATGTGTATGTGTATGTGTATGTGAGTAACTCTCTTTAATGAATGTTTCTTTGGGAAAATAATCATAGGGCCTCTTTAATACGGAGCCTTGACCATCCCAAGAGCCTTGTAATTGGTTAACTTCTGAGTACCGTTAACAATTCATATGTGTACGTGTATGTGTATGTGTATGTTTATGTGTATGTGTATGTGTATGTTTATGTGTATGTGTATGTGTATGTGTATGTGTATGTGTATGTGTATGTGTATGTGTATGTGTATGTGTATTGTGTATGTGTATGTGTATGTGTATGTGTATGTGTATGTGTATGTGTATGTGTATTTGTATGTGTATGTGTATGTGTATGTGTATGTGTATGTGTATGTGTATGTGTATGTGTATGTGTATGTGTATGTGTATGTGTATGTGTATGTGTATGTGTATGTGTATGTGTATGTGTATGTGAATGTGTATGTGTATGTGTATGTGTATGTGTATGTGTATGTGTATGTGTATGTGTATGTGTATGTATTTCTGTAAGTATGTGCATGTATGTGTATTTGTATAAGAATCCTTGTGTGTGTGTGTGTATGTGTACGTATGCATGTACTTATGTGCATGTGTGTATGTGTGTGTGTATGCATGTGTGATTATCTATCTATGGATGTGTGTCTCTGTGTACATGAGTTCAAATATGTGGGTATTTGTGTATATGTGTCTATATGGGTGTGTGTATTTGTGTGTATTTGTGTGTATTTGTGTGTATGTGTGTGTATGTGTGTGTATGTGTGTATGGATGTCTATGTGTGTGTGTCTATGTGTGTACATGTGTGTATATGCACGTATCTATGTGTGTATGTGTATGTGTGTGTATGTGATTGTTTGTATTGTGTGTGTATATGTGTGTGTATATGTGCATGTACATAGGTAAATATATATATTTATGTATATGTACATATATATGTGCATGTGCATTTGCATGCATGTGCATGTACATGTATGCGCATGTACATGTATCTGCATGTAGATATGTTTGTGCAAGTACATGTGCATGTGTATGTGTATATTTATGTGTATGTGTATATGTATATGTATATGTATATATATGTGTATGTG